>JBBBDQ010000247.1:1075000-1195000 GCA_037127315.1 Ascarosepion bandense
ATCCAACCATTCTTCAGTTTCATCTTTACTGTCCTTTCCACACGAAATCTAACTTATCCTGCGGTCGATATTAGATTATCGATTTCTGTATATGCAGCATGAATCAAAATGTTTTATTCAAATGTTCATTATATTTAATGTATCTATCAGTATATATATTATATATTATATATTATGAATATATATTATATTCATAATAATATATATTATGAAGATAAATATAATGTATCTTCATAGCATAACAATGCTTCTTGACGCCTTAACGTTAAGATACCTTCTACTACACCATACCTACTTTTTGACTTTTAAAGTATTCATTATTCAAAATAAGAAAATATAAAACATTATTGAAAAACCTCCAACTATATCTATTTTTTAATTTCCGTTATTCGAAATGACGAATCAAGTAATTCAGGTTGTGGCGTCACCACTACAAATTACTACAAATGTAATAGAAGTGTTGAATGTTAAACAAGATCTCGAATCTCTCCAGGCTGGACTTGAAGTTAGAGATTTTCATTCTCGTAGATAGATTGCCACCCAAGTGTATGACAACGTAAGATTTTATGCTGGGATGTTTCATCACATATGAAAAGGCGACTTGAGGAAGCATGTATTTAGTTTTACGGAATAATGTTGTGAATAACATGAACGGAGCATGTAAACAACTAGGAAGTTTTAACTAAAACGAAAACCTGGAAAAATATTTTATTAGATTCAGGAAGTAGCAGTTATATTTAATGGATTGAGTATAGGAAACTTATGATTAACCGTTATCTTCAACTTATATCAGCAAAATAATGCCTCTCAACCTAACCCTTAACCTCGTATGGATACCTGGCCTTGTATATAGTCAAACTTACTGAGAAAAAAGAGTTACTGACTCTAAAGCTTGTTTAAATAGATGGTACAAGAGGACTGTAATTAAGAGTAAAACAACAAAAGTTCCAAATCAGTACTAAGTATAAGTTTGAGTGAAAATACCGCAGTCATCCAAAAGAAGAAAAAGCAAATACTTATATCCTTCCAGATATATATTAATTTGAAATTAAAGTATAATATTTATATATACAAAAATTTAGTTGGAAACTGCAACTTGCCTTGAATTAAACGTACATGATTTGCGATTAAAATTTCAATGATTTGCCTTCTGTTGCTTCCCTTCGTTAAGTCCCGGCATCGGCTTTATCTGTCTATACCCTTTGATTTCTAAACCGTTATATAACTATATAAGTAGGTTTTGCATTCTCGCAGCGTAGACATTTACTTTTGTCGTTGTTAAACAAGCAAGTTAAATAAATGCTCAAAGGTGCTTCTTCAGATATAAATCTAAAATACTTATTTCTGTAGAATATTATTTATGACTTGAAAAAAACAAGAAGATTGTGGGTAACAAAAAATGTCTTCACCGCTCCGGAAAAGGTATATAGCCTTCCTTCAGCGTCAGAGATATTTGTTTAGTGAGTTGCATGCAAACAAATGGAACGACTTCATACAATCTCGGAGAACCCTGTAGTGAGGTATTCATTACCTCAAAAGAATTCTACAAAGCTGTATCATAGTACTTTGTCTTTTCTGTATGAAATTATTTTTAAAGTGTAAAACACTCCTTTTGCAAAATATAAAAATGGATAACATTTGTCCGCGGTAAACAACTTTTTATTGATTTATTTACTCAAAAGATAAAATAAAGTTAACAGAGTGGTAACTCATTTTGAGATTTCCTGGTGCTATTTTATTCGTGACATTTACTTCGTTTGTGAATTAGATATCAGCATGAGTGTTTTTTGTGTATCAGTTGGGCTTCTTGATAAAAAAGAGTAAAAGAATACGCCTTAGTATTTATTTTAAACTTTTAAAAGTTTAGAGTATAGTATGTGATTTTTTAAACTTTTTACTTTTGATTAGTCAATGTTCTTTTCCAGTAGAAAATAAATTCTATGTTATTTTTCAAAGCAAGAAAGAAAAATTGAAACAAGATTAATGATCATGAAAGTCTGTGCAAAACTGATCACCCAAAATTCGGGGCAAAACTCATCCCCAAAAAATCGTGGCAAAGCTGAAGGCAAAGTAAATTGAGCTACATTGATCGCACAGAAAATGTAAGCCAATTTGATCACAAAGGAAAATTTAGGAAGATGGATTACATATGAATATAGAGAAAGATTGTTAGAAAAGAAAATTATAGTTACAGTGATCACAGATCACAGTGAAATTGAAATCAAGACTGATATATATATATAACATTAATTTTTGTAACGTTATTCTCAAGTGACCTTTTAGTAACACGCTGTTAGCGAGTTATATCATTTTTTTTATTTTCGCGTAAAGGCAACATAGTAAATTAATCCTTCGAATAATGCACACTAATGTTCTCGTAATAATTCTCTCATGTAATTCACTCAGAAAAATATCTTCAAAGAAGCAAAACTCCAGAATGATCCGCGACACAACCCACTCAGACTTCTGTCTGAGTGCATTATATACTATGTATTTAAGCTCACGTGATCCCTAAATTACTAATCATTTAACGGTTAAGTTTTTGGCCTGGATCAGCTGACTGTCATATATGACAGATACAATAAGATTGTTACATAACTTTTCCGAATTTTATATATTCAAATGTAAAGCGACAAATGTTATATTATACAGAATAATATTGAATGCCTAATTATAGTAATAAATTGTTATGTGCATTGCGGGGCAGTGGATATCGGCTCGGAACGAGAAATTAGATAGCCGAATCCAGATTGTACTTTGCATTCACTTATGTGCAAATACCCTTGGTAATGTATTAATCCGCCTTTTTCCTCCACCTACGAGTTAAATATAATGGCAGATTGTGTTATGTATCTTTGATAAAAATCAGCAATAAGAAAGTAACGCCAGCTTACTGAGGGAAAATATTCTGCCAAGCTAGCTATGTATCTTTCTTAGACTTGATCACCCAAGAGTTTATCATGTATGACATTAACTGACTAATAGCAATATATCCACGTTTATGTTTCTATAATTTGATACGCGTGAAATACTGCGTCATATACTGATTAACAAATTTTCTCTTCCTGAACATGGACGTTTCTGTAGAAGGCCTGTCATGAAACGATTGGTGAGATTAGAAAAGTTAATTATGCTGCAGGAACTCTCCAAAATATTATGAAATCATGACATATTTTCTTTAACAAGGATGTGCGTTGTGGTATAAGGATATCGGCTAGGAATGAGAAAGCTGAGAGCCGATTTCGAATACCTGTCGAATTAGTTTCATTCACTTACTCACGAATATATTGAGGAATGTTAAGTAACAGGAAACCATGGGTTTTAGAATTTGCAAAGTGTCTATCACAGGAGGTAATGGCAACTTACTGAATTAATTTTTTTTTTGGAAAGAGACATGATCGTTCATGCGTGTATCATGTAATAACATTAACTGACCGACTTTCTTAACAACAGTTTGGAGGGACAGGTTTACTCGTCTGAAAGGGATAGCCACGGAATTTTGGATTGCACGCTTTAAAATGGGAAATAAAAAGATATTAATCAGATGATAGGGCCGTAAGTAAAAGACGTAACTTCTCGCCATATTTATTCACACGCTAAAGCAACGCTGGAGATACTGCCCTGATTTATTATCGATGGACGTGATTTTATCCATATAAGATACACTGATGACACTGTGATGATGGTCGAATCGGAAAAAAAACTTCAGGTCTTCCCTGAAAGTGTGGTAGACGGTAGCGAAAAATAAAGAAAACAGCAACAAAAAAAGCATCAGCAGCAAGAAGACAATGCATGAGCATACGTGAGAGAAAATTTTACAAATTGCACTTATTAGCATCAAGCTGGTGCAGAAGTTTAAATATAGAGCAAAATACAATAAAACTCTATTGGGCATGACTCTTGGTGAACAAGTACAAAAAATGGAAATTATTTTAAGAGAGAGGATGGAAAGTGAACACATATTTGACTAGGGAAAGAGGTATTACCAAAGTTAAGCAAGGTGCTGGGAAACGGAAAGTTTTTGATTGAAACTAGGGAAAACTGATTGCTATGTGTATATATCCATTTATATCACAGTAAAATTTTGACATTTTACTGGCGGATTAGGAAATAAGGCCGTAGAAATATAGTTCTACAGAATGTTACTAAAGATTTCATATATGGAACAGATAAGTACAAGGATATCTTATGGAAAATTGGCAACAAATATAACAATTTTATTCAAACTGTGAAAAAAAGCCAGCTGAACTTCATTTTGCTGAAAATGAGAAAGATTGGCTCCGTAAGGAGGTTATACTGAGGCCAAAAGCCATCTGAACACTTAACAGACTAGCATGCGTAAATGGTTTATAGAACAACGGTAGGGCAGTACATGAAGAACACGGATAAAAAACTGCTAAGAGGTCAGTTAGTTAAACTTCATACGCAAAAAATGATTTGGCGATGATGTCTCGAAAGACAAATGATTAACTAGGCAGACAATTTTCTAGCAGTAGGTTGGCATTAATTTATGCAGTAGTCTAGATACCAACCAAGGCAACAGAACCCAATCAATGCTGCTATATAATCCATAGCTTGATGGAGAAGAGGTGGATTTATACTTTTCCCATGGATATTTGGGCGTAAGAGAATGCAAGAAATTCAAGTAGAATTCGAAATTGTCTCTCTGATTTCTCATTCTGAGACGATCTATGGCACAACAACGCACATCCATCATCAACGCCCAGGTGGTACAACATCTCGCAGCCCACACACTCTTCTCGAACAAACAGTATAGCTTCCGCTTCACCAGTTCTACTGCTGATATGCTCACAACCATCACTGAGTATATACACCAGGCCCTCAACAAAAACGGCGAAGCCCGAACTGTTGCCCTTGACATCTCAAAAGCGTTTGCGAGAGTCTGGTATACTGGCCTTCTATGCAAGCTTCAGGGATATGGTATAACTGGACAATTGTTTTCCTTTCAAACCGTACAATGAGGGTAGTATTGAACGGACAAATCTCCCAATACTATCACATGAATGAGGGTGTCGCAGCCGAGCTTGAAAAGGACCTCCAATCAGTGGTAGACTTTGGTAAGAAATGTCTCGTAAATTTTAATGCTTCCAAAACGAAGCTGCGATCTAATAACCACCACTGACACTCGTTCCTCCCGCCCATTAACATGGATCAGGCTTTTCTCCCTGAAAGTAAAACACTGCGTCTCCTCGGATTAACTCTCACATCAGACCTCAAGCAGAATAAATATATAGAATCCATAGCTAAATTTGCTGCTAAGAAAGTCGTTTCTCTGAGTAGGGCCAGGAAGTTTTTCCCGTCTGAAACAATCCTGCACATATACAAATCTATCATCCTGCCTGTGCATTGAATATTGCTGCCATATCTGGTCAGGTGCTCTTGCTATACACTTAGGTGTCCTCGACCAAATCCAACGGAAAATCTCTAATGTGATCGATCCAGACTTGGCAGCTACTATACAGTCGCTTTCTCACCGACGCAGTGTGGCATACCTGTGTCTCTTCTACAAATACTTTCACGGCTTTTGCTCTGATAAAGTTTAGCTCACTAGTACCCCCTATATATGAATTTCCTCGAGCCACAAGGTTAGCAAATAGGTCCCACCCTTTTACTGTGAAACCAATAAATTGTAAACGCAAATTCTACTCCCACAGCTTCTTTTCTCGCACTTTCCGCCTGTGGAATTCCCTTCCGCATACTTGATTTCCCGACATCTATAATCTCCAAGAATTTAAATGTAAAGTCAGTAGTCATCTCCTGTTTCATTAACTTACATCCTCTCTCTCATGTTTTTTCTTCGTCCACCCCACTCTCAACATTATTCTTTTCCTTCTCCTACTCTCTTCCTGACACCCCCTGCAGCCTCGCACTCCTTCCCATAAAATTCCCGCTATGTAACCCCCTGCACATCAGTGGCAGTAAAAATGCCTTGCTTGAAGCGACACGATGTAAAAAATGTAAACGATCTCAAAAGTTGCATAGAAGAAGTAGATTTATCTTTGTCAGTTCATTGTCATTTCCACTGAGTATTGTCGATGCTAGTTTCGCTCCTAATTTCTTCATATCTTCCCCTGGAGTATTTGTCGTTAATCGTCACTAGAATACACGGAAATTACATGTGTTTCAGAGTAAGAATAATATGATGAAATAATTACATAGCTTCGAAGTGGTGTAATGCTTAGCAAGCTTCTCTTGCTGGTCTAATTACGACGGAATAACCACTCTGAAACTCACTAGATACTCAGCCCTTTCGGCTTTGTGCCATATTAGAGTTACCCTTATAAAGTCAGTATCGACACCTTTCCGTGTTGTAATGGGTAACAAGCTCGATCTATTACGATTGAATAGTGAGTACGATCTTCATTCATTGCCCCAAACTTTCGAACTTGTAAACCACCTAATTTACATTTCAAATCATTTGGCACTTTCTCGTATAGAAATGTTAAGCAAGCATATCTAGGCAAATCAATTCCAATTGAGTAGTGAGTTCGATCCTCAATGGGTGTCGCAAAATTTCGGCCTTGTACCAAATAAAAACTACGCTTAGAAAATCATTTGTTATCTAGAGGTGATGTAAACAAGTAAGCTTGTTTCACTAGAACCATTATTTGAGTTGTGTTAATTGAGTTGTGACCTCGATCATCACGGGGTGCCACATATTTTCGCCCTTGTGCCAGCTCTAAAGTGCCTTTAGAAAATCACTATGATGAAATATTGAAGAACAAATCTAATATCTTAAATTAAAAACACCACACCAAATATGTATAAGGAAACAAACCTTAAATGTTATCCAATAAGCTGAGTTTATTTTGAAACAAGGTACAATTCTGAGATTGCAGTGAGCTTCAGCCGCAAAAGTAAACAATCTCCCAGCTGGATCACTATGTGTTATATTATGCAGAGACACAACCCTACCAGACAAAGGCACAACTCAACCGGAAAAACAGATTTCCTCAAAGAATATTGTCAAGTAGACAACGTGTTTGTTTCAGCCGAACAGAGTGTACATATATTAACGCATCAAAATAAAAAAAACATGTTTTGCCATTTCCTAAAGAGTACGCTGAAATAGTTTCGGCATATAATGGTTATGGTAAGTTTTAATAATTAAAACTTGAACTAATCTAAATAAGCTTAAATAAATTATACTCATATCGAGAGAAGGAGAATTAAAAAGAAACTCAACTACCCACACTGTGGATGTGTAAACGTATGTTAGTGTTAGGAAGGGTGGGACTGAATATATGTTGTCGGATTGATTATTAGTCCAGTCATAATACTTTTTCATTTAATTAGGATCTTAGCTAAACAAAGAATACATGTATATGTAGTGTAATAGAAAACGTCACAGAATACGAAATCAAAAAAAGGGTTCGAATTTAAGCCGAGTTCACATACTCGCATATACCAGTGGAAGATGCATCAATCTTTATTTTCCCCATATGGTTAAAGTGTAGAACTTTTAACTGGAAATGTCATTCTTATTCTAAAAAGAAATATATAACACTATCCTCTCGTAAAAAAAGAAACAATATGTTACGGCGTTCATTAAAAATTAGATCGAAAACAGTATTCACTCATAAAAAGAAAGAAACAATTGTTAAAATATGTTGTTTTAACAAATTGTAGGTGAGATATCAAAAAATGTAAAATACCTCAATCATACAATAAAAGAGAATTACATTAAAGTTGGAAAATATGAATCAGGAAGGAATATCACAAGCGAGAAACGTGAGAAATGTAACTTACTGTTACATTTAGCTAACTCAACATTTCGATAGTCATATACTGCGTTTAAATTTATAAAGTGTAAATACCAAACGAAAGTGCTTATCCATACAGTTGCCATCAAAGTAACCATAGAAAAGTTACAATGTGAAGTGAAACCTTATTGCGATCCAGAAAGTGACTGATATCTAGACACCATATCAGAGTCAATAATATCACTGATTTTCAATGGATTTTATCAAGGATCTTCAAACATATTGCGGGAGAGCCAGGCCAAATAGGGTAGCAGTATCTTAAGAATAGGCGACTAGTAGACTTACAGACATGTAATATAGATTCTGGAGAGGAAAATAGTCTCGCACGAAAGTGAATGTACGGTCGGAGCAGTTTGTTTAATCTACGCTTTCCAGTTCATGCCAACCGAGAATTTTAGCCGGAAAAGGCACAACGAATCACTCCCCTGGAGGTTAGGATGATCGATGCTGATGGAAGGCAGAAAGGGGTCTCTAAGAGGATTAGCAGAAAGCAGTTAAGTTTTTGATGAGTTAAAATTAATAGTTAATCCCTTGCCCCAATGAACAGACTGAAGGACGTGTTTGACGTCAGCCACTAATTTGACCGAATAGGATTGATCAGACTTACTTTCAAGACAAGAGTAAATGGTTGTGACACCAGCAAAGATACCAATAAAATATATCTTAAGTTTTTACGCTGCAACACGAATAGGAAGTGAAAGAGAGAGAAGAGACATTGGTTCGATGGATCAATTCATTGCCTATTCACCCTCAGATTTGGATGTACGCAATCAAATTAATGTTTTCTACTTTCATTCAAATATCGACAATAAACAATGTAAAAGATATACAAGTAAGTTAGCAAGAAAACTGAATGAATATAAATTAGTAACCTCCTGTAGGTTATATAGAATTTATTATTTAAAAAAAATGTTATAGGTGAATCATCGGATGTATATTTGATTATTTCAATGACGCTGAAAACCATGACAGGCATGTCAATTTTAAGCGAGAAGAAAATATTCTTCATTGTTTTATCGTGAGATTCTTGATTCTTTGCACATAAGTTAACTGAAATTCTATGATGCGCTAAATTGCACAAACACACACACACACACACACACACATATACACATATATATAAATGTGTAAGAGAGAGAAAGAGAAGCAGATGTACCAATGTGTGCAGGGAAAATGTCGGCTCAATACATTTGACATTGTCACATAGAATTAGGTTGCTTTAAACGAATCAATGACGTAAATTACAAATATGAATATGAGTGTATACACATGAATAATATTATTCATGTGTTAGTAAATCACTGGTCAATGTAGTATGAACAGTACTATTATATATATATATATATATATATATATATATATATATATATATATATATATTGTCCAACTTCGGTTGCACGGCTCGGATTTTAATGCGCTATGCAATCATCAGGTGCATATTACAAACTGATAGTTTAATAAATTTGAATTTATCTTCAATTGATGCTCAGGGGTGTTAACTTTTATAGAGCTATGTTACTACTTTTTAATTACAAGAATAAAAAAATAATTTTCTAAGACTACATTTAGATAAAAAACAACAAATTTGTAATATCAAAATTTAAAATTTAAAATTATTACAATACAGTCAGATTAAATCAAAGAGGCGTAATTCAGAATTATTAATATTAATATTTGCTTTGGAAAAAAGGGAAAATTCAGAGAGTGAGGAAAAAAGATGTAAAAGTTTAGAAGAATCTGTATCAATTGGTGTCTAAGAATTTAAGTATTTTATCTATGGCAGCATCTTATATTAAATCTATTTTTCTGTTATTTAGATATGGACTATTTGCATGATTTAGGATGAAAAGATTTTTCTCTAAAGGGCATAAGTTACATTTATCTCTTTTGCCGTTTAAGTTTTGGAATTAGTGGCTACATTCACGGTAATAATAGGGTTATTCTTGTTGGTTTTTAATTTCTAATATCATATCCATAAATCAGTGCTTTTCATGTATTTACTGTTGTTTAAAACTAGATGTGATTGTTAAATCTAAGCTTCAACTTGTTAGCGTTCGATCCCAAGTAAAATTTAATATTGTCATTATCCAAATGAATGTGATCTCTGTAAACAACACTTTCGGACATACATTGGCCATTCAATCGGCAGGTCTTATTTTTTCGGCATTTGAAATTATTTTTATGGTTCATTATTATTATTAGTAATACAATTAGCAGTAGTAGTAATAATAGTATAAGTGATTCAGTTGGACCAAAAATTTATTTGAAATCATAATATTATGCTGTGAAACATATTTATGCTCCTAACGCAACTAAAATTGAGTTGAACATTGTTTTTGCCAAATATTTTTTTAGTGATGATGAATGTTAGAAATGTTTGTGAAATGAGTTTATGATAAATATACCAATGATTGTTTAGAAGTTTTAACTGAACCGTAGGTTAAACTAAATAATGCTACCTATACGGGATCTTTGCTTATTTCTATTTACCTTGCTTTTTAACGGAGTTTTAAAAATAGAAAAATAAAAGAAGTAAATATAAAATGTCAATTTTGCTTTAATTTTAGTGAAACTATGAATTTTTTATATTATTTTTATTTAATGTATATTTTCCTCTATAATTTAGATTCCTTTAAAAGAATATGATACCAGTTGTAGATATTTTGAGAGAATTTTTTCTTAGAAGGCTATGACATTAGTTTTAGATAACGTTAAATGTTTATGACGAGTTCAATGAATAATACAGGTTGACTAATAAATCAATGAACGAATGAATATATATATATATATATATATATATAGAGAGAGAGAGAGAGAGAGAGAAAGAGAGGGTAATATGCAGACAGATTTGTTTCGCTGTATCACAGCTCATCTGTATGATTAGATAGGATTGAAACCGGACCGAATTGGCGTCAGTCGGCGATTCTACCTCTGAGCTTCGAACGCTCTGTAGAAGGAGGCAAAGTTTTTAGCGTGTATATTATCATTATACATGCCCGTTAGCTGAGTGTGTTCTAATTCATTGCTGAATATATATATATATATATATATATATATATATATATATATATATATATATATATATATTATTTTAGGCAAATAATTATGTTATCAATAATCTTCTATTATTAATAACCATGATTTCTTCAAATTTATAAATAAATATATTATTTATTTTTCTAATTCACAGGAACGTTTCACTTAATATTATTATCTTTTCAAAATAATAAACATTATTATTGTTTTTAATTTCACAGCAATACATTCTAAACATTCTTAGCCGTATGTTAACTTTCTTTTTTATATATATTTTTCTTTTTGACAGTTAATTTCGTTAAAAGTACTATCATTGATAGCAACAACATCAATATATATTCTAAAATTAATTAATATATAATCTGATTAACAGCTGTAGTAGCGGCAACAGTAAATAAATAATGAAATAATTGTCGATCTCATTTTTGATAATTAAAAATAAATAATGCATTATTTAAACAATACACTGGTCAACATGATTTTTGGTATCAAGAGACAAACATATTTTTTAGCTAATTTAATCATGTTGATTTCGAAAATGAACTTAGGTTTCCATGGTTTTCTACCGTGGTTGCTGGACTGAAATTGCTCATTTTTGGATGAAAGAACAATGTACGAATTTGGCTGATCAAACCATTTTGTTAACTCATTAGTGCCCAATTTTTTCTGGAACATTTTACCAAAATATTTAATTTGTACAAATTTATTTAATGGTATTTTTTTTTATAGAATCTTCATTTTTTTATGACTAAACAAAGATAGGTCTGAAAACTGCAGGAATTTCTAAAACTTGTTAAATTATCCTGCTGGTGCTAAAAAAGAACCAGGAGCACTAATGGGTTAATAAATTTTGTAGAAACGCATGAATCTTCAGGTAGACCGAGCAATTTATGTCAGCAATATGAAATGAACTGTTTTTATATGAAAATTATTGTTTCAGGTATACCGAATTTTTCCTATTAACTAATTGCCCAAATTCAAATTAACAGATAATTTCATCAGTAATACGCCAATATCAGCATTAGTTTTCATGATTATATAGCCATCTAGAAAACTTTCTTGATGATTGCGGTTTTGTGGGTAATGAACCGGGGGAAAGATAGCAGAAGAATGGAAAAGCGCTACCAGAGAAGCAGGAAAGATTTAAATATCATTGCACATAACAGACAATCAAAACAGTGATAATTTCTTATCATAGTTCTTATGTTCACGAGTAACAATCAAATATTTAGTACCTCGGTGTAAATGGCCATAAAACGAAAAAATAATGCAAATTATGTACTATATAAGAATGCAAGTGAAATTAATTACTGAGTTTTATACCTCGAACAGTGTTATATTTATTTAAAGCCTTGTCTGCTTAGTGATTCAATATAGATGCCACATCCTAAACTGGATTCCAAATGATATCAGACAAATGGATTTTAAGACAAGAAAGTATTTTTTCTGTATAACGTTCATTTTTCAAGGGTTGATTCAGATCTTCTATACACCGCTGTAAAATAGGTGGAAGAAGTTTCATTCAATTTGAATTGTCTTGCAAGACTACATTTATTAGCTTACTAATAAATCTGGACAAAAAAGGAATGGATAAAACAATTAGTCAAACAAATCAAAAATCATAAACTATGTTTGTAAATACGAAAAATATTTTCATTTAGTAGATTATGTAGAAAACCAAAACAGAACCTAAAATATACTGTTTAAGCAAAGATTATTTAAAAACAACAAGTATAAAGCTTTTGAACAGATAAAATAAAACTGGTAAGAAAACGCCTGTATGCTAATGATGTTAACACTCATCGATGGTTAAGATGATATAAATTAAATTCTTAAACGGAAGGCTTTATTGGACTGCAAGACCAGAGATTGTCGCTAGGCACTTTCACGCAGATATCATACATAATAGTGTAGATCCAAAATTACGGTATCGTAACAATTATCAGTTAACCATAAACCATCGAATCTCAAGAAGTTTTGTACTTACATAAAATGAATACAAAATTCGTCACGATTGAGTGGGACAGTATTTTCACTACACAATGTGCAAATACTTTGGAAAAAATTGCGAACAAACACTGACATAAATATCACCCGGCCCCGGCTCCAGAGATAATAATTCTATTTGATTTCACCATCTTTATAGTCATGGAGATTGAAGTAAATATTCCGTAATAATATTCAATATTCAAAAGAAAATAACATGTATTCTAATTGATATATCTTGCCTAGCAGACATTAACATAAGAAGTTTTAAAATAATGAATGTTTAATAATCTAGAATTCAAAATAGAAATATTTGTTTCTTAAAAACAATAATAGTGCCAGTCATAGTAAGAAATTATAAGAAAACACAACACTTTGAAAACTTGATTTTTATCACAACTGTAGAGAAATGAAAAATAATGTTTTCATAAGTTCAGCCGACGCACAAACAATTTTGTTAGTCTAACGCTAGTGATGTTATTGGAGTTAGAAAAACAAATCCTGAAATGAAGCCGTAACAACAGAACACTCCTACATTAGATCTTCCCACAGGCTTGGGAGGTAGATTGAACATAACAGAAATCAAAATATTATATTAGTAATTATAATCATTATAATAATATAGTGATGATAGTATTAATAATTATTATATTGATATTATTATTATTACTACTACTATTTCTCATACTTTACAATGAGCTTTATATAATGTAAATGTGTACGGTTTTAGTTGTGCTTACAAAAATAATAAATTGGTAATGTTATGCCGTCATTTATGTCTCTGGTTGGGACCGCTAAAAAAATATACAAGGAAACCGTGGAAATAGCAATAATAAGAATAGACTGATGGACATTTTGAAAAGGATTTGAAAAGTGTAATAAGCAGAGTTTATTCGAATGCATTCAATATGATTATAAGAAAGCAAGAGAAACGAAAGACTTTGCAAGAAATATTTGAGAAAGTTCTCATTGCTAAATAAGATCAAATCACCTGAAAAATGATGATCGAAGACGGAAACTGAAAGCATCGTAATAGCGGCTTATCACTATGTGAAAAATCAGGACGTATGCCTACAAAGAAAACATAGCTACATTTTGCAGATTATATGGGATAATCAGCAAGTGAGTGTCCAATCTTAAATCCAAATGAGTATAAATGGTGGAGACCTGATAAAGTAACCAAAATCAACCATTGGAAGTTATGTTTAAAGTAGGGATTTCATAGAAAATAGAATGGTATAACCGTAAATCTGATCATGGCTTCGAGTCAGAATTATGAAAGAATTACGAAGTTTTCGACACTGAACATTGATTCATCGCGACCTTTTAATACAAGGATATAGCAATGAGAAGAAGAGGACGTTATCAAATATGACCAATTGTTTGGATTTCCCTAAGTCATACCATTTTTATTTTTGTCTTTAATATAGAGGCTAATAGAATGAAGGAATACATACAGAGCATTGCATTCATTGCTCAGAGGAATGTTTATTTATTCGCACACAAGAATGAGTTGCGACAAAAGGTCATTTTTGAAAGTAAGTAACACGAGCGCGGACGTTCGCTTCAAAGTTCAAATATTACCCTGTAGATCTGTTGCAAGAAAAAAGCCATTGTACCAACGGGAAAACTAACCTGGAATTAACGAGCACTGAGACAGAAGAATATAGTACGGTATCTATGGATAATATTTGGCACGATAACATAGGGGCATTGGATATCAGCTCGGAACGAAAAATCGCAGTGCAGATTTTCAATTCCAGTTAAATTCATTCGATTCACTTACACTCAAATGCACTTGGGAAATGTTTTAATCCATCCCTTCTTCCTCCAGTTATGGATTAAATAGCAGGACAGATTGGGCTCTAAAACATTTGCTGGCAATCAGTTTACCGCAGAATGTAATGGCAATCTACAGCAGAAAAATACTGTGCTCAGTCAGTCATGTCACATTCAGATATGATCGCCCAAGCGTGTATCACGTATGGCACTTAATTGACTAAAAATTCAATAATTACTAAATATTTTAGTATGTCGGGCATTATTATTATTATTATTATTATTATTATTATTTCATTTTTTCATCATATTTCGATTTCTGCTTTGGTCTCACTACCAACCAAGTCTGCAGGGAGACATAAGGCAGGTAGTGGCGTGTTGTTATGACTCCATTTCATGTTTTTCTATCTTCCCTAACATCCCCAGCATTACATAGATAACGTTTTCCTTAGTGTGTGGACTCTACTTAATAAGACAATTTTTTGTATATCTCTTAAGCTGGGGTTTCCAGGGATTCTTTCAATGTGTTGTTTTGTTCCATTTTTTATCATTCCAAGTGCACCTACTATCACTGGTACAACTCTTGTTTTCAATTTCCACGTTTTTTCTATTTCAATTTCCAGGTCTTTATATTTTGACAGTTTTTCAAATTCCTTGGTTGCTATGTTACAATCCGCTGGACAAGCCATATCAATTAATAGACAAGTTTTCTCCTTCTGGTTTTTAACAATAATGTCTGGCCTGTTTGCTTCAATTTTTCTGTCTGTGTAGATGGTGTAATCCCATAGAATGGTAACATCTTCTATTTCTGTAACCGGTGCTGGATGATGTTCATACCAGTGTTTGTTTACAGCTTTTCCATAATGTTTGCACATTGCCCAATGTAAATATTGCCCAACTCTATCGTGGCGATTTTTATATTCGTTTGGGGCAAGCACAGAACAGCCTGAGATTAGGTGGTCTATTGTTTCTTGGTGTTTATCACAAAACCTGCATTTTGGATCCATATTATTATGCATAATATTTGCCTGAAAGTTTCTCGTGAAAAGACTTTGGTCTTGTGCTGCAAGTATAAATCCTTCAGTTTCAGACTTTAATCCAGATGCACGTAACCATCGATGAGTATTAACTTTATCAACATTGGATTTATTGGCACGTACTGGATATTGGCCATGCAGAGGTTTGTCTTGCCAGCGCTGTTTCATCTTTTCAAGAGCTTTATCTTTGGCTTTCATTTTCATATTTTTTGCCGCAATAGTTGGTTCTTGGCTACTGTTTTGCTTTTCTACAGAATCTACTAACTGTAAATCTTGTTTGAATTTACTGCCTTCTTTTATTATTGAATATTTTTTCTTTCTTTCTTCATGTTGCCTTACTAATTGTAACATCCAATCCTTTGTTGTTTCTATGTATGTTAGTAAGCCAATAGTTGTTGTCTTGTATGACAATTCCAGCTGAATAAGACCTCTTCCACCTTCTTTACGGGGTATGTATAGACGATCTACATCAGCCTTTGGATGATGCATCTTATGCTTAGAAAGAAGCTTTCTTGTTTTAGCATCCATTCGCCTGATGTTGTTTAGAGTCCAGTTTAAGATGTTAAAGCTATATTGGACAACTGGGATTGCAAGGCTATTAATGGCCATAACATTATTATTATTATTATTATTATTTAATCTCTGTTATATGTTTATTCCCTGCCGCATCGCAACGAGATAGCAAGATTAGAAAAGGCTTTATGTCTATTCCCACTGAAAATAAAAATCATACATATTTTACATCGTAAAATTGGCAATGTTTGCGCTGTACTTGTGAGAATTGTTTTTGTATTTTTTTAAAGTGGGGCTACCAAGAATCCTTTCACTATGTTTATCGTTCCCTCTAAAATCAATCCGAGGCCCCAGTCTACAACTCTAATTTTTGATGCTTTTATGTGTCACATTTTTTACATTTGTAGATCCTTGTATTTTGATAGGCGTTGGAAAACCTCCAAAGATACATTACAAACATGCAGGAACTACCATGTTAACAAGAAATCACAATCTGTTCATGTTGTCTTTGATCGTGATATCTAAAAACTAAAAAAATAGCGTTCATTGTTTGTTTGTGTATGTGTGTGTGTGTGTGTGTGTGTGTGTGTGTGTGTGTGTGTGTGTGTGTGTTAACCATTTGCCATATCCGCAAAAATCCTGAAGAGTTTTTCGAGTTCAAGTCATATACGAATCTATTATGACCTCCGGTGATGCGCTGTTGTGCTCAGCGCTTTTAGAAATGTTTGCGAAAAATTTAGTAGCGCCATGACGAAACAAATCTTAAATCATAAAAATGCTAAAGAAAATTGTTTTTAAAATATACAAAAGTGTGGCACAAATACATAGTAGAAATATCTGCCATATAAATGGAAAGTTATTAGCTAAATTAAAACTGCTGTAATTGATGATTTTACAGTGTACGGGAAGATAAATGGGAAGTATTTCTGCTTCATTCTTTAATTTAAAACAAACAACATATCTTCCTATTCATCTAGTGCGCATATAGAGAAAACTTCTTAATTTAATCTAGGCATATAATCTACTAAATTGAAATATAATGTATTATATTTCACAATACTATGTGTTATTTTTGCCTTCACAATATCCTGTCAAAATCTGCAGTTTTTATTTCGCTTCCTGGAATAGTTATCTTGATGCCTATTATATATCATATCCTCTTACAACTGAGAATTAATCATCGATTTTTCCAGATAATTTTTTATTTCTTTATCTAGGAATCACTATGATTTCCTTTCTGTGTCAGCTATCAACAGTTTTCCATATGCATATATAGTGTTGCTAAGATTGTTCCCGGCAATTTTAAATCTTGTTGATTCATCCCTCAGGAACGCCCCGTCGTAAAGTTTAAATAAAACCGGTAGGAAAATAAAAAAACGTGTTTAACGCGCCTTTTTGTATTTTTTTTTATGTATTATATTTCTTGAATTAGTTTTCTCTTCATACGCAGTGTCTCTGTATGAAGCTAAACTGAATCCAGCAACAAGGCTTCTGATTGGGAGGGTGTTAGAAGCATGGAATTAATTGCTGTTGTTCCCAGGTACTCCCTAACCCGGAGTGGTAGCACCTCTTAGGCTCCCAGCTATCTGCAAATGATGAATGTCCAAACTGGGGTCAAAATAATATGAATGTATAAAAATAGACTTTTATGGAAATGTATACATAAGAAAATAGACATTTATGGAACAATACATTTTTAAGGAAAATATTATTATCATTTCAGATTTTTTAAAGAAAAAAAATAACAAATTACATGTTAGAATGAAAAACTAGAAGTCATCTTCAGTTTTCTAAAATAAGAAAAGTAATAAGATTTTTTTCAATCCTAATCTGCCTACATCAACTTTCTCGCTCTAACGAAGCATTTAAAAATATACCTTAAACCCTCACGTTTATGGGATTAAATAACCGAGAGTGGTTGATATACCGTTATACAAACTCAAGCTTATATTCTTCATACGCAGACGGTATTATTCCCATTATTTGTTAATAAATTCTATGAATAGGTCAAGTTTTTCTAAAAGTTAAATCTTTTTTTTTCTTTCGTAACGTATCAAAGAATTTTAAGCAAAACATTCGTGTATATTCATCTGAATCTGATTTGCTCTTTTTTATATCTTTCGGATGAGAACTATCGCGTTCTTTTTTCTATTGCATTTAGCATCTTTATTTTCTTCTTTCCTGTTAATCAGTTTATATCAAATTGAAATTTATGTGATTATTACCATTTTATCCCAGAATATGTTTAATAGCAGACACCCAAGGAACTTTTTATGTAACATTACATAAAGAGAAAGGTACACAAGTCGCTGTGGGTACAAGGTGTTGTCTGTTTACCGTTGGGGATTGTTACCAGTGAACTGATATTATGACCCAATTATGAAACTTCACAATTTCAACTACCCTAAACTCTTCGGTAGGAACTAATGATAATCGTACTATGGAATAAGTACACTTAAATATTCACAGAACGAATGATAACGATTCAGTAATACGTTAGTGATAGATTCTTTCGTTTGGTCTACCATCTAATTGTAATTTATTTCCACACATATTTTTTTTTAGAATGTGTGAATTTTACTTTTCTGTAGTGATAAAATGGTTTAGTATTACATATCTTACTAATTACCACAGATCGTTTGGAAAAAGAATCGTGTGTTCTGAAGGATTTTTGCGTGAAAGGGAATATAACGGGAATCGAAACACGGTTCTCCGATTAAATGTTCCGAACTCTTATCCATTACATGACCAGCATACCCAACTTACAGTAACTGGCTTATTTACTTTTTATACACATTTGAATTAAACAGAAATGGTGTTGTAATATCATTATCAAGCATGTTTTCTTTCTGAAATAAGTAAGAATAATTATTTAATCCCATAAACGTGAGGGTTTAAGGTATATTTTTAAATGCTTCGTTAGAGCGAGAAAGTTGATGTAGGCAGATTAGGATTGAAAAAAAATCTTATTACTTTTCTTATTTTAGAAAACTGAAGATGACTTCTAGTTTTTCATTCTAACATGTAATTTGTTATTTTTTTTCTTTAAAAAATCTGAAATGATAATAATATTTTCCTTAAAAATGTATTGTTCCATAAATGTCTATTTTCTTATGTATACATTTCCATAAAAGTCTATTTTTATACATTCATATTATTTTGACCCCAGTTTGGACATTCATCATTTGCAGACAGGTTGTCCTCGTTACCAGTATCTATTTTGAATCGGAAAAAATATTTGCATCGTTTCTCCATATTTGGTTATATTAGCATATTTGTTTTCGTCTAACAGCTAAAAGTGTGATTATATTGAAGTAACACGACACCTAAACATAATTTAAAACTTAAAGATTAATAAAGACAGTTTTAATAAGTCCATTCTTTCAATTTTCGAAGAAATAAAATATTTTTATTTAATATATTTAAAAGCAAAGTGATTAAACACATAGCTACAATGTACTTAAAGAAAATCATTGTATAATACAGCGCATTTGGACTGTTTGTCGGGGTAAATTTGTTAACAAGCTTGTCTCCCGAGATCAGTCAAAACTGTATAACGAGATTGATCCCCATACTTTCGGACTACGCTCTTTCTTCTTCTTCTTGTAAAGTGTCCCTTCAGGACGTAGGAGTTCATGGATTTCCATTTAGCGTGGTCTCTTTTCGCTCTCTATATTTTCCACTTGGAATCTCTCCCTAATCCCATTCCGCCATCCATTTGCTCGGGCCTATCCAGTATATCACGCACTGCTTTTTCCTCCTTACGTGTCTTAGGAACCTCAGCTGTCTCTTCCTAATGATATATATGAAGTTTCTTTCCGTTTGCATCCTCTCTAGCACCTTATCCGTGTTCATCTGTTCAGTTTATTGTATCCCAGGCATCTTTCTGGAAAACCACATTTCTGCTAATTTAATGAGATCGTCCAACATTCAATTCCCACTACTTTGATGAAATCGTTCAACATTCCATTCCATAGAAAAAGACGGATATCACACAGCAATCTAACACTTTTTTCTATGTTTAACAATGAAATTTTTCTGTCTCGCAGTGCTCTGGTTCGCTTGTGAAATGCGTCATTATTCATTCCATTGCGTCTTAAGATCACAATGTCGCATTTTCCATCCTCTGTCAGATTACTTAGCAAATAATAATACCGCGTATTTACTTGTAAAATGTGCATGTGTGTGAAAAGTTGTCACAATCAGTAATTAAACAAAAAATCAATACGCAGGATGACGAATGTAAAAAGAAAAATCCGTGAGGCTTTCGAAACAATATTATTGATTTTGAAGTGAAAGAGCGTTAATCATTATATGTTTATTGAAAGATTACATCAAATCACTTAATTATTCAATGTATTTAACAATCAATGGTTATGTGATACGTTTCAATAGTCAATGGAATGTTTGTCGATCATTATGTTCGTTCTCCATAACAAATTAAAAAAATAATCGTCTGAACGAGTAAAATTTCTCTCTAAGTCATTTTGAAAAAGTGTAAGTATATGAAATGCACGAATTTCCCGTCATTAATGAATCTAATAAAATATAGTTATTTTTACGAAACACGTTAACGGACATAATTTCTTATAAAAATTTCATATTAAATTTTATTTATCGCTCTTTTTCATTTAACGCAATGTCATTTTAGAACAAAACTTATTATTTTAAATCCCATTTATTAAATGTATATGTATTTTCGAGACTTCTTAGAAAACATATCAATTCTTACGGTTCTTTTCATATCGGTTTTAAAAAGTTTTTAATTCCCTTAGACTAGCAGATACTCAAGGTTTAACACATCAGAAAGCTTTCTCTTTTACTACACAGAAAAAAAATTGGGAGAACAAATAGATGCTATATTTTCAAAATTCACTAATGAGAAAGTAAACGCAACATACTAATGGAAATTCGAACATGTTCCATTGGTTTCTTTTTCCTATTATGAAACCCGCCAATCTTCCTATAGTTTACTTCGCGAGAAATAATCTTAGAATCTGGGGTATTGTTTATGGTATAGAGTAAATATTTTACAATTTTATATTTACACAAACTTATGTGCGTTGTGGTGTATTGGATATCGGCTCGGAACGAGAAATCGAGGAGCCGAGTTCGAATTCCAACTGAATTCAAGCATTCACTTACGCACAAATGCCCTTGGGAAAGATATTAATCCATCTATTCCTTCCAGTTATGGGTTAAATAACAGGACAGATTGGTTTCTGTAGCCTTGATTCGCAACCAGTCTACCACAGAAAACAATGGCAACCTACTGCGGGATAATCTTCTGCTCAGTCAGTCATGTCTCTTTCGAGACATGATCGCTCAAGCGTGTATCACGTATGGCACTTAACTGGCTGAGTAGTTTGGAAATAATTCACTGCAGAAATGACCCAGCAAGCATCAAATACATTAAACGTGAATCGGTACAGTAATAATGCTTGGAAATATCAGCATTTATTTTAACAGACACAGACTTCTGAAGATAATCTACACAGATGACTTTGTCTCGATAACAGATACAAAAAGAAAACTTCGGGAAAGCAAGGACAATGTAATAAGTGAAATCAAACAGACAGAGCAACAACAGCTGTGAAAACAACAAAATATAAGGTCATTAGCAAGAGGAACAGCCAAAGATGGAAACTAAGAATCGGAGACGCCATAGCAAAGCAACTAGAGATATGTAATTATCTTGAAAGTGTTGCAGCAGACAACAGAATGTGACACAGAAATACGCAGGTGCAGTAGTATAAAGAATGATGTGTTTCTGAAGCTGAACATGATATTAAGAAACAGGAAAATGTCGTTACAAACAAGTAAAGGAACAAAAAATATCCCATATTGCGTAGAAAGAGGGGGTGCAACAATATCATGTGAGCAACGAAATCTTTAACCAATAATCGGAAGCAGTATTCTCATTGTTCGGACTGATTTCCTCATCTTTATTGCCATATCCATGACGTTTCGGCAGTCGTACTCAGCGGCTTTTTTCAAATGATTGGACGTTCTAACCGAAACTTTTATTTTGATTAGTAGGGTATATTCTTCTCTGTTAATAAGGCATGTCATTCCAGGACACATGATTCAGTGGATAAAAGGTTTGGTTAGATCCAGTGTCTTCAGCCAAAGAGTTGTGAGTTCAATACATGGTTACAGCAGTTTTAAACAAATAACTGAGAGATTTGAATTAAAGAAAGATAACTAAGAACATTAATCCATTATGGTCCAGTATACAAAGCTTTCGATAAGAGATTTTATCCTTAAAATTCTGGATATCCACTGTGAAATTAATAATGAAATTAATAATTAATAATTAATTAATAATTAATAATTAATAAATTAATAATTAATAATGAAATTAATTTAATATTCACATTTGTAATATGCTCGGTATTACAACTCTTTATTCGAACATCAATAATTCTTCGCAAAGTAAACACTTGAATCTGTATTGCTTTCTTTCTTACTTTTCTTTTGTTTCTTTCTCTAATAAACAAGTCTTGCACGGTTTATTCTTTTTTTTTTTTTTGGTAATTCGCATATTACATTGCATAATATTGATGTGAACCTAAAGTGGGGACCACGGAAGGAAAACACGGAACAAGAGTTAGAGGTAAAGAAAGATATATTCAAAAGAAAGGTTACAAAGAATAGTGTAAAAGTAAGCGGAGCTTACTATCCAGTGGTGTCCGATATTGGTAATCGTACGCGGCTGCACACTACTGGTGCTACAAAATTTAGTCGGACTTCTCACTTAAGGCGAAATGTGACACAAAGTCGGCCAAATATATCAGTCTATCGTTCCCCAGTCGTGATTCTACTCTTCGGCGGAACCAGGACTGGGTCAGCGCTCTCCGCCCGAAGGCAGAGAGCTGACAGTGACAAAGGTAGCACTTCTGATGCTACAATATTTAAATCGGGTTTCCACTTAAGGCGAAATGTGACACAAGGTAATTTTTATGTAGGTCTTCCGGGCCATATAGCCCGGCCAAAAATATCTGTCTATCTTTCCAGTCGGACTTATTTTTGACATAGACCGTAGGTGCTGTCCATTCGTAAATATATGTTTTTGATAAAATACCCGCTTGTTCGAGTTTATCTAATTCTTTGTTGATCTGATATAGAGCAGCGAAAGGGACATTCCGTTTCTTTTTGAAAACTAGTCTTGCACAGTCCTTCACCTTCAACTTATCTTTTAAGTTAGGACATATCCTAAGGTCGCCAGAAAAAAAACCTTGGGAAATTGTTATTTGAGATCCTTTTTGAGATTTTCTGAATTGGAATTTGTACTTTCTATTTTTCGGCAAAAAGTGCTCATTGGGCAATCTCATAAATGTCATTTTTCTATCCAATCAGTTCCGAATAGGTTATTAAAAATTTTAGTACGTAGGCTTTCACCTTTTTGGTAACTTCATTTAGTGTTACTCTAAGGATCACCTCGCCTAAGATGTTAATATTCTTGCCAGTTACGGATTATGCATTTTTATCCGTCTTTAATAGGGTTGGCTTGCTTAACTTTCGCCAAGTACGCCAGTTGATGATCGATAGGTTAGATCCCCAATCAAGCTGGAATTTTATAGAGTTATGGAAAATATCGACAGTCACATATTTTCTTAAATTACTATCGACTATGTTGTCGGACTGGTTTTGCCTAATTTTACTTTTGTGTTTCATCGCTTTGTAAGATTACCAACACTGAGTTAAGTTATGACCATTTATATTGCAATTTTTTCAATATGTTTTCTTTTTGATACACAGAATTTCATCCTGTGCCATTTTCTACAATGGTAATATGGTCCGGGAGGTTTCTTTAGCCTATTCGTGTTTAGTTTATTGCAGGGTTTAGAACATGAGATTTGCCTTTTGTCTTTTTGCGGGTAATAAGAGGTTGGGTTGCTTCTGATTTTTCCAATCTGAGCCATACCTGATTCCTTGATCGTTTTTGGTTCACACTTGACAGAAATTACTCTTTTACAATTCTCTGCCAATTTTTGGAGGGTCAATCCCTGTTCGTTTTCGATTTTGGTAAGTACCCAACGTCTGACCTCGGCGTCTTCTACTGATACTAGACCTTGTGCTAATATTAAGCACTTGAAATCCTCGGCAGTCAGCTCGGCTAATTTGAAATCATTACAGAGATTGTTTACCGACGCTGCAAACGTTACAAAATCTTGCTGGTTGTTCTTAACTGTGTTCATGCATTTCCAACGTTTGTGGAACAAGGTTACGTTAAGTCCGAATAGTTCCAAAACGAGCTTAAAAGTCTTTGAAAAATTCAGTTCCGTAGTTTTCTTGGGTAATACATAGTCTTCGAACCTACAATGCTCGATAGTTCCCAGTTTTCTTAAGAAACAGACGCACCTTTTTCTCACTAGGCCATTGTTCACAGTATACGTTGAAGATATCTTCATAGCGCCTGTAAAAAGCCTAAAATGTTTTGTCTTTCTCTGGTACGTATTCGAAATCTTCAATCCAGTTGTAGATTGTACTCTGGGAAAGTGTCGTATCTTTTTCAGAGTTTTAGAGCCGTTAAATTAAGTTACATGTTATTCTTCAAGTTCTTTTTGATTAGTTCTGTTTTCTGAGGTGTAAATTGTTGGAATTATATTTGTTGTTTATGTAACTCCATAACTAATTATTGCTGTCTTTTGTATGATTTTTGTTGGTAGAGTTGCTGTCTTTCTTCGCTTTTTTGTTGTTGAAGTTTCTGTTCTGTTTGTTGGTCCGACAGTAATTTGAGGAATATTTCTTCCAATTTCTGCTGTCTTTCATCTGATTTTTGTTAGTGTTTCATCTGGACTTTTAACATTTGGACAATTATTTTTTGGAACTCTTCCATATTTAGATAAAAAAATGACAGTGATTTTATAATATGTAGAATAAAGAGATGAAAGATCACACAAAACAGAAAAAAATGACAGAAATTACTGTTGTTTTTAAAACGCGTGTAACAAGGGGAAGTTACACAAGAAAAATCTAGACAGATTTCTTTATTTTGTAAAAAAAATGGACAGACAATTAATAAAATTAAGAAGAACTACTTGCTGGTTTAGATCTTTCGAGATACCGTTGTTCCGTTAATTCCAATATGATCATTTTTTTCCACACTTATTATTTTTTGCCTCTAGAAAAAACAAATTCAGAAAGGAAAGGGAAAAAATATGTCTTGGTAGGCGCTTAACAGTTCATTTTCTTCAGTATTTGCAATTAAGCAGCTTTTTTTTTCTTTTTTCTTTCCTTCGCTGGAGGACTTTTGGACTTCGGCGGAACCACGACTGGGTTTGTGCTCTCTGCTCGGAAGAAGGCAGAGAGCTGACAGTGTCAATAGTAGCACTACTGGGCTTTCCGGGCTATATGGCCCGGCCAAATAATGTCTGTCTAATATTCCCCAGTTGTGCTTCTACCCTTTGGCGGAACCACGACTGGGTTATTGCTCTCTGATCGGAAGCAGAGAGGGCCCTCCACCCGAAGGCAGAGTGCTGACAGTGTTAATAGAAGCACTACTGGTGCTACATTATTTAGCTGTCCCTCGCAGTAATGGCAACATGTGACACATGGTCAGTTTATAACTGGGATTTCCGGGCTATATGGCCCGGTCAAAAAATGTCTGTCTATTTTTGCCCAGTTGTGCTTCTACCCTTCGGCGGAACCACGACTGGGTTATGCTCGGAAGGCAGAGAGCTGACAGTGTCAATAGAGACACTTCCGGTGCGACGGTATTTACTAGCCTTCCCACGCAAGGCCAGATATGACACATGGTCATTTTATAGTGGGTATTCCCGGCCATATAGCCGGGCCAAAACATGTCTGTCTATTTTTACCAAGTCGTGCTTCTCTGCTCGGAAGCAGAGAGCGCCGTCTACCCGTAGGCAGAGAGCTGACAGTGTCAATAGAAGCACTTCTGGTGCTACTCCCATAATACTGCCATTCACATAGTAATATAGTACTAGATGAGTCCATGATGTAGGTAAGTATCGGTTTCACAACAAATATGCACATATTTTATTTATTGTCACTTTTCATTGTTGCACTAACAATATTTTCAAGAGGTTCAGAAATCTTCATAAACAATTCACATCTCCTATTTTTTAATCTTTTTCTTTGACGGTTGATATGACATCGTAAAATTGTAATTTAATATAATGATAACCCTGTATTGTAAGGTTTTCGTAGTAATTTTTCCAGGCATAAATTAAAAGTAGATGCCAGTGGTTTGTCTTATTGAAAAGATTTTCTGTGGATGACTTTTTGATTCTTTCACTGAAAATATTAATGCCAATGCTCATTTTTTAACCTATCTGTAGATATTTTTTCTGTTTGTAGTAACAAACGCGAAGCATGCACAACAGATTCCATATTAGTGACATCGTATATATGTAAGTTTACTACACCTGTTCAATAAAAACTCGCATCTAAAGCCACTAGGATTTTGGCTTATAGATCTTAGTACGCTAAGTAGAAAAATTTGAACTTTAGTAATTTTTTTATTTCATCGAATCATATCGATGTGCTGCTAGCAGGCACGAAAATTTGGGGAGGTTTGCTGACATCAAATTAAATTTAGATTTGCATTTACGTTTAGCTATGGATGTTGTATATCAATAAACAACAAACACGCATATATATAAAAATATGAAGTTATATTTTTATTAATGACGATGGACCGTGTAGAATAGGGAACAGAGTATTGAGAGAGCGCGCTTCAAATGGGTTGACGGGAGTGTCGTCGTATCTGTTGTGTCTCTCTCTCTCTACTGCTACTCTGGTCTACTACTGGCGAATCCGTGTGACGAGGTCTTTATATAATCTTCCAGAACCGGGACTTTTTCTTCCGGTTTTGCCTCGCCCACGCACGCCCACTTAATTCTCAGAGACACCTGTTCTGTTTGCCTCTGTAGCCATTTCCGCTACTGCCGGAAATAAGGTCAAACAAACATCCGTTCCTTTCAACGACCGGAAACACCCCCGCTTGCATCAGCCTTCCTCGGGTGGGGCCAGATTGTTATATTACATGGATACGTAACTTTCCCAAGAGTACGTTGGAAACTTATGAATCCACCTCATCAAATCTTATGCATGGGTTAAATATCATAATAATCTGATGTCTCTAGTCTTTGTGGAGAACCACCTTATAAGAAAAACTATAAAAACAATTGTAGTTGGACATCGGATTAGCATATTTCTTCTGTAAAATTGGCAATATGCTGAAACACCAGCATCAAAATTATGGTTATTATGTTGTGACTACGGGTTTTGTTGAAACTGTGCAAGTTAAATATGCAATATAATATTAATAAGTATTTACCGCAACTTTTAATTTAAAATAAGCGTTCGTAATTAGTGTCAACACGGTATTTTTCTTTAGGGAATCGTTTCTCGTAACAAATTAAATGACTAAATTTTTATGTCAAATTCACAAATATTGAAATTCATATTTAATCTACACTAATGCCAGGTATATCCAGATTATCACATACAAAAACATAATCGCAAAGACTCAGCGGTTTATCTAATACAGAAGAAAAAATGTCGAGAAAATTGAAGCATCTCATGAAACGGTAGTGACCAAATACAGCTGTGTGTTTGTTTTTATTTTTATTTTCTTCATTTTCTGGGAAGAACGATAATTGTCAACACACGTGATCCATTGTCTGTTCCCAATACACTGTTTAATAACCACCTTGCAGCTGCCTTGGCTTTATTGGATCTCACGCAGAATAATTGTTTTAAAGAAAGACGCAGTGATGTCTTTGCGTCCACAAACCAGCGTATCAACACCTTTAATTAACTCTTCATTCGCAAGTGCTGAATCAATACCCAACCTAAATATGATCTCAGATAAAAAAAAAACATTTGCTGTTTCTTTTTGAAAATATTACTAAAGGGCAGATCTATATGTTTATTGTTTTCTTAAAATCTTTCTTTAAAAAAGACATCGAGAAAAAAACGTATGAAAATAAAACCATTTTTTTTTCTTTTTTTTTTCTGTTGAATAATTTAAATAACTTGATTATTTCGTGTATTCCTGAAATTTCAGTCTGTAGTTATCCGTTCTAAAATGATGAATGTTTATCGTATGCAACTGGCGAAATTGACGTTTTATTGTGCTTAAATTTGACTTTTCTAAAAGATGGGTTAAACCGTAATTCTTTTTATTGTGTGCGAATGGTAACACATAGATTTACCATTACCTTATATGTGAAAAGTTTTGGAACGCATTGAACGAATGTTTAGCATTAATTATAAATTTTATAGTCATATTCTTAAAGCAGGTATACAGTAAAAGAAAACAAATCATTTCTCAAGTCCATGAAGTGTCATTGGTATCTATCTACCAACTTATCACTCTCTCTCTCTTTCTTTCTCTCTATCTATCGCAGGCTGTTTACATGTAGTTTTCCAGTCAGTGATCACACACACACACCCACCCACCCACCCACCCACCCACCCACCCACACACACACACACACACACACACACACACACACACACACACACACACACACACACACACACTTTCTGTCTCTTTCTGTTTTTTTGTCTACATAAGAATTAAACAGACTCAGTCGCTTCATATATAATTATCTACCTATCTAGCGATCTCTCACTCTTTCTCTCTCTCCCCTTTATCTGTAAATCTGTGCATATCTATCTAGCACTGGATCGTTATATTTTAATCTTTTCACTTCAATTTATCCATCTAGTAATGGACCACTCTCAAACTGTTTAAATTTATTTATGTCTGTATGTCTGTGTGTCTCCATACTAAGGAACCCTACTCCTCCGAAACCCTTTGTCCGATTTCAACTAAAATTGGGTCACTTCTCGATCATGATGTGAAACTTTCAGGTACGAAAACAAAATTTCTAACCAGTGTATAGGTTACGGCAGAAATGACTGAAACGCTTAGAATTTCCGAACTCTTATAAATGAATTTCATATTGATAATTCATCTTTGTTTTATATTAATAATCCATAATTTTGTTTCAATTTTTTTTCAGATAGAGCTTCTGAATATATATTTAGAAAACAACACACAAGATTCAGATTTACAAATCTTTGGAGAAACCGCAAACAAAAATACTTCGCCACCAGAAATAACAATATACAAAGGAATGTTTGCTAATATTTAAGAACAAAATGAAGTAAGTAATAAATTGTATATTCATTGAAAGATAAAGAAAATTAAGTTCTAATGATGAACCTTGGAATATTATAAATGTTATTTTTATGTTTAAATGTGTTCTCTACAAATAAAAAGGGAAACGGCTGAAAACCTATGCAATGTGAAAAGAAAAATCAAAAACAATTATTTCTTTGTCTTTATAAATATATTATTAATTTTGTTTAATCTGAATTTTGAATATAGATTACATTTTTCTTAGTCTGAATGCTTGGTAAATAACCAAAAAATTCTACTTGTACGGACAATTGAAACGCATGTAAAAAAAAATTAAAATCATTCAGAATTATTTACTAAATAAATAATTAGAACGATAATATTGATTTATTATGGTTTTTCATTTCATGGGGATTGCTTTTTATGGGTCGGCGTTAATGATCATCTGCGTATTGGGAGTTTTAGAAATTTTGAAAAATGACACTGTCAAAACGATTTAACGGTCACAAATAAACGCTAGGGAAAAACCTTAATCGGGACGCGTCGGGGCACACAATCTCTCCGACATGAAAGTATTTCTAACACTACCCAACCTGAATCATTTTTCTCTTCTTTTATTAAATTCTGTCATTATATCATGCACCTTAGACTGTGATGAATAAACCTTGCGAAGTATTATCACTGTTGATTATAATTATAAAAAAAATTGTCTACTAATAATTATTAGATTTTTAATTTTTATTAGATATTATAATTGCTAGATATTGTCCCACTTATCAAAATCTGTCATTATATCATGCCCATTAGATTGTGATAAATGTGCCTAGCATACACAATTTGGACTGGATGTTATGATAGATATACTCCATGTAAGAAACCTATTCTCCAGCGTCATATTAGCGCTCTATACTCTCTCTCTCCCCTTCACCTCATCAATCTCTCTCTCTCTCTCTCTCTCTCTCTCTCTCTCTCAATAATAATAACAACACTAATAATAAATTTTGAAGATTGGTTGACATGGGCAAACCAAATGAAGAGAAATTATGAAGGTTTTTGAAAAAAGTAGATACAAATACTTTGTTGTAATATATATATATATATATATATATATATATATATATATATATTGTCTTTTTTTACCAAATGTGCAGACAAAATAATTCATACTAATCATGAAATATAATGGGTTAAAACGTTCAAAGATTGCTAACTAAAAATAACTCTTTGTCGCTCACATCTTTTTTCCAATACAGTCAGTACTGTGAGAAAACCATATTCATTTTACTTCAGAATCAGCGGTACTAACCGGATCTTCAAATTTAAATATTGTTTTACAAATTCCTAACTGCTATCTAAGTCACCAAGTTTGTATTCGTTTCCTTTTTTGCTTAACAATTTTTTCATAAAAAACTGTTCGTTTATTCTAGCCTCCTCTCGTGCATTTTTTGTTTTGTACTGAGAAAAAATACTAAACACATTTTCCATTGTACTCTTTTATTTTAACCTAATATTCTATTAAAGACGTAGAAGTAAGTAATTCACTAAAAAGTCAGTTTTTCATTACATTCTGTAAAATATAATCTTAAGATATTTTTAAATAGTCATTTTATCCCAAGCAATGCGGCATTGCTACTGGTGCAGGGAGTTTTATAAGAGGTGAGAGTTGAGAAAGTGGAACATGTTACAGAGATGTAAGAGAATAGGTAAGAGAAAGATAAGAACATTTAATATGAAGAGAGCTGCATGAGACTAGAGTAGAAAGAGAGAAAAACATAATACAAGTGTTTTCAGAGAAACGAAGCGTGTCAGAGAGAAAAGAGATGGCAATTGAAATTGTATTTAATTTTTAAGAGACTGTAAACTTAAGGAAAACAAGTGTACGGAAAAAATCGGCAGACGGAAAGTGATAGAAAAGAAGCTGTATGTAAAAGTGGGGGGTAACATTTTATCAGTTTTTCTATAAAACAGTGGGACCTAGTCGCTTGTCTAGTAGCCTGACGGATTTCATGCAGGGGGCACCATTGAGCTCAGCTCATCGGAGCATATGTCGTGAAAATATTTGTAGAAAAGAGAGAGGGAAGTCACATTATGTCGATAAGAAAGTGACTGGAGTTGTGGTATTAGGTCGGAATCAATTATATTGCGGTTCTTTCATTGGAACTCCGAGTTGAATAGCAAGGGCACTCGCCCAGATGTGAGAGGATTATTCAGTGCAAAGTTGGATGGCAGATTTCTCGATGTGCAAGATGGATTCAAACGAGAAAACTTCCTAGACCTACACAGTGAACCGATCTTCCTAGCAGTAGATTTAGCTTCTAATTCAATGCACTCATTCCACTTGAGGACGGCTGGTAGGTCGAGGAGGCGCAGCGTTTTGCATTCACAGAGACTAGCTTGATCCATGTTCATGGGGGTGAAACGGTTGTCTCTGGTGATTAAATGCTAGTAGCTTCGTTTTGGAAGCATTAAAATTTACGAGCCATTTCTTACCCAAGTTCAACACAAATTGGAGGTCTTTTTCAAGATCAGCAGCGAGGTTTGCTTTGGCAGCGTGGGCAGATTTCTTATCGAGGCTGAAGTAAATGGTGTTATCGTCAGCGTAGATAACTACTTGGGATCTGGTTACATTTGAGAGATAGGTGATAAATATCAGAAAAAGCGTTGGACCTAGAATAGAGCCATGAGGGATACTGATGATCGTATATTCGTCCATGTGTTGTAAACGTACGTGCCTCTCCACAACTTTATTCATGCGATGTTTGTCATTTTCTTAGCCCTTCCATATCCCTTCAACCCCTTGTTCATTCATTTACACTAGTTCATTAGGTTGGTTAGTCAAGCCTTTCTATATAGATCTTTTATTAGATCTCCAACAATTTTCATTAGAAAAAAGCAAAGACATCCTAAAATATATAAAATCCCATTTGCTGAATGATTCATGGAGGGTGTATTTCTATTGGGAATAGTCTGAAATGATAATTAGATTGATGGTAGATTATCTCACTAAATAAAAGGTTTTAGCCTTGCTAAGTATGCCCAAGCGATTTGTGGTGTAATGGATGTTGGAATAAAAAATCTGTGAGCAGATTTCGAATTCCAGTCATACACTTGCAAACACACATCCTTGAGAAAGGTATTAATTACTTAATTTCCTCACATACCATTGGAAAAGGTATTGATACTTAATTTTTTACCTTGGTTGGCAACTACTCTATAGTGGAAAGTAATGGAAACTTACTGCGGGAAAATATTCTGCATTGTCAGTCATGTCTCTTGCGAGACATGATCTCACAAGCAAGTATCACATATGGCAATTAACAGAACTATTTCTACGTCCTTCGATTTTCCATGGGTAACTTTCTATTTCTATGGCTGTAAACGCACTGGACGAATGTGTTAAAATCTTGTTGCCATTAGGAAAATACTGACATAAATTATATGTGTTGTAAGCACTGCTACCACTTTTTACCTAAATAACTAATATATATTTTATAGAATAAACAAGTTATGTAAAACTGTATTACTGCAGTAATTGGTAATTCTGTATAAAAAAAAGTTTATATCGTCATAATTTCGAATATGATGTAGTGATCAGGCGTATTTAAAATGTTAGACATGTTTTGAAAATGCTAATTTAACTACACAACGATAAATCTCAAACTGTCGTGGGAATTTAGTCGTTAAAAAAAAGCTAAATTATGCAGGTTTGTTTTATGATTGTTCCTATGAGTAATATGCGCTTAAGCTGGATTATTGATCAGGAGGGACGCAACATATGTTTCTCTGAGCAAGTGAAAGTTTGAAAAAATATGTGCGGCAGCCGATTACTGTAAAAAAGAATGAAAACGAGCACGATGCTGAGATTTTTCGGGTTTCTGTTTTGGATTTATTTAACATAGTGAAAACTTTTGGCCGGGTAATATTTGCAGTACTCACTAAGGGATGATGGTATTAACAACTGATTCGAAAATGAATTGCACTCTCTCTCTCTCTCTCTCTCTCTCTCTCTCTCTCTCACAGACACACACAGACACACACACAATATATATATATATATATATATATTGTATAATTTTTTTCATATATTTCGGAAAATATCTCATTGTTTATGAATATCTCTAACTACTCAGCCTCACAGAAACATGTGTATATATATATATATATATATATATATATATATATGAGTTTGTAATATCTATATATGTCTATTCTCTAACACACATATATATTCGCACATACACACACACATATATCCGCACATGCACACACATATATGTGAATATGTGTCATTTATAGATATATCTATCCACACAAAGAGACACACGGTCATACTTACATGTATATGTACCATTTATATTCACACACATTATCATATATATATATATATATATAAAAGAGATGCAAATATTATATTGAATCGAATGCTACTTCTACTGCGAGGAAGTTTTTGCTCTGTGCCGTATTAGACAATTTTTCTGGAAACAATCTACATTGAATATTTATAAGAACACTTTTCCTCGTGGCTTTGAATATTTCTGCCACATCTGCTTTGATGCTATATATTTAAAGTTTCTTGATAAACTACAAAGTAGAATATTCTATGCTATTGTTCCTTACCTGGCATATTAATTTCAGTCTTCTTTTAAATGCCATTGGGAAAGGTATTATTCCATCTCTTCCCTCTAGTTATTGGCTAAATAAAAGGAGAGATTAGGTTCTATAGCCTTGGTTGGCAACCAGACTATCGCAGAATGTAATGGCAATCTGCTACGGCATAATCTTATGCTCAGTCAGTCATGTCTTTTTTTAGGTATGATTGCTGCTTTAATGAACTTCCACTCTGCTTTATTTATGCATAATTGTTATAGAAATTGTTTTCATAATCTTTCTTCTACGGTTTGCTCGAACTTACGAATTTAAACGCTGAACTAAAGTGGCATGTAGGTCTCATCATGTTACATTTTAAATAGCTAGACATAACAGTAATATCCATGCTAGCATTTCTTTTCTAGGCCTCATTTGTTAGAACATCCTTCCAGCATATTGCTGCCAGTCAAAAGAAGTATCAATTGTTTTCTGTTACTTCTTAAAACAGGCTCTCCACTGAATAATGATGTTGATAATATTTTCATATTATTTCATACTGATTACATCATTGAATATTAGCAGTGTTATTTTCTCTTTTGGTGGGAAATAATAAAAAATGAGTTGATATAAAACATATTTTGAGAATATATAATTTATCAATAAAAAATTCTGCAGAAATACTATGTTATTTAAACCTTTTATACATTTCTGAATACTGTATAATTTCCTTGAAGATCGATTGAATCCACAAAATGCTAGTTTGCTCCAATATATACAGTATGCGATGGATAAATTATCGTGATAACCTATTTTGTTATTTTTGCGGACACGCATTATTTGTTGATTGTTTAGTCATCTGTGAGAAAAAATGCAAACTAACGAATATTGTACTACTTGGCATTCGCCCCGGATGATCAAATATGAACATTTTAAAATGTTTGTGTGTCAGTCTGAAGACCGTGCAGAGGAATGAGTTGAAGGAGTCTAAATGTGATTACGAAAATGTTTGGAGTGGTCACTAGTGATGGCGACGGGAAAACCCTCAAAATGAAGGTTTACATAAAATGTATTGAGAAGATAGTACTGCTCTGTGTCAAGAAAGTTGCTACTAGAAGAATCCATGCCTATCAAAATGAGTCTGCATCATTGCACACAAGCAGGATAATCCAGACATGTCTGTGAGACAATTTCTGCGTGCACATAATATCTCATATCTCGCCACTTAGCTCTACAGACTGGAACCGATTCATTATTATGTGTGAAGATCAGTTGAGCGTGAGACCGACAAAATCAATTGTAACATCAAAGATTAACAGAAAGCACGGATTGTAGCAATTTTAATCAGATTAAACAAGGAGACTCTCCAGGAGAGTTATAGGAGATTCCGAAGTCGTGTGGAGGCCGCGGTTGAAGTCAATATCGATTTTACGGAACAAATTTACACTTTAGTATTTCAGGATATTTGTGTGTCATTTTGGTAAAAATATCTTAAAATGAGATCTGTTATTTTTGTGCGTAATTTATACGACAGTTTATCCATCGTAACCTGTATAATTCAACGTTTCCAAAAAGAAAAAAAAATTAGCTTATAGATTTGTGTAACTAGTTATATGTATTAAACTACGGACACTAACATTGCTCAACTGATAGTTTTCAGGAATCTTTTGAAATGCGTAAGCAATGGAGAATTTTTTAGTAAAATGAAAAAAAGCACACTTTTTCTTAGATTTAGATACCTGAAATCTATTGGACAGGAAAGGAAGAAGTGCTTGAGGAATTTGGTATTCACTGGACATATAGATGACAAAATGGCCCGGCGGAGGCGGCAGACAACCTACCTAACCCGCTTATCTGAACGAGTTTTGAGAGGAATGATAAAAAGTGAGACGTCAATATGAGCGACAAGAGATAGGCAGTTGATAAATAACGCGTACATTCTTGCCTTTAAAAGCTTCTTCAATGATTTTTTATACTCATAATGAATTGAGAAATAATATCATATAAGCATGTCCAATATTTTGTGAAACTATTTTAAACTACACTAAACTACAAATATCACAAGGAAACTTATGACAATTTTTACTGAATGAGGGCTTAAGCCTTTTACGTTTTATCCTTGCTCACAACGCAGGCGACCTGCAAAAATAGATCCAGTCAGTCAGTTTCTCTTTCCTTGCAAGTGTAGCCATTTACACTACTGAAATATCGTGTTATGCATTTATCCAAAGAATATTTTTTAAACATTTACTAATCTTCTCTGGACTTTTGTCGATAATTTATAATTAAAAAATAAATAAAAAATAATTCTATCAAAGCGCTTAACTTTCAATATGTGTCCAGAGGGTCAGCTATTTTGAAAGAGAATTATTGAGAATAAAAATGAAAAGAAAACCTAAAATTTAACCCTCGACATCTGAAATGATCTGGATTATATCTATAAAAAATCCTTTTTGTAATTGTGACCAATCGATCTTTTCATTATTTTAAAATAGACATTAATTTTTCTTCAGCTTTCTTTATATTGTGTTCAGTTATATTACCATGTCAACAAATATGTTAATCTCGATATGCCGATGACAATGAGATAAACAAAAGCTGTAAAATTTTTCTAGTAACGACGGAGATAATATTTTCTTGTTACATGCCCGAGTCGAATAGAAATTCTCGAGATATTTTAAGCCAAACTTTAAGATATCTAGTGAATCATATCTTTGTCTGAAATGTTTGAAAGTTATGCTGACATCTGATGAGAAACTGAAGACATTTCAACAGAAAAGAAATCTTGCTTGGTTAAATGAGACGCCTTTCGTTGATCGTTCATGGCATCGATTCGGTAGCTGGTCTTCATGTTGACTCTTCCATCGGTAATCTCCATTGCCTACTTTGTGAATTTTGATCTCAAGAAAGTCCCGTGGAATTGTTACTAGCTTTCTCTCCGCCAAGTCAAACCAAGGTGGATGCGCGCGCACAATTGGGCAAACGAAATGGCACCAAAAATAATTAGAATAACGCCTGAATCAGTTGTAGAAAGTCTTTAGATACAAAACAAAAATAGAGTAAACAATCACCAATCATCTTCTTCAAAACCCTGTTCCCATCAAGTTTCGACCAATTTCTCTAAGTGGTAATTTGCGAAACGTTATTCGTCTTATTAATTCAAGTCTCTCGTTAGCGATATCACTTCTCTTCAATCGGAGTTTTACGTTTGTGGCGATTCAAAAGTTCATTGTTTCGTTTCACACCAAAGCTTTAGAGTGTGGTGGTTAAAGATTGCGACGGCGGCAAGACGTCTTCAGTTCCGTATTTTGAACTGGCTTTTTGATTCGAGCTGGTCTCAACTGGTATTTACCCCCCGGGGCTCTGTTTTTATGCTTGTCCTTGCTTTACTGATGCGGCGCATGACAGACACTGGGTGTCTGTGCAATTCTACTTTCTGACCCTTGCGGCCAATGAAATAATTCTTGCCTCCAGCTTTGGAGCGGAGTTAATTCTTTCCGTCTTCTTTTCCTTTTGGCGCAAACAATGATAATGATATTTTTATTGGCGCAACCAATAAGTAATGAAATTTTTATGACAACTCTTTTCTCAGTCTTCTTTCCATTTACTACTTACCCGTTTTGGAGGGGACTTTTATGCCGCCAAACCTTTTCTCATGTACATTTCAATCTAGCTATTTTTCATATAATATAACTAAACTTTGCACCTGTCAAAGAAGCCTGAATACGCAAAATCCCGTTTTTTCACGTTTGGGACAAACTTTTCTGACATTCCACAGCTGTGTTGTGGGCTTCCCACTGCTTTGTTTATATTCCGCAAAAGTTTGTTTAAAAAAAAATACCAAAACAATAAAACTTTAATTTTTATCAACTCTGTCGTCGAAAACGACAATCAAACTTCTCTTAGTTATGCTTCTTCCACTTGTCAAAAATGGCCAACAGATGCAATGGCCTCGTCTAACCCGGCTGGTTAGATTTTGCGCAAAACAATCGTACCAACACACCCGCAATCTTACCCATTAACTCATTTTTATTTTCAGCTTGCCTGGAATATTTCTTTGTCTTTTCCTCTGTTCATATCGGGACAGAATATTTTTCCAGTTGGTTCTTTTCGATAAAAATTAATGATACAAACTAATATAATTTCTTTCGCTCCGTTACCAGGCCAAAACAGTGTTGTGTTACACATATAGTAAAGCCTGCTTTTTGTTCTCTTCAGAAGACGTCTGCAATTTCTTGTGCGATAAATCCAGGGAAAAATAAAGTATTTTATTTATGTCGTGTTTTGGATACTTGTTTTAAAGTTGCAAAGCATCAGAATAGATTATCTTTTTTTTTAGAGAGGGCACTAACGCTTGCATAGAAGTGATTTCTTTCAAGAGTTATGTAGCAGTATAATTTTGACAAAAGATGATTGAACTCGAAATGTGACAAGTCGCAAATTTTATGAAGTCATTTTACATTTTTTGGCTTATATATTACTATTTTAGACGTATTTTAAATGTTTACCTCTATTTAAAGCAAAGCGCGCATCCCAAAACCTGTAAGCTGAATTCTGACAGCTTCTTTGCCCGCAGCTTTTCCTCTCGCATCGTAATCCCGGTAATTAGAGCTAGTATAATGAAGCAACAGGTACATAGTCGATATCAGTTCTGTTACATTTAGTCTGCATATTTTAAGAAGGTATAGCTGAAGGACAAATGGTTTAAAAATCTCTCTCTGTGAGAACGATCAAAAAAATAAACTGAGCTCTAGAAACTGTTTAAATTGATTAGTTAATTCGTTTTCTACACCTTCTGGAACCTTGACTGATTAATGAAAACCAGAAAATGTTTTTAACTGTTAGATATTAAGACATTTTTTCTCAATAAAAATTATTGATAGAAGTCTTATTGATTAACTGGTACCTGATGTGCGTTGTAGTGCAGTGGATATCAGCTTGGAAGGAGAAATCGTGGAAACGAATTCAAATTCTAGTTGAATTCCTTGCATTCACTTACGCGCAAATACCTTTTGAAATTGCATTAATCCGTCCCCTCTTTCCAGTTATGGGTTAAATAACATGACAGATTAGGTTCTCTACCCTCGACTGGCAACCAGTCTACCGCAGAAAGCAGTGGCAACCTTCTGCGTGATAATATTCTTCCCATTCATGTCTCTTTTGAGACATGATCATTCATTCCTGTTTTATTTGAGGCGCTTAACTTACTGACAGATTGATAGCTAAAGAAAGAGATCGGTAGATTCATGACTCCCCCAGGAGTATTTGCGAGTAAATGAATATAACGATAGCATCTGGAATTTAAACTCGGATCTCTGATTAAGGATTCCTATCCCATATCTAATATATTCACACACACACACACACACACACACACACACACACACACACACACACATCTATGCTTGCAGACCTGGTATTTGCATGCGGTCATCATATAGGTACTCATCATGCTCGTCATTGCTTAATTTCTGTATTCGTACGAAAATAGGTAAATTCAACTTGATATGGTTATGATTCCATTTATTCAATTAACGCTTTTTCTGACGTTATAGTCAAAACTCTCCTGTGGTCCATGGTGACATTCAACGCTAAAATAGTGCAAAGACATCCCTGTTTCTTTTGCACCGGGATGTTGAGGTTACGCCGTCTTTCCTATCAGAAGTTCCACCGACCAATCTTAAAGCTGTTCACCTTCAACGTTTGGGTCCCGAAAGATATTCCGATTACCTTAATTCAGTATAGCTGGTAGATTGTTGCCGCCGACTAAGATGTGGTTGTTGCAGTGTCCATGCGATTACTTGCAATCATGTGTGAGTGTTTGATGCAGACCGTGGACCAGTACCGTTTTACATCCCAATGCTCTTGCGTAAGGAGTGTCTACCGCTTCGCAGTAACGGTACAGCCACTGAAATTACCCCCAAGCAAGCCCATATATTGAAATGAAAACTGAAATATTTGAAGTTATTTTATCATTAAAATTTGATTATTCTTAATCTACATTTTTACAAGCGGATGATTTTATCTGTCTTTACTGTTTTTATCAGAGTTATACAGTCATTTTGATTTCTGGCCTCTTCTTGCGGGTCCAGTTAACATTTACAGAAATTGAAATTAAAAACTTATCTTATACTACGGGAGTTGATTGGTGATATTGCTTTCCTTGACAAGGTATTTCGTCTCGTAATTACTTGTCCTGTCAGTTATTGCTTGCTTCGATTCCACTGAATTCACTTCTCGTGATAGTAGATGGAAAATGTATATCACGTGTAAATAACATGAATAACAATAAATTCTCATGCTCGAAATAAGGAAAGAATATATTGATCCGTCTCAGTAGCAATTATTTTAATCAATTTCATGTTGCTTATTTAATGCAAACAATGATTTTAAACAATTTTACAATCTAAATTATTATTTTAACATTTTTATTCACTGTATGAAAGTAAAATAAATTACGGTTCAAAGAAGAAAAAATTCATAAACAAGATAATGGGATTGTTTAAACACGAGAGATAATCAAATATTAATACTTTAGTAGGACACGGCCGTTTTTAGCCTTTAAATGCAAACATTTTGTAGATTGATCTGTGTAATAATTTGCATTTGTCGATATAAAAATGAAAGCTCTGTGAAAATGATGGGATGCAGGAATGATGGTGTATAAGCCTTTCTCTAATTTAGGTCCGATTGACCTTCCTCTAACTGTGTATAAAGAAGTGTCAAGAACTGCAGTTTGCCCTTTACTACCTGATGAGTCCAACGTGGTTGAAATCTGGGTAGCAAATGAATGATGAATAGTTTGTTTTTTAATATATTATTGGTTCTGCATATTCAGCTCTTTGATTGTGCAATGTGACTTTATCAAAAATTAACGTTAACTAGTTTATTCAATACATATTATGTATACTGGTGAGAGGGTTAATCTGTCGGAATTTTATATTATTAGTGTCGCAGATTTGCGTTGTATGATTTTGATTTTCTCTACAGCACATTATACTAGTGTTAGTTGGGCAAAATCTGAGATAAAAAGAACACAATGAAACTATTCATTCTGACGTAAAATTTGAAGCGGTATGCTGTACGGCTTGACATTCGCACAGAAAATTCCAATGCGAAAATTTCAGTTTGATTTGGTGTCAATCTGGGGACATTGCAAAATATTCGGAAAAATTTGGATGAGTTTAATTGTGTTTACGAAGTAAAATCATTCTGATCGTCCTGATTGGAAAATAATTTCTGAATTCTGACTATTCACAAACAGATGTATTATAATATATTATGATGTAGTTGAACGTAGTTGATTGAGAGACTAACCAAATTTTACGAAACATCAGAGATTAAGGCAAGAATTATGGAAAAATGCACCAAAATTCATACGAGATGAAGGAGATTCCGAATTCATCTAGGGGCCGTGATTAAAGCCAATAACGATTACCATGAAAAAATAAACTATTAAGTAATTCTAGATAATTTTATGTAATTTTGTTACATGTATCAGCTAAAAATATGTTCGTGTTATTTTCATTTCTGCGTTATTTCGACAAAAATTCATCAATGGCAACTGATATATATATATATATATATATATATATATATATAGTTATTATTATTACTATTATTATTATTATTACCATTATTTTTTAAAACATACTGAAATTTAATAGCTATAAAGTTTCAATTTTAATATACCGTCTTCATGCAGTGATGGTATATTTAACACCGAAATTTAAGTTATAGTATGCTACATTAATAATGATTATATATCTATGTTCTATATGTGTATTAAACCATTTTTAAAAGAAAATATCTAATTGTTTAATATACTTGTATTAGTATTATATATATATAATGTGAACATTTTTGTGTGATGAGTTTCGTCCCTTAAAATTTAGAAATACTTTCATAAATGTATTTTCTTGTATTATCTAGCCAATTTCATTTATTTAAATTCTTTTAATCCTCTTCTTCTTGATCTTTAATTTTTTAAATTTGAATATGCTGCAAACTTACTGCTGTTTATGAACTTATATTTACAATCTCGGCTTATTAGTTTTAATTAAGCGTCAAAAAATATCCAACATTCTCTTCTAGCACCATTGCAAAAATTGTAAAAAGTGCAAATTTTTCAGGACGTAACCGTTTTAGGTAATCATTTCTTTCTACTTGCCCCCGTTGTTTGTCACTGTTAATAATTTTACTCTTGTTATCTCTTCTAAATATCGCTTTAAAAACAATTTGCTCAAGCCTATCGAATATGGCTCGTGATATCTTATCATTCTTTTTCTCTATCCATTCTGTGAGTATAAGATTCACAATACTTCTTTCCTCATTACTTGTCCCTGAAACCTCAGCTCTTTCTTTCTGATTCTAATTTTAAGTTTTCTTTTTGTTTGCATTCTCTCCAGCACCTTGTTTTCGTTCGGTCCATGGTATCCTCGGTCTCTTTCTCTAGAACCATATTTCTGTTTCGTTGAGTTTCCTCTTCATCTTTAAATCAATAGACCAACATTAAGTGGCATACAGAAAGACATATATTACATAGCATTTTTTTTCTTTGTTTTTTCTCAGTAGTCTGGTTAGCATTTGAAAAGCGTCCCTGATTATGCGTTTTCAGATCTGAGTGTGACACTTTCCATTTTCTCTCAGAACACATCCCAGGTATTTAATTTTCTTCTCTTGTTTTGTTTTCGTTTCCTCGACCCGTAGGTGGCTTGCTGGTGTCTTTCTTTTGCTGATAAACATGCTTTCAGTTTTCTTGAAGTTCATGCTAACTCTTTTCTTCTCAAGTTTTATTACTACCTTCTGTACAGGGTCCTGCATTTTACTTTACTTGTCTGCTGTCAGCACTTTGTCATCCGCTTCATCATCTAATATTGTTGAGATTGTTGTCGCCAATGACGAATCCTTGTTCTCTCAGAATTGTTTTGCAGGACAGTTTGAATAGATCTGCTGAGAAAAGAGTTTCTGGTGTTTGGAATTTTTATATATTTTTCTAAATTTCTAGCTATAACTTAATTGATTGAAGTCCTTTGGAAATTTAATTTAATGCTGAGTGATTGAGAAGTGTTTAATAATTAATTTACAATAATTTGCCTTATTTTGGAACTCAATTCTAAGTTAAACGGTGGGTTGAACTAAATAAATTTTCGATTTTTAAAACTATTTTTCGTTTGTTTGTTTGTTTGATTGGGTTTTGTATTCTAATTAGTTTTTATGTCTTGAATCACTTAAGGCCTTCTCATAAACTTCTTTTTTATTTTCGTCAAACATTGTTTTCTTGGAAAGTTTTTGATAGTCTGTGTTCTTTTATCTCAGAGATGTGTGTAATGTGTCTAATTATACAATATATTTTTGGCTGTTTAAAAATTCCAGCCGTGCAGTCGTAAAATTCCTGTTTGTACATTTAAAAAATATTAAAAAATCAATTATCATAAATACAGAAAGTTTGAAACATAATTTACGAAAATAAATAATTTCCAACTGAAAAATATTCAAAAGTGCTACAATATAAATATATTGAACACTTTTTAATTCAACGGGTTATCGGTCTAATTTAATTATGACCAGAAAATAATTATATATATATATATATATATATATATATATATATATATAAATTTTATATTTAACATATATTGTTAAATATAATATACAATGAATGTCTATCATGCTTAATCATGTGCCGTTCTAAGCATCGACATAAGTATCATTATGCATATTTAAATTGTAACTAATGTTAATAGATTATCAGTGTCAAAATAGAAAAACAAAATAAATAGAAATTAATGGCATTAGAATAATTTATCTTTCCTTGGAATATGGAGTTCTAGAAGGACGTATCATTCTTTTCGCTATTTGAAAAACGAAATAGTAAATATTAGCCCAAAATGTTACTAATCACTGCAATATATGCTTTCTGTTGTATATCTTTTTTTGGAGAATTTTTTCTATTTTATATGTCATTATTATATACGGTCATGACTCTCTACAACTTCCTATTCTTCCTGCCAGTGTTTATTCATTTGTTTATTTTTTCGCCAAACCTCCTGAGTATGAAGAGACATCAACCCACACAAGCTTCTCAGCTTACTGCATTGATCTATCTCGCCTGCTGTCAATATACTTAGCCAGTGTTTTTACAAGCCTTCCTTTCTCGTTATGCGTCTCTGGTCTTGTTCTGATCCTGAGACTTAATGTTCTTTACGACTTCAGTTGATGAACCAGCAATTGAATTTTCATTATCCTTCTGTTGGAAGACTGTCTGGTATTTACTGTGATATATGGCGATGGATATGCCATAGCAATCCATCACTTTTTACTTTTTTTCCTAAGGAATTATTTAAAACTTTGATGTTATGTTTACTTTTTAGAATACATCTTTAGGTTACCAATGCTTAATAGATTTAGGTATCTCATATTTTACCCTCTGTTAAAACCTGTCCCAGATAATTCTGCACTTTTTTGGTGTTTATACCTCTAAATCCTAATTTAAAAACCTAATCCTTAGGTTTCTTTTCGCTTGAAGGGGAATAAAATTTTATTTTCTTGCAGTGGAAAGATTGACATTTATAATTCTTATTTTCACTACTTTGTCTAGGAATTCATTTTTTTTTTCGTGTCATGCATCAACGCAATGCCATTTTTATATGACATATTGTTAAGATTAAGTATCCCCCCAAAAAATTCCTGGTAGGGACCCCAGCTTTAAGAAAATAGCGTTAGTGTAAAGGGTGAATACATCTGGAGGTAAAACACAACCTGGTCTTACTCTCCTTTCTATATTGTGTAGCTTCCAATTTTCTGGTATACATCCAGGTTTGTGTCTTTCATAGTAACTGATTCGACATTTTCAATTAACTTAAACGATCTTTAAATGAGCTTTTCGTACAAACAGAAACGCAATATTGACTATAATATAGCATTAATAAAGATTTATGCGTCATATAAGAACTTAGGTGTCTCCAGAAATTCGACGAATACAAGTAAATATATGACACGCTTGTCGACTAAATAAACTTTTTGCTATATTTATAGATTTCCTTTGATTTCAATCCCTCCCGGGAGGCATGCAAAAATATTTTCTATTAATCGTCTGAGACACCACTATATGTTTCTTGTCAGCATTGCTGATGTCAACCTCCAGGAGATTAACTCGTTCCACCTTATCAGACTAACTTTCTCTGACATGAATTAGTAAAAAATTATTAATTCAATTTTTAAGTCGATTATTCAAAAAGTGGGTTCCCTCAGTCGTGCTAAACAAGTTTTCTCTCGAAAATCAATCTTACATATTAATATTTTACCTTTTGTCCATGTCTCGAAAATTGCTGCCGCATATGATCTATGCTCTTGTTATATATTCAGAGATTCTTGATAAAACCAAAACAAGAATCTGCAATATTATTAGTTCTTACCAGTAATCCCGTTTTCTGTCATTGTCGACCTCCATAATATAGCTTTCTTGTGACACTTCTTTTAAGACTTTCATCGTTACATTTTCTAATGAGATTTTTCCTAAGTGCAATGCTAGATTGTTAAAATGGTTTCATCATTTTACGCACTTCACGTCTAGGGAAATCTTTATCGGCTTCTTGTTTGTTTTTCAAACACTTAAATGTATTGTCAACCGTAATCTACATTTTGCATGTTTTCTCTTTTACTGTTCTCACTCCTTATTAGGGATTCTCTTTCTTATTCTTTCACACTCTGTAACCACTTGTGTCTTAATGGCTTTTTTATCTTGCTTTGGATGAAACGATATTTTAAAAAATTAGTACCTCAAGATTATAAACTTTCAAATAATTTTCTTCTTGGTATAACTATTTGGCTTCAAGAAAATACATTTTCCTGATATATTAAATAACGAATACTTGATACGTAGTCTTTAACATTGACATGCCTATTCCTGATGCTATTTGCTTTGGTTGTCTGTGTTATGGAAAATTGCCAATATTTCATTTCAGCATGTTAAGTAAATGAGAACTTTAATATTGTCTTCATTATTTTAAATTATAGGTACGAGTAGTGTTTCCATGACATTTTAACTGAGATATACGGTTTTTGCAATGGTGCTAGAAGAGAATGTTGAATACTTTTTGACGCTTAATTAAAACTAATAAGCCGAGTCTGTAAATATAAGTTCATAAACAGCAGTAAGTTTGCAGCATATTTACATTTAAAAAAAAAAAAACTCTTGGTAAATACGATTTCATTAGAACTTTGTAACACGAATTCGTAAAAGGCTCCTTGTTAGGCAATGCAGAGATTCACACAACTGATTGCTTCATAAGAAGCAAACGTATCTGTGAATCAGTTAATTTAGTGCCATTTGTGACACACGCTTGGGTGATCATGTCTCTTTTCAGACATGACTGACTGTGCAGAATATCTTCTCGTAGTAGGTTGCAATTACTTTCTACGGTAGACTAGTTGACAGCCAAGAATATAAAATCCAATCTGTGCAGTTATCTAATCCATAACTGGAGAGAAGAGACGGATTAAAACTTTTCACAAGAGTATTTGCGCGTTAATAAATGCATTAAATTCAACTGGAATTTGTACTGTAAATACTTATTTGTGTGGTATACTATATTGTAAATATTGTTTTTATTTTTAATCATTTGACCCCAAGCAAGGCGGTTTTACTGCCATAGGTGCACAGGGTATTACATATGAGGGAAGTGATGGGAAAGAGGGACAGGTTATAGGGGGGGTCAGGAAGAGGGCAAGAGAAGGAGGAAAATACTGGTGTGATGAGAGTAGAGTGGACAGAGAAGTGATCATGAGATAGAAGATGTGCGTCAGTGAGACAGGAGATGACCATTGACCATACATTTATTTTTTCGATTAAACGCAGAACTCATTAGAGAACGCAAATAATTCATTTTTTTTAAAATTTGACCCTTTTCCGAAAATCTGCTCGGAAGTATGAAATGAAAAATGAAATAAAACTATGGCATTATTTAATTAAATAAACTTTTCATTACTTTTATAAATAATATATATTGAAAAAATTATTGACTGAAGAAAAACATTTTTCGACGAATAATGATATTTTAAAAGAAACTTATTTATTTAGATTTTTTATAATAATTATAATAGTTTATAAAATTTCGAAAATATTTTTAAAGTTCTACAATCGGTTATGTTATTGGATGAACACTGTCTTGAAAAGGTTCTTCACACTCGCTCTTATCACAACGTTGAGTGTAAAACAGACACACTCCCTATTGTGCTACAAGATCAAGCTCCAGCCGAAGAGGTTACATTATGGCAAGAAGCAATGGAATCCTCGCATTGATGTCAAAAAGTTTAGAAATCTGAACATTGTGGAGCAATTTTTTGAGAGATTAGAGAGTGAACTTAAGTGAGCTACTTTACGAGATATCATACACCGCACCTCTTTGTATATCTTTTGGAGAAAGACCTCGAAGTTACATGACTGGTTTGAGTCAAATTCCAAGAAGATGACTTCCGTCATTAAACCAAACTCGCCGCTTTAGTAAAGTGCAGGTGGTGACCCAAAAAGATCCTTAAGGCTGCAAGGAGCAGAGCTTAGCAGACTGTCGGTGGACAGTGAAAAAATTCAGACAGCAGCAATCACAGGGAATATCAGAATAAGGTTTGACATGACAATTGGACCGGTGCAGACCAAGTCAGCTCTCCTCAAATCTATTACTGGGGTATTCATCACAGACAAAAAACAACCGACGTAGAGAAGGGTGGTTCACTATTCGAAACACGTTTCAACAGAATGTTGTAACGACTGCAGCCGTTGATGCTATTGAGTCATTGCATGTAGTGGAAGAGCTCGACACTGAGCTGAGGATAGAGGAAGAGCGAGGCCATCGACAGCTTGATTACTGAGAAAGCTTTAATCAGTGATGGAATTCTCCCTGATGTTATCAAGCACTGCAAGACGATTCTGCAGCTTTCTCTCTACGAAGTCCTCTGTCACTGATGGAAAGATAAGGCTGTACCACAGAACATGAGGGACACTACGATCATCACTCTCTACAAGAACAAATCCGAGCGAAGCGACTGCAACAATTAGATAGGCGTCTGTCGACTCTGCGTCGTGAGCAATGTTTTGCTCGGGTGATGTTGTTCCGTCGGCAGAAAAATGCTAAACATGTTTACCCAGAGTCACAGTGCGGCTTTCGATCATAATGATCAACATTAGGCATTATCTTCTCACTCCGTCAAATCCAGGAGAAGTGTAGAGAACAGCAGATGGCCCTGTACGTAGCTTTCATCGATCTGACCATGGCGTAAGAAGGGCACCATTAGAATATTGTCAGAGTTTGGCTGCCCACTCAAGTTGCAGAGCTTGATTGAGTCCTTTCATAAAAATGTGCGCGGTACTGTGCAGTTTAACGGCAACACCTCGGAGCCCTTAAACATCTGCAGCTGGGTGAAACAGGATTGTGTCCTCGCTTCCATTCTCTTCGGAATCTTCTTCGCGCTACTTCCGAAGCACGCATTAGGCACATCATGGAAAGGAATTTACCTGCATTACGAGATCAGATGGTAGGCTTTTCAATCTCGTCCGTTTCAGAGCGAAGTCTAAAGTACTATAAGTCCTTATACGAGAGATATTGTTTACTGATGATATGGCATTAGCATCTCACAGCCAACGCAAACTTCAAGTACTGATGGATCATTTCTCTCAGGCTTGCAGAATTTGGGGCTGATTATTAGCTTGAAAAAAACAAAAAACAAATAACAAAAAAAAACAACAAGCGTCCTGTGTCACGGTACCACAGCGCCACCAGTCATCACCCTCAGTGACTATGAGCTGGATGTAGTATAGCAGTTTTCCTACATTGGCTCTACAATCACTGGCAAACTCTCCCTGGACAAAGAGTTCGATAATATTATTGGGACGGCAACAAATACAATTGCGGACATTACAAATTGTTTGACAGAACTCCAAGCTGACATAACAGTGAAGATAAAGATGGCGGTGTACAAAGCCTGTATCGTCAGTACACTGCTACACGGCAGTGAGACATGGACCACGAACGCCAGGCTAGATAGGCGTCAGAACACTTTCCACTTAAGAAGTATCCGACGGGTATTGGGAATCTCATGGCCATACAAGTTGCCCAACACTGAGGTCCCGTGTTTGCGCGGGTTTGACTACCATGTTTACACTCATTAAACTCTCCTGAATTCGCTGGCTAGGCCATGTCCACTTCATGGTAGAAGGTTACATTCCAAAGGAACTCCTGTATGGAGAGCTGGCCTCTGGAAGATGACTCACTTGAAGGCCACAGCTACTGTATCGTGACATCATAAAACGAGATATGAATGATATGAGCATCAACACGAATTCATGAGAGATCGTAGCAGTCGACAACATCAACTATTGACGGGCCATGGCCCACCAACTCGCATCAAGTGAGGAGCAACTAATACTCTTCGCCATAGAGAGGCGGTTTGGCAGAAAGCAAATGACAGCTCCGACAGACCAGAAACATAACATATAAACAGCCGCTACAAAAAGACTGTCCCTCCTGCACAGTTACAGACGTCGATGCACCAGCCAAGCAGACAACTAGCATGCTTGCCATGACCAATCTTGACCGATGGAGGTCTACTAATATATACTAAACGAAGATTTAATAGATTAGTACAAATTGTTCAGACATCGTATTTTTTAAAATATTTTTTGTGCGTATTTGAGGGTTTTTTATTAGTATGATATTTTCTGCCTTATATTAGAACGTCCTGTGCTTCACGGTTTCGTTCCAATAAAAAACATTGGGCAATATGTTCATTCTGCTCGCTATATTAGCTGTCATCAATCACTTCAAACGATATCTGTCTGCCCTCGTTCACTTCACAAATCAATTACTTGTCACCTCCGTGATTAAAAAGTAGTTTTATTGTAAATTTCATAATATGAACAAGTAATACTTGTGTAAGTAGGATTAATTTATTTTTATATTCGCTAATCTTCCAAATATAACGCGCCACTGATGTATAATATTTGATTTTGGCATAATTTTTCAATCCGAGAATTTGTCGATCGCTCAAAAAATATCCAAAAGATCTCAAAAATTTTTATTCAATTCAATATAATTTTAGTTTGAAAGTATTTTTGCTAGCTATAAATATTAAATGTATTTTATAAGCTCTTCATTAAAGCTAAAATGAGAGCTTCAAGTAAAAGTGTTCAGTGTTAAAATTTATATTTAAAATTTATTTATCGAAAATGAATGGCAGAACTACAATAAAGGTGCACAATTAAATTAGAAAATTTGAAAACCAATACAATTTAACTAAATGCAAATTAAAGACATGTCATAAAAATAATTCCATCTGAAATAATCAGCAACATTTTTGTGGCAATTTTGAACATCAACTTCAGATATTTTTTGCTAAAATTTAAATAATTTTCACACATTCAAAATTATTGATTAACAATATTGAATTTTATAATGTATGGTTATACTCATGATGAATTTAAAAAGGGAAACAATTGTTGGTAAAAATAAATAAAGCAAATGTTGATGAGATAGCGAGGCTCAGAAAAAAAAGTTGCCAGGGTCTCCAAAACAGGCTTGGCATTTGGTTGTATGCCGTTGGTTGTATGCACCGGCTCAGTTTTCTGACACAGGAACATTTTGTGTTAGAGCAAGTTTATATATATATATATATATATTTTTTTTTTTTTTCTTATAAGCGTTTCACCCCGAGCAATGCATGTCATTGCCACTACTGTGCAGGGGGCTACGTAGAGTGGAGAAAGGCTGATTAAATATAGGAAATAACAGAGGGTGGGTGATAGGCGGGTGAGGATACCGAGAATGATGGTTGGGTAGATGAGAGTGTTGTGAGAATAGTTGGGAGTTAGTGTGATAGGAGGTGTATATTGACCCTACATTTAAACACCTGGAGATTGTAACTGTCGGGAAAGCAGACTTGTGGAAGGGAGTTCCACAGGTGGGAAGAGCGAGAAAAGAAGCTGTTGGAGTAGAATTTACGGTTACATCTTATTTGTTTAACTGTAAAAGGGTGGGACCTAGTTGCTAATCTAGTATCTCGTGTAAATTCGTGCTTAGGCGGCACCAGTGATCTAAGCTCATCGGAGCAGAAGCCATGAAAGTACTTGTAGAAGAGGCACAGGGAAGCTACATCACGCCGGTGTGAGAGAGGCTGCAGCCGGTCTGCCAAGTCAGTATCAACCACGTTACAGATCCTCCTTATATATATATATATATATATATATATATATATATATATATATATAACACTTTAAACACTTTTTTTACGTTGATGAAATCTGCCATAGTCCTTGAATTCAACTTTAATGTTACAATGAGTTTTATGTGTCTCTCGTTCAACTGAGCCTCAAACATAAAAATCAAGAGATGCAGTCTTGGGAGTTTGTTGGTCAGATATAAAGAGCTGATGAGGTCGCAGAAATTGAATGACAGCCATGACTGGGTTCTCCTGATTGTGTAGCAGGGTTCAAAGTCCTTTTACCAGACCTATGTTATTCCTGCAGCTACCCTCTTGACCAAGGGCAGCTCTAGCTTATTTAGGTACTTAATGTAGACCTCCGTTTTTGGTCTGAGATCCTCAGCAAAAAATCCAGCACTTATTTTCTTATCAGGACAATGACTGTAAATTTTACGAGCAGCTGCATCTTCGCAATCACGATTACACTTATCCAACTATTTCCTAATCCTCTACACTCTCCTCAGATTGGCACCCAAATACTTAGAAATTTTAGTATTAGTTCTTTCTGCGCTAAAAACTAAAAAGCAATAGTTGTTTCCAGTTAAAGCGAAACCGTAGACTGAAATAAAAATGAATGGATTAAGTCAAATTTTGATTTCCTTGTATAGATATCAAATAAGTTTTTTACATCGTAAACTGAATTTTCAAGGCTAAATAAGTCCTCTGAGTAAATGATATCATGGCTGAGACTATGAACTACAGTTGTACCTACTTAGAGCTAAACCCGATGCAAAAACTAAAATAAAAGGGCTAAAAGAACATACAGACATACAGGCAGATAAACAGACAAACGCATATATATATATATATATATATATATATATATATATATATATATTAACGATTTTCTGCACTATTGTAAGAACTGCAACCTTGAAAATTCTGACTTTCATTTCTTATGTCTTTGTCTATGAGTGTATCAAATTTGATTAAAATCGGACCACTCCTTCTATAACCCGATTTTTCGATTATCGATTTTCGATATTTATCGGGAGTACCTCAACACAAAACATAGCTAAAAACACTCGCAGGCGCTTATAGTAAAATTATGTAAATTTTCAAGAAAATCGGTTCAGCCGTTTCGGAGTCAATAGGTAACGGATACATACACACACAGAGACAAAGTTCCATTTATAAATAAGTTTAGATATCACGTTTACTTCTATATAAAACAGATTTTTGTTGTAACTGCTGATTGAAATCCGATCATAAGTCTCAAGAAAGGCACATTTCTATATGGTTTAATGGATAATAAGCTTGTCTAGCCACATCAAATACAACTAATTAGTGAGTTAGATCTTTACTAAGAGCAACATAATTTTGGCCTAGTGCCACATCTAATATTCCCTTAGAAAATCATTTGGAGATATAGACGTATTTTAATGCCTAGCAATAAAATTTTGCTAAAGATATTACAAGTAGTGTATTCGATTTTCAGTGAGGGTCTCACATCTAAAAGATTTAAATATTACTGATCATAGACTTGGAAATATTTAAATAGTAGTGATCATAGATTTGAAAGATTTAAATGGTAGTTATCATAGATTCGGAAAGATTTACATAGTTGTGCTCATATATTTAGACAGATTTAAATGATGGTGATCATAGATTTGGAAAAAGTTAAGTGGTAGTGATCATACACTTAGAAAGATATAAATGGATGTGATCGTACATTTGGAAAGATTTAAATTGTAATGATCATAGACTTGGAAAGATTTAAATTGTAATGATCATAGACTTGGAAAGATTTAAATGGTGGCGATCATTGATTTAGAAACATTTAAATGGATGACATCATATATTTGGAAATATTTAAATCCAGTGATCATATATTTGGAAAGATTTAAGTGGATGCGATCATAGATTTGGAAAAATTTAAATGGATGCGATCAAACATTTGGAAATATTTAAATGGCAGTGATCGTAGATTTGGAAAGCTGTAAATGAATGCGATCATAGATTTGGAGCGATTTAAATGTTAGTGATCATGGATATTGAAATGTAAATATACTCTAGTCATACATAATTTGTATTTGTGTGTAATAAAAACCTCTAACATTGAGCTACAATCTTGTAGAGAGGTGATTTCTTTTGCTTTATGATATTTCCCCAGCTCCCCCTTTAAAGCGAGATGTGACGCGAGGTGGAGTTTTAATTCGGTGAGCCCGTATGTGTGCGCACAGGCAAGGGGCGAATTTAGCCCAGTCATTGCAACCGTAAGTCACGTTTACTCGGTGGCGATTAACCTTCCACACCTTCGATGCAATGGTAGTGAAGCCTGAGGACACTGTTTACCGCGATTGGGCATATCTTAGTATATTCTTTCTTAAATGCACGTCTGTCCTCGGAAAAGATGTGGCAAAAAGCCGAAATTATTGAATAAGGATCAAACTCACTACTAAATTTGTAATCGGTTATAGCGACGATAGCTTGCTAACAATTACACCTCGTCGTGATGCCCTATGACTCTTACTCTATTTTCATGGATTTACGGCAACATTTAATCAGTATTTATCATGAGTTCAAACGTTTCCGGTTCATATTAATTAAAGATGAAAATTTGTCAAGTTCATCTTATGTTTTCAAACATAAGATTTCGTAAATATTTCGGGAAGATAAACTGGTAAAAATAAAAAATTGCAATGCTGATTGCTATTTCAATTGGTGTTGTAGATTGTCTGAGCTAGTGAATAATTTTGTGAAGAAGTGTATTATTATGAAGCAAGAAAAATATGCAAAACGGATAGCAAAAGAAAAATAGACCTTGTTTTGATAAATATTTGATTGTTGTTAAAGTTAAAAAGAGGGCAAAATTCCCCAGATCAATAAAATATTTGATTGTTTTGAAACCAGCTTAGACAAGGTCAGACAATATGGGTTTTTCAGATTATGTAAACAATGTGTCACAATATAACGTAAAACCTTATATAAAAACACGTAAATTTGTAGTAAAGATTCGGTCTAGAGTATACATTGAAAACCAGACCGAGAATGTGGAAAAGACAAGCCATTACATAAGAGAGAAGATAACAAGTTTTGGAACAACTTCGTCGAATTAATAATCGCTGTTCCATCGATGTGTTTATAACATATATGTCGTTTTGGTAACTATTTAAATTTCTTCATCCTTGGTCTAGGTTATACATGTTTATCATTTTAGCTTTCAGGGTATACCACATAAGTCACTCTGGTATACGTCTCGGTATAGAACATTGTTTTGTTATTTTACGGCTTTTTTATGCATATTATTTAGTACAAAATATCGTACTAATAACAATTCAGCTTGGTAGAAAAGAGGTAGATATTTGATAATATCAAGATCATCGATACCTTGTTTAAGGATAAACATCTTATAGATGATGCAAAAATTAAGTAGACAGTTATTATCTGAACGATTATCAGCCGAGATAATTTAACTTCACAAAAAATGTGCAACGATCCTGAAAAAGAATGTCACTGAGCGAAACCAGACGCTGAATACTTTAGGAATTACATATTTTTCGATAAAAGATTGCTGGATAAATCTATATGACAAAATTGTAAAAGTAAGCAAATTTTATTTTGGATGCAATCTTCAGTTATAAACGAGCACGGTGAGTAGATGTGAGGGCGGAAGACGAACGATCTAATCACCATGCGTCTTTCCTTTGCGCGCTGCAGGAATCGGTCCTATGTTTTCGATTTCTAGTGATTTTATAAGGGGAAAAATCGTCTTTTGACCAGTCATGTTGCGGTGAAATAAAGATCGCAGCAAGAGAAATACTATTATGAAAAGGGACTTGCCAGTGGCTAGTGATTATTTCTCTATCGACAAACGGTTAGTACACGGGTGGGAAAGATGATGTTAAGCTTTTGGCGGGAAAAAGACAAGGAATTCTTCTGAAAGATATCAACTTTGTGAATACAGACGTCATCCACTACGCTCGCAACAGAAAGTGTAAAGCCGTCGAAATATGACATCACTAATTCAGAAATAAAATAAAAGGTTATTTATATGTAAAAATATATTTAGAAAATTTAACAAAGAAAAAATAAAGGCGTAGTTTGTTTTATGATTTAAAATTTTCTTGCAGACTAGTTACTTTTGGACATCTATATAATAACTCTCCTTGCCCCTTTCGTCGTTATTTAGTTTACAAAACTGTTAGGCCACGCCAATACTTCAAGAACATTCATGATTCAATGACTATTTTATGGTATTTGAAGTAACAAATAAAAAGTACTGAATTTTTACATAATTTTTTATCTTATATGGCAGAAAACTTTGGACAATTTCGTAACTAATGAAGACGAGACTTGAAACAACGGAAAGGTTTTTCTACAGAGAGATGAAAATACTATGCACCGAACATTTGATCAACGATGAAGTTTTAGAGAAAATAAAAACAAAAAACCAAAAAAAGACACACACACATAAGAAAGAGATAGTTGAATCTTTATATGGACTGTTTCGTTTTGACCGCGTGAAAAGACGAAACCCGATATATCAGAGTCGCTACTGTGTTTAGTGTGAAAATAAATGCAAAAGAAAGACATATATCTTTAAATTCTGTTTCAGTGAAATGGAAAATTTCTCAGATTCAATTCTTTTTATTTGTACACCTTTACTTCTTAAAACAAAGTTATGAATAAAAATGTTTGCAGGACAGGTTTGCAACAAGTCAATCTAAATTAGTTTTTATCGTTCATAATATGTCGACTCATTCGTTTAGAATAAATAAGATATAATTCTTGTGTAAAATACGCACTGTTTGGATTTAAACTTAAACATCTGGAAAATATACGTATGAGCATCGAAATTTGATATGTTGTTAAACAGTTTTATCCGCTGTTATGATATGTATTCAAATGTATGTATAGGAACAATACTTATTGATTTAAATAATAATTTACCATTCTAAATCATATAAAAACGAAAAGACAATTTATCAGTGTGACCAAATGTTATTATTCTCGCTGTTAAAATGGTGTTTCATTTCGAGATTTTCTGAGAATTTTCCAAAACTATATATATGCACAGACATCATATAAGAACCAAAGTACAATTTACAGGTGCGCCCAGATTTTATTTTTCTCGTTGTAAAAAAAAGTTTCATTTCTAAGTTTTCTGAGACTACACAAAAATATATGAGCATAAATATATTTATCACTAAAAAATTGTGATTGGTTATTAGTCATGATCCTAAAAGGCGAGATTTTAAGCTCAAGTCTCATGATAATTTTTCGTTTTTTTTTTTTTTTTGCAAACAATTATTTCATGGACAAAACGCCCGCCCAAGTATGAAAACATAATTTTGAATCAGGGTAAGAATGTGCAGTTTCGATATGATGAGCACTATATTTATTTAGTTATTTGTAATTTTTTTGCAATAATGCTCTTCCTTTACAAAACCCAATAACCACTCGACGTAGAAAGGTTACAGAGTAAGAGATAAAGGACACAGCTTATGAGGATATGTACTTGTGTTACGTAGGAAGAAAGTGTCAATACCGGCAGGTGTTGTTGAACACGGTTCTTCAGGCAACAAATGTAAATGTCTAATGTATTTTGTTACTGAGATCACGTGACTCTAATTATTTATTATATAAATCTCTTATACAAATGTCTGAGGGTATTCCGTGCCGTGCATCTTTGTCGGACTCCCTACCCGATGGCAGAGAGTAATAATCCAGTCGTGACTACCCCGAAAGGGTAGAGTCTCTTCTGAGTAAAATTACACAATAAATCTTTGCCTAGGTTTAGGGCCCAGATACCCAACGTTAAAAAGGCCTTGTGCCACATTCCCCTCGTTCTGTGTCCGTGCATTAGCACGAACACTTACCTTGTCGTACTCTTTGCCGCAGGTTAGAGTCTCGTCTTGGGAACATCAGACAATAAACTTTTGGCCAAGCTATATAGCTCAGATTACTCACGTTAAAAGGCCTTGTGCTACATTCCACCTCGGTGGGGATGGAGATAAATATCATTCTGTGCTAAATAAATATCATAAATATCATTCGAGCAGTTACCTTTTCGGATTCTCTCTTTTCGGGCGGAGAGTAATAACACGGTGGAGGGTTCGCCGAAGAGCAGAGTCTCGTCTGGAGAATATCACACATTTAATTTTTGACCGAGCTATATGACCCGGATGCCCCATATTAAAAGGGCCTTGTGCCACATTTTGTCTCAAGTAGGGAGGCAACTGAATACTGTTCAGTGTTGTACATCTGCACGAACACTTGCTTTGTCGGACACTCTGCTTTTGGGCGGAGAGTAATTACCCAGTCGATAGTCCGCCGATAGAGCAGAGTCTCGTCTGGGGAAAATTAGACAATTTTTGTCCGGGCTATATGGGCCGGAAGACTCACATTAAAAAGACCTCGTGCCACTTTTTTTCTCTCAAGTGGGGAGGCAACTAAATACTGTTCTGTATTTTGCATCAATCTGGTTTTGTGCGTCACTGAAGAGATTGTTTCTGAGTGAATTACTAGGGAACTTTATTCCAAGAGCATTATCGTGTATTATTTGAAGGATTCGTTTAGTATGTTTAATTTACGCGAAGATAGCGAAATGTTATAACTAATAGTAACTTACCAAAATTTCCCTACAGACACCGTTACGAAAAATAGAGTTATACAATTCAGAAAACGGCTAACTCTGCATTTGAACTGGTTAAGATAGTAGTAATGTGGAATGTCAGCGCGTGGTAAGAAGCTGATCCATTGGAACTTACATCTCACCAATAAAGTTCGTAGGGAAGAATGAAATTTGTTACAATGTGTATGACGTAATGAGTCTTAGGTAAGAAGGGTATAACTTGTGGTACTAAGTAAAGTCGTTCATCTGAACACAAAACATTGTAATAGCGATAGACAAGCAATATTTTCTGCGTGCGAAAAGGGTTGTAAGGTGGAAAATAATCAGCCAAGAATCAGTGAAGGCGATTTTGAACTTTGTTGAGACTGTAAAATGAAGGCTTGACAACACCTGTTTATTTACACTATTTATTTACACTATACTGCAAATTAATTGACGCAAAACGATTAATGTCTTTTTAGGTTTTTTCACACTTTCCCTGATCACGCGTACGTCGGCTCTTGGTATAATTTTTCTTTGCCAGCTTCATTTTTTTTAAGTTTTAGATTGTTGTATCCAGTTTGTTTTTCGTCTTGATGACACGAATGACAGTTGAAAGGCTGACACCACCAATATCCGCAAATTCTCTGTAGAGCCTGCCAGTGTGTTCGTGCAGCGTTACAATTTTCTTACGGTTCTTTAGAGTAATTTCCATCGTAGACAAAAGACCTATGATAACTAATCGGCAATTGCGACAATAGTGTCTTGAATTCATAAGATTTTAATGCAATCACGGATGACTCAATAATTTCAATGCCACACAAATTTCATCCTACAACTCGAAAACAGATTACTACACATGACTCTAAATGAGGAAGTAACAGAAATCAATTACGCCCTGAAATTTCAGGGGGTCGACAACTGACCGTATGTTGAAAGAAAGGAATCTAAAGTAGTTGCTTGAATAAATTTTCACAAAGGTGTGTATGTAAGTAGTACCCCATTTAACTCGTATAATGTTTTTATGGAGATGGAGGAAAGTAGGGAATGTTAGGTAACTTTTTTAACCAATTCACCCCAAGCCAGGGGTACTTCTACTTGTGCTTGAGAGTTACAGTGAAAGAATTGACTGGGTACATGTTTTATTGAATAAAGGATGAAAGATGAATGAAAGTCAACGTAATAGAAGATAGCTATTGAATTCATTGATTGTAGCTATCAAAGAAGCAAATAAGCGTCAGTAACCGATAAAAGTTGGATTGAATGTGGTCCTTATATTTAACTGTTTCAACTGTAAAATGTGGGAACTAGATGCCAATCTAGTAGCGTGTTTAAATTCATATGGTCTGGGTATCGGTGAAAAAAGGCTCGTTAGAGCAGTTTCCAAGGAAATATTTGGAAGCTAATTCACGTCGGTGAAAAAGTTACTGAAGTTGAGATACCATATCAGGGTAAGTTACATTGCAGGTCCTTTTTGAATTTTGTCGAAAATCTCGAGATGATTAGCAGAAGCCGACTGGATATGGTAACCGTATTCCATGCATGGACGTATGATAGATTTGTATATGTGCAATATAGAGTGTGATGAGAAAAGCATTCTGGTTCAACATTACTAGTAATAGACCCATCTAAAGTTTGATGTAATCTCCGTTTGTTGGTCACCAGTAGACAAGTAACCACCATGCAGGATGCTGGGCAGACTAGAGCATTACAATGAATCAACCATTTTCCAATTATTTTTATCGAGGTATCATTATTAGTTTTACCTGAGATATGGATTGAGCTAATTGTCGCTCAAGACACCGGCTGTTCGGGAAAGGCAAAAATTCAAAGTTCGTTCGGTGATGATGGAACGACACCGTTTTGGTTGGGCATTGAATGTGACCATCCAGTTTACCCATACTGAGCTGTTAGTCCTAGGTCATTGGAGAGATCAGCTGCCAGGCTAGGGTCATTTACATTTTTTTTTAATTGTGAAAAAAATTATTTGCACCCATTTATCGTTCTTCAATTAGTATTTGAAGAGACAAAAACAAAGTAAATTTGCATTATAAGAAAATTATATGAGTAAATATGATTCAGACCAAAAAATAATTAGAGATCATTTATGTTTTTGAATATCGTAGGAAGATAATTATTTCAAAATAGAAATTAGGCCGTATATTTTGCATCAGTTCTAAAATATAAAAATGAATAATAATAATAATAATAATAATAATAATAATAATAATAATAATAAACTGTTTGTATAAAACAAGCATAACTACGTTTCATTATTACATAGAGTTAAAATATCACACACCCAACACACAAACAACTGCGCGCATAAACGTACGCAGAAACACGGAGGTTTACGGCTACATCACGTTGAAACACCGGCCACCTACGATTCTCTTAAGTTAATCAACATGGAATCTGGTTAGTACTTAGATGAGTGGACGCTTGGGAATAGCAGATGCCATAAACGTTGTGACTAGTGTAATGGATAACTACACTGAATTTTTAATCTGAGGGTCGAATTCCACTGTCTGTTGGATTCGTTGTAATCACTCATGCGTAAATATCCTGGGAAGTTAAGACACTCCCTCAATTCTCGCAATCTTGTGTCTCTAAACTATTATTATTTTAAAATAACTCTTACTCCATACAAATATATTAGGAATTTATTAAACTTCAAATGGTTGATAAAACGTAAAAATTAAATCAATTTTTCAATCAGTGAGAAGCATACATTAATGCTCACACATCTAAATGTACATAGAGTCAGTCACGCAGAAATATATATTACAATTGCGTTGAGTTAATTTGTTTAGCATGATCTAAAATTTAAGGAATTATTTTTTAAAAGAAAGAAGAGAAAGAATAAAAAGAACAACATAGCATTGCTTTCTTCTTGATTTAAAACATTTACACTATTGTTCTACGTATACATATACAAACATACATAAATACGTATAAGTTTTTCATCTATTAGCAAAATGATATTATACAGTAACCATTACAGTGTTTTATGGGTAAATTATCAATATTTTATTTTTTTATTTCGCGCGTGCCCGTTGTTCGTTTTTGATTTTTTTTAATGCACAGTATATTAGGCTGAGTTAGGCTACTTTAACTTAGACTCAACAAAAAGGCCTATATTAAGAGTCTTAATCAAGACGTAGTCAAGTGTGTGGCTGCTGAACATTGCCTATATCTAGCAACAAGACGCAGAAACAGGTCACACAAGCAGGAGAACTCAATTATAAGATAATTTCTACGACTACATCACCTTTTACATCTGGCCACTTAACCCCAAAATAAAGAGAGAGACCAATAAAACATCTTTAGCCCAAAAATGAACTGAAGTCCAGGACTATGCTAGTACTCACCAAGGGGACCGTCCAGAAGAAATGCAAGGAATTATGAAATCGTCTTACAGCTGTGGTTAAAACCAATAGTGATTTCATTAAATAAATTTACTCATTCGTATTTCAAGATGTTTTTGTGTAGTTTTAGGAAACCTATTTTTTAAAATTCGATGTTAATATTATTTTGATTTTGCGCAATTTAGACGAAAATGTATTCATTTTATTTCACCTGTCAAATGCCAGTAAAAAATACACATTTCTTAAAACAAGCATAAATGCAATGATTTTATAAGATGACTGCTCAATTCTTTGGTGATATTTCCTTAATATTACTACCAACAAAAAGAATTTGAAGGCAGAGTTAAAAGTTATTTTATATTATTGCAATTTTATTATTGAATTTTTATATAGACAAAATGAAGAGACACTCATAAAGGAGAAGATACCTTCAAATGTGCGGAACTATTTTTTAAACAATTATGTTTTATTCATAATTTCTGGTTCATATTTTATATTAAATATTGGGGATTAAAAATAACCTTAAAAAGATGATTGAAATAAGGAAAAGAAAATCAGCCTAGAGCAATCACTCAATAAACTGTAAACTCTACCAAGATAAACTAGCGATAATTACTTCCCCATTACAAAAACAACCAACTACATAAACGATCAGAATTAATCTCATATAAAAAACGGAAAACAACATTTCACAATGCTTATTTAAAATAGAGAACAAAGAATAATAAATGAAAATAAATAAATAAATAAGTAATAGACAAAACCATTAAAATATATTAATCCAAACAAACAAATAATTAAACAAAGTAAATAAAAGATTAAACAACAACAGACACCAAAATACCCTCAGAATAAAACAAAAACACTACACACAATGCACCAACAACCTTTATATAAAAAAACTCGAGGAAATACACAACGCAGATAGCATGAAAAACTGGCCACCCTCGGTATTGACATTAATGTCAACTTTCATATTTAAATAGCTTCTATTCCTGATACTTTATCGCAAATATATATATATATATATATATATATATATATATATATATATATATATATATGGTCGAGGTGATACTAGTGATAGATTAACTCGTTGTAATATACATACATCTTGGAAAATTTAATTTTTTATATGTAATATATACATATATATATATATTACATCTATCTATCTATCTATCTATCTATCTATCTATCTATATATATATATATATATATATATATATATATATATCCAGGTGAAGAGAATCAACAGTTTACAATTCCGAGTTCTCTTGCATTTATTTCTTTTAAATTGCTCAATACAACAAATATTGTACGAATAATAAAATTAAATTTCTATTTATTGAAAATTAATATAGTTACACTGCAACAGGAAATGTCTATGTCTCGAGATTTTACCTCGTCATCAGGCTAAGTTAGCTCATTGCTGGGAAAAATTAATTATATTTGTATATAAAAAATAATTTGTTTATTATTTATGTTTGTGGGAAGACAGAAAAATTTATGTGTGTGTTCAATTTAACTAATCAGAATAGTGAATCAAGTTAAATTTGAAAAAGTTTATATTTTGGGGGAATATATAATTTATTATTTCAAGCTTAATGGAAAATGTGTTGTTTGTATGCATGTATATAGGTAACAATTCTGTATATTCTAAAACATTTCTTTTTTTACAGAATAAATGATTAGACTTTCATGAAAGAAAATTTCTGACTAAATAAATCTATAATATTGTTCGTCTCGAAATTTCCCAGCGTTCTCGGATGTATGGGTTACCAACAATTCACAAAGAGGGCATTCCACTTAGATCCATTTTCCTATGCTGAGTTCAGCCCAACACACCTTGGCTAAGTGGCTGGTTGATATCCTTGATCCGGTGTTAATATTCTATTAAGAATATTCCACACTTGATAACTGCATGTATCGAAAATATATGGAGTAACACTAGGTAGGCCATTGTCTCCTCTTATGGCCAAAATTTTTGTAAGTCCTTAAGAGGTGTGCTCCTGAACTTTCCCCTCTCCTCTCTAAACTGTTTAACTACTGCCTTTCTGCTTCCTGCTTTCCTGCATGCTGGAAGTTTTCTTCAGTAGTTCCTGGATTTAAGAGTTGTGGTGAATTCTCGAACCCATCCAACTATCACCCTATCAGTCTTCTACCGATATTCGGGAAAGTATTCGAAGCTATAATCAAGGCTGAAATAGTTCATCATCTCACCGCCCACAAACTGTTCTCCGACAGGCAATATGGCTTCCGCTTTGCCAGGTCCACGGCCGACTTGCTAACAACCGTAACAGAGCACATGCTCCAGGCTCTTGATGAGTCTGACGAGGAACGCGCGGCTGCTCTGGACATCTCCAAGGCTTTCGATAGGGTTTGGCACTCTGGCCTCCTATGCAAGCTACGGGGTTACGGTATTACCGGTCGCCTGCTTGACCTAATCCAATCTTTTTTAAATAACCGCAAAATGAAGGCCGTTTTGAATGGGCGTGCCTCTTCATCCTACAGCACGAATGCTGGTGTCCCACAGGGCTTTATCCTGGGCCCGACATTTTTCCTTATTTTCATCAACGACCTCCCAGATGAGATCAAGTCCCAAGTAGGCATCTACGCAGATGACACTACAATATACTCCCGTACCAGTAAGAAACTTGTCGTGGCGGACAGACATAATCTCGCTTTGAACGGGATCTACACTTTGTGTTGAACTGGGGCAAGAAGTGGCTTGTCAACTTCAATTCGTCTAAGACCAAGCTGTTGTCTGGCGAACCATTACAGGCAAAATCTACTGCTAAGAAGGTTGGGTCACTATGTCGATCCAGGATGCTTTTCCGCCTGAATCCATCCTGCATATATACAAGTCAACCATCTGTCCGTGCATGGAGTACTGCTGCCATTTATGGTAAGGCACCCCTGCCGTTCTCCTCAGTGTTCTTGAAAGGCTCCAAAGGAGAGTCTGTAATGTGATAGGTACTGATCTGGCGGCTCGACTGCAGCCACTTCTCCACCGTCGAAATGTGACCTCCCTTTGTCTGTTCTATAAATATTTTTATGGCTTCTGCTCCAACGAACTTAAGTCACTGGTGCCTCCTTAACAGGTGTTTACTCGTGCAACCAGACTGGCAACTGGGTCCCATCCATTCACAGTATGGTTAGCCAAATGCAGACGACAATTCTACTCCTGCAGCTTCTTCTCTCGCACTTCCTGCCTGTGGAACTCGCTCCCGTATTCTTGATTTCCTGACGGCTACACCCTCCAGAAATTCAAATGCAAAGTCAATACTCATCTACTAACCACTGGACACTCGCTCTCCCCCCACCCACGTATAACCTTCCCTTATTCTCCACCTATGTATCTGTAATCACACCTGCATTCTCAGCTTTATATTGCTCCTTTCTAACTAGTTTGTACTCCTCACTCTTTTCTAATTAATCTTTTTACATTTATGTAGCCCCCCGCACATCAGTGGCATTTCTGCCTTGGTCAGGGTGAAATGATTAAAAAAAGAGAAATCAGTTTTTCCAAAAAACTGATAAAAACTATTTTTATTTCTGCTACTTTGATAATACGTTTACGTCGTTTTCTAATAGTACTAGGGCACAATATATCTTTTCAGGGTTGAATAATGCCCATCCTGTGTTAGAATATACTCTGGAGGTAGAAGAATACAATCAGTTAACTTTCCTGTATGTTCTAGTAAAGTGTTTATTGTAAGCCAACTTTCTCTGAGTTTAACTTAAATTGGGACTATTTGCTCCGAGAACATGAAAAATTAATCTTATTAGCTGCCTTACCCATCAAGTTCTGATATTATGTTCGTAGTGTAAACTCGATGCTGACTAAATAAACTTAAACAATTATTTCTGATAAATATCTATCCCAAATATGTTATTTCATCTGCCACTGTACGAAAAAATGTTAAGTACATGAAAGCTAAGATGTATGTGTCATCTAAATGTCCTGTATATTTCAGACTACTAGATAAGTCCTGTTAGTCAGACATACGCCGATAGATATTTATTACCATTAAACGTTGTTTTACTGAAATTATTGTTCGCCGCATTTTTACAAATAGAAGTTACCTTGCTGTAAGACTGTTTTACCTGCCCATCAAAGAAAATTAGTTGTACGTCAATATAAGTGTCAACTCGAGGTCGTCTATTTAGGCAAAAACATCCAGAGGTTAGAAATTTGACTCACACATGTCCCGAGTTGGATGCATAGACATGAGCCGGTGACTCATCCTTCCAAAATTGGTGAGAATTTATTAGATTCTGGTGCTTGCAGGACAAGTAATTCTTTTGATGTTTTCTCTGTGTTGCACAGGACCCGAAAGACTTTCTACTTGGATATACTGGAGTCTGTTATCATTAACATGCAGAAACCAGCCCGTTGCTTCCAACGAGAAATAAAACATAAATTGGCAATCTTTGGGGAAGCAATTACCTAACGGAGAATATTTTCCCCACTTCCCTTAACCTTACATCTTACCTTCCGTGACTAATATTTTTTTTCTTTTGAGAATCTCAGTTTTGAATTAAAAATGATGTTTGTTCTGACTTAGGATCGGTCGAAAAACGCCTAGCAAATATAAAACAATCAAATACTTGTCTATCCCGTCGTTATACATTTTCTTATATATATATATATATATATATATATATATATATTAGAACGGTTGCTTTCCCTGGTTTGAATCTCATTATAGTCGATTTCTTACGAAGGTAAATTTGGTTGTCATCGGTCTGACGGTAGTCAATCCAGCGTGCAGCAAATTTTGGAATTTGCCTGAAAAACATAACACGGGTTGAACCAATACTTGTGATTGAAAGTATACATTCACATTATATATATATATATATATATATATATATATATATATATATATATATATATACTACTAGCCATAAATATTAGGCCACCCCAGTGTTAAAAAATGATGTATTTCATACTATTTTTTAGTATTTATTGCTAAGTAAAAAATTCTAAAAGAAAATAGAATGGTTCTTTTGTTAATACTGCACAATAACAGGTGCATCAAATGAATTTATAAATATTTGATAATTACCAATATTGATCTTTCATCAATGAAAGAATAAAGAAATTTTAGTGATTATAATGAGTTCATGTTTACTTACTGGCCTTTTAATTTTTAGCAAAGTAATAATAGCGAAATACCTATTCTATTTTCATTCAGCAATAAATGCTAAAAATAATATAAAATACATAATATCTTTTAAAATCTGGGGTGTCCTAATAATTATGGCCGGTATATATATATATATATATATATATATATATATATATATATATATAGGTGTGTGTCGATATAGGTATGCATTTTTCTTATATGTATGTCTCTCTCTCATATATATATCTAGAGAGAGAGTGAGAAAGAGAGCGAGAGTGACTATTTTCGAGTCTCAGTTCAATAGACAAATAAATTTTCAATTTTTTTTTACGGGTCTCATTGAAATGAACCCCCAGTTTAATTTGTAGCGAAAACATTTATTGAATTGTTGTAATTAACAGTGCATATATCATAATGCAGAAGCGTATTTCTTTATTAACCACTAATTATTAAGACAAATTTTCACCAGGAAATGTTAAAAATGTTTTTATCGTGAATTCTTGAAAGAAATCTAGTAGTCTCTGAATGTTTTAAACTCGTCAGACACATGTCTCCGCAAATACAAATTTCTCCTTGGTTAGGTTATGGTTCTATGCCAACACACTTCCATCGTGCCTACTGAAATCAACAGCCAAAGACTATAGGATTCATGTTATTCAGGTCCTGTCTACACAACTCACACAATTTCAGTGCTGAGGATTTTAAATATATATTGTTACTTCTATAAACTTATTTATATTTACCGGCTACAACACAGGTGTGTATTTTACTGCAGACATCCTTTCCCCGTAGCATATTTCAGGCATACTTTTCCTGTACTGTATTTCAAGTACCTTTTCTTTATTTCCAAATTTCAGGAGAATTACACATTAGACGCAGAAGGTTGATTTGCAATATATCTTTTTTTTTTTTTTTTGATTTTCATTATTCTCAGCTACAACCACCTTAACTTAATCGTTAACTTAGAAATTGGGTGATGAATAATAATAATAATAATATCAGGTAGGTGCAAATGTTTTTGCCGATATAAAATTTAATCTTGAAAATGAAAAACTGTGTTTTTTAAAAAAATTCTTCACAACCATAACGATATTTGCTTTCTATAACTTGATTTAATCTGCGCAACATGATCTTTTTGGGACGAAGTCCTGCTCTCGGTTGTTGAATTGGTCTTTCTCTTCGATTTATCTATGATCGCCGATGTTTAACTTTATGGTAGAGAATCCACTTCTCATCTCCTCTGACAAGCCTACCCAAAAATGGTGTCGTGAAATCAAAGATTCACAACAAGAAACACATTGATTTTGCATTAGAACCTCTGTGAACATCACAGAGTAGAGCATGCGCATATGCGTTCTTTAGATGGAAAGAACATGGAGGAGACTATTGCAGAAAAATATGAGTGATGCTTTAATAATCTGAGAGAATAAGTTATACATCCATCATGGTGATATTTTTAAGTAATAAAGATATGCATAAAATAAATTACAATGATTCAAAATTCCTTTTTTACAAACCGGCAAAAACTTTCGCACTGACCTAATAATAATAATAATAATAATAATAATAATAATAATAATAATAATAATAATTATTATTATTATTATTATTATTATTATTATTATTATTATTATTATTATTATGTTGTTGTTGTTATTTTTCATCATATTTCGATTTCTGCTATGGTAGCACTACCAACCAAGACTGCGGTAAGACATAAGGCAGGTCGTGGTGTGTTGCGAGGGCTCCATTTCATGTTTTTATATCTCCCCTATAATATCTAGCGTTACATAGACAAAGTTCTCCGTGGTGTGTGGCTGTACATAACAAGACAATTTTTTGTATATCTCTTAAGTTGGGGTTTGCAGGGATTCTTTCAATGTGTTATTTTGTTCTATTTTTTATCATTCCACGTGCACTTATATCACTGGCACGATACTTGTTTTCAATTTCCACATATTTTGTATTTCATTTTCCAAGTCTTTATATTTTGACAGGTTTTCGAATAACTTGGTTGCTATGTTAAATCCGCTGGCCAAGCCATATCAATTAATAAGCAAGTTTTTTTTCTTTGTGGTTTTAACAATAATGTCTGGCCTATTTGCTTCAATTTTTCTGTCTGTAGATGGTGTAATCCCATAGAATAGTGGCATCTTCTATTTCTGTAACCGGTGCTGGGTGATGTTCATACGTAAAACTGTAGCTTTAGTACATTTATTCAAATTTCATTCCAATGTCTTCGCTGAAGCATTGTACAGTTTGCAGAAGAATTTCCAGTTCGTTACCATTCTTAGCATGGAACTTTAAGTCAACCATGTAAAATAGATGGCTTGTTTTCTTTTGGGCTATTTTATAAACACATTCTGTCTTGCTAAGTTTACTGGTTAGTGCTATTAATGATATGCAAAATAGTAAGAGAGACAAAGAGACAAAGAGTCACCTTCAAATATACCTCTTTTGATGTTTATTTCACAGAATTATAGGTCCCCTTTATATGATTGAGGTAAAGGGTTGTTTCTTCTATCGACATACATTGCTTGATGAAATTGATGTGACGGGTGATATCTTGTACATATTTAAAGCTTTTGAGAGCCAGGAACGTGGTACACTATCGAATGCCTAAGATAATCTATCCAGGCAGTACTTAGATTTTTCTTTCCATTGTAGCAGTTTTCCAGGATCGTTTTGTTAATAAGTAATTGGCCTTTACATCCGTAACAGCCACGTTTTCACCATTTTTGTTCATGCGGTAGTGTGTTATTTCTTTCCAAGAAGAAATATGTCTGTTTTGTTAAAATAGATGTTAATAGTTTGTATATTCTCGGAAGGCATGTAATTGGTCTGTAGTTTCTCAAGTTGTTTGTGTCACTATTCTTGGGTAGAAGAAATGTAATTCTTTTGGTCATCAATGCAGGAATCTTAGTGGAATCGTTAACAGTTTCTGAAAGTTATTAGGCTAGTTTTTTATGTTCTATACTGAAATAATATATCCAAAATTTAGGAATTTTATCTTTTCCTGGAAATTTCCAGTTATGTGCTTTTTCAGTGCACATTTATCATCCGCTTCTGAGATTCCAGCCCATATCTGTTCTGGATTATTTTTCATTCGTTCTATCCTTTGCGCAAGCCAATCTAACTCTTTGCTAAGTTCTTTAGGGCAAGCCTATAATTTTTTACAGAACTGTATAACTTCTTCCATTTATCTTTGTAGGGGGCGGGAGAACTATCACTTCAATTCATGTTTTACCTATTTCCGTGTAAAATTTTTTTTCAGCGGTTTGAAAAATCATGAATTGTCTGTAGAATCCTGATCGTTTCTCCTAGCGTCTTATTCTTTTAGCCTTCGTTTGTATTGTTTTTTTTTTCGATTTTTCTGCCTTTCTAGTTCTCATATTTATTCCTCTTGTCAGTTCACCGAGTACTGATAGTTCGCTTCTAAGTTGTTCGATTTCATTTTTTATTTTTATTTTCCAAGATAGATCTTCATGTCTGCGAGACTGCCTTGTTTTTAATTTGACGTTCAATTTTTTGTTGCTGCTATTGCTGATGCATATATTGGTTCATTGAGATTTATATGAGTGTCTTCTTCATCCAAAATTAATTTGAGTGCTGCATTGTAGAGCTTAATATTTTCGAGATTATGCTTTGTTGGTTGTAATTTTGGGAGCTGTTCTCGTTTCTCCATTGCAATATTTTGTATTTGACTTATATGGTTCTTGATTCTTCCTTGGCTTCTTGTATACTGTTCTTGTTTTACGTAAAATAATTCTGTTCAATGCATTTTGAACTCGTTTTATTGTCGTCTTGCAACTGACTCAGATCACACCTTTTCATCACTTCTTAACTTACAGCATTATCCCCACAGTGATTTGTGTGTATCACGGTTTCCACTTTATGACCTGTGGCTCGTTTGATGTTACTACTTTTTATTTCTGATTCGGGTTCGCTTTCATATTTTGTTGATTCTTCTGTTCTGGTGGCAATTCTTTTTATCTCATTAATTTCAGCCTCTGTCAATCATTTATATCGCATGATGTATCCTCATACATTGGCTAATTTATTTTCGTCAATGATCTTTCTATTTGTTTGTCCAAACTTTTCTTGCTAAATGTCATTTGTTTGGCGAGTGATGTTTTTTTGAGGTTTGAGTAACGCTTCATGAAATGTAGTCATAACGACTTTGTACTACTCACGAGACCATTTATTTTTTCTTTCTTTAAATATCCGGTTATAGATCTACCTGGAAATTTTTCAGGATCATTATTAGGATTATCCTGGTTGTGGGGACCTAAAGAATTATTCTTTTTGAAGGAGTTTGTTCCTATGGCAGATTTTTCGACCCCAGGTAGGTTCCCTCCTGAAGGACGGGCTAACTGATGATACACTAGAAGAGCCGTACTGGACTTTTTATTTCTATTTGTAATTCTTATATTTTTCCCACGAGTGACGCACGAGTCCAAAAGTCTACATAAATTTGCCCGGCACGTTGGGTAGCGGTCTTTTACAAACAGGGTTCCGAAGCCTATAGGGGATCCTTTGTGACCTCATGACGCAGTGGACATTCCCTCCTCGGCACGATTAACATCTTGAGTTGCGGGTTGTTGTTCGGATTTGTCCTTCTCCTAAATGGGATGCCAAGCGACTGCTGACAGAGAAGCGATTGTTATTCAAACAGAAAGACGCTGGTCTAAAAAAAATAAAAACTTGGGTGTAGCAGCTACTCAACGAAACAAAACATCACTACACTAGAGTAATTTGTCAAAAAAATGTTGCTACTATCACTAGTCCTTGTAACAAAAATAATTTTTATGAAGAAAAAAAAAATTAATGGAAAAGAAAAAGTTGACATACGTTTAAGTTTATTACTGCAAAATTAAGCAAAAATAATAATTTGTTCACTGTATATTCAGTTATTTTTTCATTAAAGTCAACAAAATAGGGTTATCAAAAAACATTAAATAAGTAAATAAAATGAATAAATAAATAAAAATAAATATATAAATAAACACGTATTCTTGCTAAAATGAAATATCGTAGAAATTATAATCCAAATGTTTTTCATCATATTTTTTCTGTTGATTTCTTTTGTTTTTTATTTTTAAGAAAATTAAAATAGTTTAAAAAGTATTTCGAAATATTGACAACTAATGGAAATATAAATAATAAGAAAACTGATGATTCTATAGCGGGGTATCTTATCTTATTTATTCTTTTCTAGTAGTAGTATACCGTAGCAGGTTAATGGAATTTGGCCTTGTGAGAAGATAGCCCACTATAATTCATAAAACAATTATAAAATCAAGAAAGGCAAAATAAAATAACATTTATACATATACATTTCAATTAATGTTTTACAAATAAAGTAATACTTGTAATAAAAGTCCAACGGAGGTTAGAGAGTTCATGAAAAATATAATGCTGAGCTGAAAATGATAAGGGCTTAAAAATGTAGAAGCCTCTTGAAGTAAAAAATGCTCGTTTAGAAGTTGCCGCTTCTAAGCTCAGTAGGTCAGCAAGATGGTTTGTGGAATGTCTTTGAAGAGGCCAGTTAGTACTTTTGAGGAATGTCTTTGAAAAGGTCGATAAGTACTTTTGAGAAAAGGAAGGAAAGAGGTCAGCATAGTAGTCGCTCGACTTAAGTCAAGGGAGAAACTGATAATTCTAACCTAAGATTCCTTCTGTCTGACGAAGCTTTTGTGTCTCCGCTTTTTATATTTGATTTTTTGGATCAAAACGCAGGTCGTTTGTATTTGATTCTGGGCTTCCCATTGGTTGGTAAATAAAATTCGTGAAGGCTCTCGAAATGGTAATTTGATATTTGATTAATTTTTATTTTTCAACCGGAACATTTTCGCGAATTCATTTTCTCGGAAATGATTTTTATTCATTAGCTTTCTGGTCGGCATAGAACCAACATCCCGTTTGCTCGCTTTTGCTCGGTCGGTATCACCACAATTCTATTTATTAGGATCATTTAAAGAAGAAACAAATAAATTAAGTAATATATGAAGAAAAATTCATGTTTATGTTAAAATAATAAAACATTAAAACAGAATTTCATGTAGAAAAATAATTCAAAGAGATAGACGCTGTTTAAAAAAAATAATAACTTTGACTTAACAGCTACTCAACGTACAAAACATCACTACACTTAGAGGAGAGCATTTTGTTAAAAAAATATAGTTGCTACCACCACTAGTCCTTGTAACAAAAATAAGTGTTAAAAAGAAATTAATGGTAAAGAAAAATTTAGCATAGATTTAAGTTTATTACTGCCGTGAAATTTAAAAATAGTAATTTGTTCGCCCACTGTATATTCTGTTAGGGTTATTCTTTTATTAAAGTCGTCAAAAATAAGGTTATCGAAAAATAAATAAATAAATAAAATGAATAAATAAATAAAAATCAATAAATACGTAATCTTCCTAAGAAAGAATATCGTACAAATTGCATCAAATCATTTTTAGTATTTTTCATCGTATTTTTTGTATTGTTTTGTTTTATTTTTTGTTTTTAAGAAAGATTATCATAGTTAAAAAATATTTCAAAATATCGACAACTAAGGAAAATATGAATAATGAGAAAACTAGTGGATCAATCTAGGATCATTTAAAGAAGAAACAGATTAATTAAATAATATACGAAGAAAAATTCATGTTTACGTTTAAAATAGTAAAACAAAATTTCATTAGAGAAAAAAAAACGTTACTTTTTCAGGAGTCTCAGGAAAACACCTCATTCTCGTTGTAAGTCCAGTTATTATTATTATTGTTATTATTATTATTATTATTATTATTATTATTATTATTATTATTATTACTGACTTGGCTGTACCAGCGGAATGGAATTTACCTTTGAAAATATTTAAAATCTTGAAATCGAATCTAAAATATGATTCACATGAGGTCATCAACAGTTCCGCTAGTAGTTAGAGCCCTAGGTTTGATTGAAAAATTTTCCGAATGATTAATTAAAAAATTCCTGGTAGCACAGCTTTTAATAAATACAAAAAATTGTACTGAAAAGTACAGCTCTCAACTTACGAACCTCTTTAATTATTTAAAATATCTGTGATCTCATAAAAATGTTATCTACCATTTCTGACATTCTAGCATGTTATTAAAGAATATGTTATTCAACCACTTCTGACATTAGGTCTCTGATTGGAACCCCGAAAAAAATGAGTGTACACCAGAAATGAAAGGAAATAATAATAATAAGTTTTTCTTCTCCTTCAAATCAAATTAAGAAAAATGTGGAAACTTTAATCTGTAATTATCCCTGTTGTGATAGGTGCACAGATATGAAAAAGAAAGATACCCAAAATAATGTGAGTAAGATTTCTAAAGACATTGGTATCTCACAGTTAAAAATAATTACCTTTTGCAGAACTGCACATACAATTCACGAAACCCTCTTTCAAAGAAAACATACCAAACGTGCTCAGATATCTATCCTCCACTGCTCGGTGGAAAACGGATTGTAATTAGCAAATTACAATTTTTCCCCGGCAAAATGATGTCACTACCTATTATAATGATGCCACTATTGTCCTACATATTATTGACTAATACCATCAAAGTTAAAGAAGTACATTGTAAAATTTTCGATAAAGCCTAATATCTCATCGCTTTAGCAGTGCGCATCATACAATAAATATTTCTTTTAATATCCTAAATAATCAAGTGGTCTCTAACAATTAAATTAAGCGAATATCTATAAACTAAGTTAGTAAAAACTAGGTATCTCCACTCTATTTTCGATACCTGAAATTGTAATTGAATTTTAAAAATAAAACAAAATTATTGAATCTTTAATTTAAGCTTAATTGAAAATTAAATGTTTACATTTATAAGTTTCACTAAGCAAAATATTCTGGTGTATCTCAAACAAAAATTATAATTTAAATTTTTAATTATCAATTTTTTGAGCGTTCGACACAAAAGTTAATTCTCAGATTTAAAACGTTTGCAAAAATACAATATACGTCTCTTACCTGTTATTTTTGAGAAACTATCAAATTTAAAATCAAATTAATCTGATTTGAAACAAATATTATTTGATTTTGGCATTTAATTTAGTTTGAAACAAACATTACTTGTTTTTATTTTGAAATTGAGATGAGAGTATTTTTAGTCACAGAGGTCTCACACATTGATTTTTCAAGTAGGCGATGTCAGCACCTGTTATGAATTAATCTGGAAATATGGTAACCAAAATTTTCCATAACCGAGTTTAATATTTATTAAAGAGAACAACCCTTGAAATGTGTGACATTTTAATGATAAGTTTCTTATCGGTTTCCAAAGTAAAAGAAAATGTGCAGAATATCATAATAAAAACATTAAGCTTTTTTAAAAATCTTAATTCTGAATATTTTATTTGTAAATAAAGTCTATTTTTAAGAAATTTATAACCAAATTCACTGAGTAAAAGGAAGATATTTAAAGGATGTTTGAAACTTTAATTAGCAAAGAAATAGAGTGAAACAATTTTTATAAATCTCATTATATTTCGAAATATTTTTTCTTCTACTATTCGTACAGATTTTGGGAAAAATAGTCTCGTAATTAAAAAAAATACATGATTTACATTCCCCAATGAGTCAGTCCTGAATTGAACTACTAAATAAAAAATTCGTATAGATAATGTATTTCTAAAAGGCCTATGCAATTAATTAGAGTAGGGTATAACAAATGTAAAAGAAAACATATTTTACCAAAGTTTTCTTAAAATAATAAATGCATAAATAATTTCATTCACTTGTGAATAGCTTCTGAATAGTTTATTAAAATCAGAGAAATATTTGATTTTTCCATAAATTTTCAAATTATTGTGTTTTTCAACTCCAAAAAAACGACTTGCTTAATATTATGTTTGCATTAATAATCACATAACGTAAACTTTGATTGAAAACAATAACAGACATTTTAACTTAAATTTAAAAGTATTAGAGTGGATTATTTTTTTTATATAATGACAACAAAATTTGTTATTTCTCTTTAATAATAGCATAAAAATTTTGGTGATAAAATTCGCTGTATATTAAATTTGATATTTAACATTAGGCTTTGCTGCTTTTTCCGCAATTGCGTTGAGGTACCTACCGAAAACCTATTATCAAAGTCCGCTATTGATATGAATGTATTTTGTTTATCTTATTGGCTGTTTCGTAAAGCGAAAAGCTGACTGCTCTAGGGGCAACTTCTTTTTTACACTTAATTTAACATTTGACAATAAACGCGCAAACACACGAAGTGGAAGAGCGCAAATGCTTTTCAAAAGGGGCGAGGGGGAACATTAATAGTGTAATTTTCTCAAACTAAGTGAAGCATAGGAAATAAAAACCCTCACTAGATACATTTAGACGGAAGTGTCAAGTGCGCCAGTTGGCATATGAAAACTCATCGCTAGAAATCTAAATTGCTGTTTTTTTAAAAAGACACCTAAAATAACACTTTTTTCATAGAGAAAAACGAAGCCTATTATAATTGTTGCAAAATAAAAACAAAAACATCTTGTATTTTTTTAATTAGTTTGAATAATCAATTGTGTCGCTTCATATCTTTTCTAATGGTAGAGTACTAAAATTTTTTATGGGAAAGTAGAACGAATTTTTTTAAATTGTTGAATTCAGTTCTAACTATTAGTTAGTCATTTCATTTTTGCCTTAAGATACAACGTGAGGTTAAGTATATGAAGCGAGTAAAAAGAGCGAATTTTTTTTTTTAAATATGGGACAGTGGGGTACAGCTAAATCATGAGAAAAGCAATCAAAATAATTTGTTTCCAAAATAAGATTCTCTTCTTAAAGAGAGTTTCAGTATTATTACTCCCTGGATTTAAGTTTCTCTTTTCCCTTCTTTTTAACTCTTTTCAAATTTTCATTCTTCTGTGATCGTTTTATTTCGGTTTTATCTTATTGTTAATTTTTTCTCACCGCAACATTTCTCTAATTTGTGCCTTCAACAAACATTTTGCATCTAAATATTTTATTCATTAGATTATGATTCATAAAGCACGAATGACAAAGAGTGACAAAGAAAATAGAAAATCCACCCTGATCCCCGTATAAAAACTACTGAATGAGGTCACCTGATATTCCATCAGCGCTAATTAAACGATTTCCACCATTCAATCAACACACATATACGCGCACACAGAGGCATGTATGTTTATTTGCACATCTCCCTCTCACTATCTCTCTCTTTCTCTCTCTCTCTCTCTCTTTCTCTGTATATATATATATATATATATATATATATATATGCAGCTTATATAAGAGTTGTCGGATGATTTTTTTCCTGTGCTTTGGGCCCTACCATTAGCCTTTATCAAGGATGGGTAATTGTTTTACTTATAACAAAACATGTGTAGATTCATGCGTATTTTATGCACCGGACACTATAATACATTGTGGCCGTGTCCATAAAGGATATTATTTAGTGTAGGGTTTTCCTTTTTTTATTAGTTTTTCAACCATATTTTTTTTTACCTGAAGAGAAGTAAAATTTGCGGGCATTTATTTAAAATTGAAACAAAATTTATCCTTCCAAATGAGAAAATTTATAGCCGAAAGGGCTCGACAAAACAAAACCTTCGAACAATTCTCATATAATTTGAGTTCTGAAAGGAAAATACAAAAAAAAGTTAAAAATTATGTAAAATCTTAAAGATAATATCTTGTTTGTAATTTTCAATGAAGTCTGCATAAAAGAGAGATTCCTGCTCCCAAACAATATATATATATATATATTCGATAATGAATTGGAGCACGCTAGCTATTGGGCGTCTTTATAGGCGCTAAAAGCCTGCCTTCTTCTACTGGACGCTAGGGGTAGAATCGCCGATTGACGCCAATTCGGTCGGGTATCAATCCTGGGTTAGGAAGCGACCGGAGTCTAAGCCGTACTGATGAGCTGTATACAGCGAAACAGATCTGTCTGCGGATGACTATATATATATATATATATATATATATATATATATATATATAATTTCGCGCCAAAAAGCAGTAATAGCAAGAGTACGCAGAGAGTGTGAGCAAGTTAATAAAAGAATGAGAATAGGGATTATTGTGAAAAGGCAAAAAATAGTGATTGCATTTACATTTTTCTGAGATTATAGTTATTAGAGAAACCAGGTTGAAAGTATTTCTACAGGTGGGAAGTACGAAAAAAGAAATTTTCAGAGTAAACGTAGCTGCTACACTTACATATTTAAACAATAAACCGGTGGGTCCTATTTGACAATAATAGCACGCTAAAATTCGGGTGGTTAGATACCAGTTAAAAAGAAGCCCCTCAGAGCAATGGCCATAAAAATATATGCAGGAAAGACAAGGGAGGCCACGTCAGGTAGTTGACTGTAGTCGAGATGCCAGTTTATGGTCGATTACATTACACATGACTCTTTGGATTTTGTCACGTATCTCGAGATATACAAGGGGTACCAGATATGGTAACCGTATTCAATGTATGGACAACTGTTAGATTTATAAATAGTCACAATGTTTTCTGACGAGAAAAACGTTCTAAAATCAACATTTCTAGCAGCAGATTTGGTAAATTATTACATCTAAATTTCGCACTTCATGTTAGCAGAGTATGTTAGCCCGAGTAGGCGCAAAGAGTCAAATTCGTGAAGCTTAGTAACAGCCATGCTGATGAGGATCAATAAGATATAACTCAGATGCTTCTTTGAGACAGTTTTGTTTTGAAAATGTTAAAATTACCATACCGTAACTTGCTCCATATTAACTGAAGTTTGTAGGTCATTTTTGAGATCAGCTACTAATTTAAATTTATCAAAGTGGCCAGGCTTAACACATGACTCATAAATCTCGGTCATAACTAATAAAACAACAACTTTTAGTCAAAATTCGATTTTATTCATCAACATAGTTTCCTTCTAGGGTGATACACGGATTCCAACGCTTCTCTAACAATTTGATGCAATTTTGTAAAACGATTTGTTTTTGGCCTCAAAGTGCGCGTCAGTTTTTTATATCACTTTCTTTAGAGCCAAATCTCTGTCCCTGGAACATTCTTTTGAGGACTGAAAACAGAGAGTCGTCGTTGGGGGACAGATCAATAAAATAAGGTGGATGCAGAATGAATTCGAAGAATTGTTGCGCATTACTTGTGACAAGGTGCTTTTTCTTAGTAAAAGATCACTTTTTCGTCATCAATTGTGATTGTTTTTTTCAAACGCATGTATAATGCTATATGGTACTCGTTATTGATAGTTCTTCTTTCATTACTGTAATCGATGAACAAAATAAATTGCGAATACGAGAATAAAGAAGGTAAAACTTTATCTGCTGATGTTTGCGTCTTTGGTCGTTTTGGAAGGCTTTTATCAGCTGCTGTCCTCTCTATTGTCTGTCGATTTGATTCCGGAATAAAGTGATAGAACCATGTTTCCGCCATTGTCATATATTTACGAAAATGTCCTTCTTGTTGCGTTTAAATAGTTGCAAATAATGCTCTGAATCGTTGATAGGTTTATTGTTGTTTTTTTATCGACTGTGAGCAAACGCGGCACTCACTTTGAACACAGCTTTTTCATTGACAAATGTTCGTACGAAATGATGAATGCACGGACTCATCTCCTCTGCTATTTCTCGTAACTTCAATTTTAGATCGGTGAAAACAAATCTATGGATTGTTTAGAGACAACAGCTGATTCTGAGCGACCTGATATTACAGCATCATTTGTATCTGTACGACAGTGTTTAAAATCAGTATATCACCGTTGTTTCTAAGGAGCAGAATTCGAATAAGACTTATCAAGTTATTGCCTTGTTTGGACAATATATTTCATCAGAAAGTAATGCTTTATTAACGTACGTAATTCAATTGTTTTCATTCTTTTGAAAATTTGTAACAGTAGCTTCTCTTAAATATTTGTAATTTCTAAACTAATAATTTGATTGAGCCAACATTTTGTCATGTGCCATTTAAAGACTAGTATTTCATAAAAAAATATATAGGTTTTTTATCAGTAGCGTCATATATATGTGAGGCCCTGGATTTATTTAGTGATGTGTTAATAGTGATACATGAGTCAATAGTTGTGCCATCACCATAGATACCGCGTTGAGAAATGACTCTTTCAAGAACGGCTTTGATTAAAATGAGGTACAATGTAAGTTCAAGGATAAAGTCAGAGGGACACCGGTATTAATAGAGAAAGATCGAGAAAAGTTGTTTGAAGTCATCAATACGCCTTTTTATTGTTTATTAGCAGATTTAGAAAAAATATTCTGTTTAAGTTAAGTAGATCCTGGCATCTCTCCTATATTTCTGTATCAGTTTAAATGGTAATTGTGGAAATGCTAGCAGCCATGTACATAGACACAAATATAGCAGTCTGCGCCTTGAAGATCAAACTAAAACCATCCACTGAGTTGTACCACTGTTTTTGATAATTTTTGTATATGCATACGAAATCGCTAAGTCATATAACCTGATACAGGTCTTTTTGTCTAAAGTCGCCTTTCTTCAGTATTGCGCTTGATCCGGTGCTTCTGCTATGTATTTAGATGTATTTGGTAAAATACATAACAAATCCGCAATGTTATTGTTCGTGACCTGACATCTGAGTCACTTTTCCACTACTGCAACGTCGTTTAGATATGCATTTTCTATTTATATGTTCAGAATAAATGTTATGTTAAACTCTCATCAAGGTACGTTGATTTTATGAATTTAAGCACAATATTAGATCGTTAACAACAACTCATCCTGTTGCTTTTGAAACTGTTGGATATAAATATAAGTTCTATTCTTACCGTTGCTTTACTCACACTTTACGTTTTTGGATATCTCTACGAGTGTCTCGACTAGAAGTCAAATTTGGATTTATTTTTTTTGAACTTGAATGTATTTGGTTATGTTTTCCCTTCAATATTCATCTTCTTTCATTGTTCTCTCGAGCTAATAATTTTTCTTCTGATCTTTTCTCACACTCGATAACCTGTTGAGTTTTAGCGCCATTAATTCTTGTTTGGAGTGAAATGATATAAAAAGCAATCATGTTTTCCAGGGATATATCTTTTATCTGTGAATTTTCATGACTTTTAGCGAAAGATAGTGTCGAAGTGTTTCGTTGATTGCACATTTAAAAATTAGAGTTGATCATCTCTTAGACTTGCTGCTAGTGCTGGCAGGAGAGTCCAGTATTTTCTCATAATTTAAAACATAATTTAAAACATATTGTCAAAACATTTCCTGTTAAATTCGTGAAATTTTAAAAGTGAGTCTGATCGATTTAGCAAGTTCAAATTAGAAGTTGATCTAAAATAAAATATTTTCTGTTGTTAATTGTGGCAAGTAGGGGTTTGTTAATTTTAACCACTCCAAAATTAAACTGGTTTCTATTAATCGCTTGAAAGAATCCTTCCTGACTTCTAACAGTATGTCTGATGCTAATCTTCAGGAGATCCACTCACTGCGCAAAATCAGGCTAACGTTTTTCTCTAGCATGAGGTGGAAAGAATATATCAAATCAATTGTTATGTATGCTGGTAGAAAACTGACCATCTGTGTCGTGATAGACAATTTTTCGCGTACGAAATATTTAAAAGTCTTCTATTTGTTCTTGATTTGAATGTTGCTCTTATATATAGTCTGGTTCCGCTCTTTGATATTTAGGGATTATTAATAAAATTCAAAGGAGAATCGGCAATGTCATTGATTCTGTACAGGCATTTCAGCGTCAGCATCATTGTAATTTAGCATACATACTAATTGTTCTGATGAATTCTCCTCTGTGGTGACTAGATTTTATGAATTTAATCGCAATAATAGATTCACTGCAAGATCTCATTTTAAAGACGAAATATCTTGATATAACAATAGAATATTATATTTAATTAATTAATTGGTTTGTTACTGGAGATGCTTGTTCACTATGTTGTGTTAGACAATTTTATCGCCCTTATCTATCTTGCATAATTTCAAAGTCTAGAAACATTCAAAAATGTATCACCGAGTTCCTTTGGCCTAACCTGGTATCTCCACCTCACTCACATTCCCACCGCCGTATTGTAAGTTTCTTCAGCTATTTCTCAAAAAATGCTTTCATGGAAAACATTTTGATGAAATTTTGTCTATGGTACGTAGATTTTATGAAGTTAAATATAGTCCTAGATTAGAGGCAAGGTCTCATTTTACAGTCAAAATGTCTAGATGTAACCGTAAAATTGAATTATAAAGAAATCAACAAATAAATTTATTTTTCTTTCTTTTACAATATGATTAACCTTTACAAGGCCGCGAGGTAGAGGGTTACGTTAAGGGTGAGTTTATATGGATAGGAGGGAAAGATAACGGTTGACTCTAGGCTTTAACAGGTCAAAACTGTAGTAACCGAGGAAACATCCTCTTAGTTTGTTCTATAGTGTCAGGGTTCGCGGATAGATATTGTTTCAATGGAATTTACTCCCCGCCGATGGAATACGGCGGTTTGTGTGGTTTGCTACAATGAAAGTGACACGCTGGAGCCTAGCCGTGAAGGGCAGATCTAGTAGCTCTAAAGCAATGAGAGAGTCGCCACATCCTGCCTATATGAAAGAGGATGAAACGTGAAAAATAATTCTTCTCCAACAAGGTATCGGAGATACTTTTAAACTCTATTAAAACTGGAAATAGAGATCTTGGCAACTCTTTCAAGCATATAGCAACAATACTCTATCTTTTGACTTATCTGAATCTTACAAAGGTAGAGGATAGCGTAAGGAATCGGGTAGTAACTGGAGTGGTACAGGAATCTTGTTATATAACTGCATTTTTAGCGATGGATAGTATAAAAGATTTCCGACTGGGGTAAGGTGTGCTTCTGAAGCTCAATATTCTCTCAAATCTCTGGTTATCCGCGAGAGCATATCCGTTCATCTTGACTGGTGGTAATTTTGGGTTTGATCCAACGTGTCGGAATGTAACCACCTCTGTTTGGTGATATTGAGCGGGATCAACCAGTTTTTCCCCACTGGTAAGTTAGGGTTAGATCGGAAGAAATGTCAACTGCCAGTCTGTGATCGTCATGACATTTAGAGGTGCGCCCGTATATCATTGTTTCATCACCAGAAATGTTTAAAGATGATCGGAGTAGATTGGTAAGAAGATTATTTACATCCCACTTCAAATTTCGGACGAAAAATAGAATAAAACCAATGCAGAATAATGAGACGTCTAAAATGTAAACTTTCATTTTCTTTTAGGTGTGTACGATATCGTAAATTATATTTTAATATTGTGTCTAGTTTCCTTGTAATTATTAATACTGCTATTTTTGTTCTAGACTCAAAATTTTAAATAAAATGTCAATCGTTATTTTCTGTCTTTCTCTATCATTTCTCTATCATTGTTCTCACTACTTCATAATGTTTTTTTTTTATTATTTGAAACTTAGTAGCATCCATGCATCTTAGTGGCTTTGTTGCCTTGATCGAAGTGAAAAGATTATAAAAAATTAAAAAATGTTTATATTTATTTAATATAACTTTACAGTCTGATGGAACAGTGAAATTCAATATATGTCTAACAATTTTTTTCATTGTTGATTTTCACATGGAATATTTTTTCCTAGCTTAGTTTGAGTGATCTATCTGAAACTCTAAATCAAAGATATATTTATGTATGTGTGTAGGGAAATTTTAAATGATTACTTTCTCTTTGAGTTTGCTTGCGTCTTTTTTCGCATCGAACATTTCTGTGTTTATTCAATTCTTTACATAGTTTGGAAACTTTGAGCATCCTCATTCGTGTGTTGTTTGATGTGATGGATTATTTATATGCTCCATTTTCCTATAGTGTATCGAATTAAAGACGACTAAATGCGATGTATGTCTTGCTATGCTCCATGAATTCACACTTGGCCATTGACTTGCTGACGCCACCCGCAACATCAAAAGTGCTTGGCGGCTACAGTTAGCCTCAGAAGAGACCCTGCATCATTGATTTAAAAAATGTACTTCTATTGATTTTTCACTTTTTATTATTTACTGATATTTCACTCTATACAAGTCCTAAAGACTACTAAAGTTAATGAAAGAGAAGGTTCTAATGGAGTGGGAAGATTTATTAATAAATTTCTTGATGTAATTATTTATGATTTATTAAACATTTTCCTGGTAGTAGATATCAGTTGATTCTGGAATTATCCGAACAAAATTGAACTATTCATGTAAGCCTTCGCTTGGGAGTCGGTTCCAGAAAGCAAAAGTTCTGTGCAAGTAGTTGTCTTAGTGGAAAATTTTCCATATTGAATTAACGCTAAAAGAATATTGATGATTTTTACCGTGAACATGGCATGGCTTCACCTAACTATGATGATGGGGAGACTAAGAAATATAACTGTCCGTAATAACTGCCTTAGTAAAGGCGAGAGAGAAGTGTAAGTCTAGCAACGTTTCGTCTGTGGGATAATGTTTGCAGGGTAGAGAACAGATCATCAATAAGAAGTATGTGTAAGCGCTTCTCAGTTTTGTCGATATAGGAGTGTGAACGTACATTATGATTCCAGGGCACCTATAAAGGTTAATCCAGAAACAAACACTGGGTGGAAAGTTGAAGTTAATACATGCGACAAATGAAAAACAAAATTAACAGGATTGAGTTAAATTAACGAAAATTTAGTGATCGATATGAAATAAATTGGTTGATAACCAGTAAATTGCGCCGTATTATGGAAGCTGTAATTTGACTGTTCCTTTAAAGAATAATCATTTACATCGAATCTTGTGGGTAATGTTGATGCAAAATGATTTCCGTAAGATAATAAAAAAATGTATCCTGCTCTGAGTGAATAAAACGACTCTCCACTTAACATTTTTAAATTCATATCTTTACTGATCCGTCTCACGACTTCGTTGTGCCGTAATGAGATAATCAATGATAATGATAAAATTAGCACTTTCCATATTGGAAACGTTCAGTAAGCGTAACATTCAATTAGCCGATTGATATTTATAAAGTTCGTCACTTAAAAGGATTTTTTTTTATTTTGCAGGAAGATAGTTTTCTTATATCTGTTTCATTTTATTGCTCTTCATAATATTTACAGTAATATTCATCTTGATAGTTTTTTTACAATAATGTGGATATTCTACATTTTGATTGTCATTTTTTCTCTGAAAGCTCTGTGTTCAGCATTTTAAATGCTGGTGCTCTTAGAATACTTCAATGAATATTGTCCTTATTTTTTCAAAGTTATTTCTTTGCGATTCCGTAGTGCTAGTCTATAGGATAATCCTCTTTTAAACTGTTGTATCAAGGAGGAATGACAATAGACAGATATAAGTAAGTAATACGTTTATTCTCGACAGATACAGTAGTACACGTCTGTGTAGTGTGGTAACAATTAGTGAGCTGAGTAGACAACGACCGTGCTAGCTGTCGGCTGCCGACTCCACTGTCGCTACACGATATTAGTCCTTTATATATTATGAACTGTATGTCACGTGTTCAAGCTACGTCACAACATAAACACACAGATTTAATTCGTTTAAAGACATTAAAGTCATTGATTTGTACATCCATTTATTTGCCATACGTAATACATGCTTATATGATCATGTTTCTTTCAATAAGATTGACAAGGCAGAAACATTTCAGAAACATTTTTTCTGCGGTAGACCGATCGCCAATCAAGGATAAACAAATCTAACTTCTGATGCTATTTAACCCATAGCTGGAGGGAGAAGAAATGGATTAATAATAATACAATTTTATTATCTCTTCTACTCAATATATTATAATTGTTATGTCGTGAGTAAGAATAAATAACTCAACAACAGTAATAGGTTAATTGTTGTATTCCGTGAAAATAGTATTTACAAAGGTTATTAGTATCCAATACAAGAATAAAGGTTAATCGTCTCAACCATCGTAAAACGTAGTATGAGCAATGGATACTTCCGGGTCGTCACCGGAAGTCTACGATTGACTTGTCGAGCGGCTGCTCGGCACACTCCCTTACGTAGATGGAATAGTCCATTATAGCCGAATAGGCGCGGGCGTCCCAACAACAATCTACCCATACACGGAGGTATCTAAAATGTTTCGTATTCATTCATGATTTATTCAGGGCATATGACATAAGTGCTTCCATTTCAATTTCATTTCATAGTTTCTGGTTTGGAATAGATTATTCGACGCCATATTTTTGAAATACTTGTCTATAAATGTTACTTTTTTATGCAATATGATTCTTATCACGTTTATGAATAAATTTGTCACCGTCAGTGCTCTCTCTAATCATCATCAGTTCACTGGTGTTTACAGGAAAGACATGAACACGGTATTCTATGAGTAGAAAGGTTTAGAATGTGGCTTGAAATGATTCAATGAATGCTTTACCTTTCTGCTTGTACAAGTAGAGAGCGTAGTTTTGAAAAATATTAAATTCATTTGATCTCTAATTTGCTACTCCTGTTGCACCTGTTTGATTTTGAAAATGATTCGAATTTGGATGTCTTCACTAGAGATATACGGCTTTGACAACAGATATAGTTCAAAGCATTAAGTGAGGTCAAAGGGTGGAAGAAGTTTTTAACGGATAAAATAAGAAAGTTTTCTGATTTTGTTATATGTGATATAAAATTTCAGATATGTAATAGAAATCTCTTTCATCTTCATTGACAGAACAAGAAACAGATAATTTAATATCGCAATTTCTTTGGAATGGGGCGGTGAACAGAAAAAGAACTACTGTGCTACAATTAATACAAAGTTAAACATATTAAATGGATTTATGTATCAAGATCCAGTCCCAAATTTCTTATTAATCGGATAATTACCCAACTGAATATTAACTTTACTGACACATGATCAGTATATGCACAACTTTGCGCACAATGTTGAAAATATTTTCTTGCTGTTTGTTCACACCCTTAATTCTAATATAGATGTGTTAAATAAACTACATGATATTTTGACTTCTAAATTATTCATTCTGATTAGTCTTATATTTTCTTTTCTATACACCGTGTAATTTCAGGAAGTGTTTTATCATGGTTCACCGCATCTATGGATCCTTCACAGTTCTTAATAATGCTGTCTTCCAAGTAGCTATTCTGCCAATTATTTGCAAAATCTCTTTACCTACTTATTGCTTCCCGCTCTCCTTATTGACAAAAATATGTCATGTTTGTGTCATATTCTCAAACTCCTTTTTTCTCATTCTGTTTTCCCGTACTTTGAACAGTTTCTTCAGATTCTAAATACAATGTCTGTTTTTATTACTTTCTCCGAAACTTTATTGTTATAGATATATTCAGTTCTTAGGATTCTCCTCAACTTTCTGGAGGGTCACATGTCTATTGTCTCAAGACTTTCCTGAATCTATATGATTATCCTTCATTTATTACATATACGATATTTATACATGAGTCGAGTTGCGACACTTTATAACCGAGTGTCAGCTGTTACTTTGCTTACTTTTCATGGCTATTTTTAGAAAGTTTATTAGTCTCGGTTTGATTTTTTATTATATAATAGAAATATTTCAACAGTCTGCATTCTCTATTTTATTGTAACATATCCATCTTGGATATTATGTACGTATATCATTTTTCTGTTTGTTTCGTTTTATATATAAGTTATTATACATCACTGTTTAAATATCATCTTCCAAGACTTATCCATTTTGTCTACTGAAATAGGCGTATATGTTTTCTTCTTATTTTTGAGCTAGAATTTAGGCGTTACTTCTTCTTCTGTTTGCTGATCTATTTGCCCTTCTGCTACTTTTTGTAGTCTTATAATTAATATTTCATTATTATGTCTCAGGGAATTATTAGGTTCTTGATAGTGGCGCCGACATTTTCTTAAGTACCGACTGCATAGGATTTGAACAAATCCTTGAATGTAAGGCGGTTTTATTATTATTGACCTTTTTTTGTACGAATTGCTCCAAGTCACAACCAGAGACTTCAAGAGAATAGTGTTTTTTTGCATCAGAATATGCAGACAGATGATGTGTAATGCAATCAGAACAAATGTAATTGTTACCATTTCATTGAAAGAAATCTACGCAGAATATGAAAAGTACCAATCAGCAATATTTTTTTTAATTCCCATTTTAGTAATGTCGAGAATTTTATCAAGATAATTTTGCTCAATTTAGTGTCATTCCTGAAGCTTCGATAACAGATATTTTTTTGTCTTGAGACGGCACGTTCTCCTGAATTTAATAATTGTAGTATTATTGTTTGTAGTAGTAGGAGGACTATAGTTTTTTTATTGTAATGTAGATTTTTTGCATCTGTTCATTACAAATAATTACGTTATTTCCCGAAATAGAGGGTAAGAAAATTTATTAAATAGATTAATTTGGAGAAATTTGGATATTAGTGGATATTTATTATTCAGTCTAAATAGCTGGGACATTTTTTTTTAATCGTATCACCCCAAGCAAGGCGGTAACGCCACTGATGTGTAGGGGGCTACGTAATAGTGAAAAGATTGGAAAAGAGAACGCCGGAAACCACATCCTAAACAGGGAACAAGGGATGAGCCTCTTAACCTGTTCAATAGACGTGGGTGGAGTGTGATGAGCCTATCATGTCAAACATCACGGTCATTCATCAAGGTAGGGAACCATGAGAGTAGCATTGTGTCATAACATAGCTAGTCAAGTTAGGTGATTAGTGGACGGCTAGGTTATCCAGGATTGTAGATTACCCGCAAGATCTTAATTTGCTCGCTAGCATTGTACAGCAAAGCCGATTCTGCGTTCACTCAAGGTTGTAGAAATATCAATGATGGGTCCATAGAGCTATGATTTCAATGGATGTTGTCTAAAAGGAATGTTTAATATATAGTTATCAGTGTAAACTCTTGCGAAACAACTGTTTTATCTTCATTTTTTTAACATACTATCAGTTTTAGACCCACTGGTGTAACAGGGTTTAATTCTATTGTGATTTCTATTATACCTCAGATCGCTTCATTTGTAGTGCTGTATAATGATATGAATGTTTTTTAAATGTATGATGACATTTGTTTGGTCTTGAAATATGTTGCATCGTCCATGATTGCATCAGATATTTATCAGGCCAGTATTGTAGATTAGGCGATCGTGAACTTCTTCTTGGCTCTGTCTTTTGCACTAAAAATGTGTTATCTTGGTATCTCTTCTAAACATTAGTTCACCATTTGCTCAGAACAAACATGTACGTATCGCACTACTTTCTCTTGACTCTCCTTTTTTTTACCGACCTGTACGTATTAAATTACATTTATTTTATTCGAAAAAGTTAATGCTTCAGCTATGCAAAATTTTTACTTTGTTTTCCGTAGAATATATTATATAGTAATTTCTATCATATAGATTACTCTATTCATTATTTGTTACGATTGCGCAACCAAATATAATACGACTCCTGGCTAAGTACAGGCAACATTGCTGACCTTTGGCCGAATCAGCCCAGGTTGTGTTGCTGATCTCGGATTAGCTAAAGCAAGATTATATATATATATATATATATATATATATATATATATATATATATTGAATAATTGCAAAATTTACAATCAATTCAAACTGGTGAATTATTTCAATAACAATGTTTTCTGAGTCTAGGTTTACTCAGTTGTTCATTAGCAGTCAGTACATTTCAGTCCGAACGTATTATTCAAACTGCCATTTAGATCTCTTTCCACCTTCTCTCTAAGTAAACTGGTTCACCACGGCTGTAGCCTGGTATTGAAATCACAACTCTTTTCGTCAGCTAACCCACTTTCTTTACGTTTCAAATCCACGGGTCTGCAACCTAAATGTTAGACGAATGTATCTTCGAACTTTTGTTGACATTGGCCGCTACGCGTGTCATCTTGTTATATGTTGCGTGTTTATATGATTGTGTATGAATATGTGTATGTGTTCGCCAAACTGATGTATTTTTCATAAATTTTATCTTTTAAGGGAGCTACCGTTATTTTTATTCGTTCGTTTTAGGTTTTTATGAATGTCATTTGTGCAAACTTCTTAGTTAAATAAAGACGAAAGTTGAGGATTTTAGCCTGAAATAGGCCTATACTTCCGATTCACCATGAAATAACGAGTCTGTCTTAATGTTTCTTTTATATATATATATATATATACACATGTGTGTGTTTGTGTGTGTGTGTATGTGTGTGCTTTGTGTTTGTGTGTGTGTGTGTGCGTGTGCGTGCCCGTCATTTTTATTAAATTTAAAATTTCTACTCTTCCCTTTCCAGAAATCATCAATAAGAAATGTAAATGTATTAGAAAAATATAACAATTTTCACAGTTGCCTCACTGCTTACACGGATGAATCGGTTAACAATTGGTAATTTGTAAAATCAATTTTTTTTTACTCGTCATCTTCTTTTTTTTCTGGCTTGTTTATCATCCATTTTAGTTTACTGCATCATAATCATTTCATTCCATGTGAAAGAATCATCTATTCCTATCTTAGAAATGGAATATACACTCCTAATAAAAAATTAAGACCACAAAAATCTTTAAATTTTTTTTTTTTACAGATAGATTTTAAACTCCTCCAACTTAAGGTTACCAATACTACAATCTAAAAGATTATGGAAACAAAAAGCTACATTCCAAAAATTTTATTTAGAAATTTACATTTTTATAAAATGAGGCGATTTAAGCATAATTAAAATTATAAGACCAGGGGTATAAATTGTTAGATCTATGGTAAATCCAATGTTTTTAGTTCAGTTAGAGATTAATAATCACTGCGTAAAAGTGTTACCATGCCTAAAGCAAGAAAACTTACCAAAGTTGAGCGTTCTCGAATTCTAGAATTCCATAAGCAAGGTTTGTCACAGCGGGCGATCACAGCTAAGGTAAATTGCAGTAAAACTGTGATTTGCAACTTTCTAAAGAACAGTGAGAATTATGGAAAAGCAAAATCCTCTGGTAGGTCCCAAAAAGTTTCTCCTGCATTGAATAAGAGAAAAAGACGGGTTATTATGAAAGAGGGGGACTTTCTTCTAGTCAAATTCAGGCAGTCACAGATGCTGATTGCAGTCCCGTAACCATCAGACGACACTTACGAAAAAAAGGCATGGTAAATAAAAAGCATAAACATATTCCTCGGCTGGTTCCACGTCACAAGGTGGACCGCTTAAAGTTTGGTTGCGAATACCAAACATGGGACGTTGCGAAGTGGAAGAAAGTTTTGTTTTCTGATGAGAAAAATTCAATCTAGATGGTCCTGATGACTTCCAACAATACTGGCATAACAAAAACATGCCTCCTGAAATTTTCTCAACACGTCATAGTGATGGAGGGTGCCTAATGGTATGGGGTGCTTTTTCTTACAGAGGGACGATGGAGCTTTAGGTGGTGGAGGGTTGTCAAACAGCGGCTGGTTATGTTAGCATGCTACAAATAGCATCATTCATGATGGAGGGCCATTGTTTGTGTGTGAATGGATGGTAATTCCAACAGAATAATGCTGCAATCTATGCTGCAAGACGGACCTTGACCTTTCTACATGAAAATGGAGTCCATCTTTTGGGACATCCTGCATGCTCACCAGACTTGAACCCAATTGAAAATGTTTGAGGATGGCTGGCAAGAGATGTTTATCGAAATGGCAAACAATATTCAACAAAAAATTAACTTCGTGAAGCCATCTTCAAAAGCTGGAGCAACATCCCCGCACCTAGCATACCCGACAGAATTTTTGAAGTCATCAAAAGCTGTAGAGGTAGAACTCATTATTAAATTTTGTTATTGAATGTTTTCATACACTTTTCATACATGTTTTGTACAATTTCGTAGAATTTTTGTCTCTGGTCTTATAATTTTGATCATTTTATAAAAATGTAAATTTCTTAATAAAATGTTTGGAATATATCTTTTTTTCCATAACCTTTTAGATTGTATCATTGGTAACCTTAAGTGGGAGGAGTTTAAAATCTATCCGTAAAAAATATTAAAGATTTTTAAGTGGTCTTAAAATTTTGATCAGGAGTGTAGTTAAACAACATCCTGACACTTCATTATTTTTACTATTATTAATTGTGGTATCAGCTCGTCAGAGAGTAATTTTCAGTGCCCAGATACAATGTCCCCACTGGGGTCTATGAGGAAAAACAACAGTTCAGGGAAGTTATCTAAGAATATATAGCTCATTACGTTTCAATGGAGAGGGCTTTGGGACTATGTGCAGTTCCGCACATAGCAATATTTTGTAGCTGTGTGATACTATGTGCTCAGTATTTTTACTTCCAGAATTTTTGCTAGACTTATCCAACATACTCAATGTCAATATCTCAACAGGAATAATCGTAACTTTAAGTTTCCACATTTTAATTACTCAGATTTGCAAATCATTATAATTGCATAGTAGTTTTATTATTATTATTATTATTATTATTATTATTATTATTATTGTGGTTGTTGTTGTTTTTGTTCGGTGATCAATCACTATCTTTAAATTCCTGGTTATCAACTGATTAATCGGTACAAACCAAGTTCTCGTAATGTTAACTCCCATCGTCCAGTAGTTGAACTAATTTCATTTACTTCCTCGATCGAATCTCAATTGTTTGTACAATTTATAGCTTAAGACGTAATCAGTTTGGCTGTTTCTTTCTTTAATTCATTTTAGGTAAAGATACTATGCGAAAATAAAAAGGCAATGCCATTCTTCATTTTCCCCATTCATTAATAGATATTACTTTCCCGATAACTCTATTATATTTTATCCTTTTCTCAAACACATTTTATGTTCAAACTACTCTGTTGTCATAGTGATTATAAGTTCAGGCCCAACGGTCACGTGTGCTCAAACCGTTAAGTGTATCAACAGCTTCTATGTCAGCTTGATTTCGTATCAGAAACATCATCATCATGATCAATACCAGATCAATGTCAGTCCCCTCACCAAAATAATCGAAGTAGATAATATGATTGACAGAAAGGAAACAATTCGTGTCTCATTAACGTTGATGAGTAGAATATAAAACAAACCAATCTTTTGCCACATATTTATCTAGACCGGAAATGGGCGCATATGTCGTGGTACGTGCGCCTATTCGCCAGACATATAACTTCTTTTAGGGACAGCAGCTGTTTGCTAACGCAGCCAGATTCGCTATCTTAAACAGCATTGCTTTCACCGACGACCACTGAACGCAACGACTGTTTCACCGTCCGCTTTCAATATCTCTAAACTTAGTACTGCATTTTCCCATACACATGGGGTACATGTCATGGCTCATTCCAGAGACATTTTGAAATTCTTATCTTTCAGTCGCCCTCTTCGAAATTTTACAAGCCGTACAGCTGAACGCTTTTCTCACTTATATTCATTGATGGTGTGTCGACTACCAAACAGCTCGCCTACCTCTAATATAATTAATTTTTGTAATTTTTGCAAGAACTAGAAGCAAAATTGTATAACTTACAGTAATTTTCCAAGATTTTATACTACTTATCTCTACTGAATCGGTAAAAATTAGTATATATTGAAAAATACCTCGAACTTTATTAAAACAAAGATCATCGTCAAAATTATTTTGTTATTATTGACAAAAGGGGCCAAGGTATTTGTTATTATTAAATTATATAATTTGATCATTTTTAAAACAGTCAATTTTTTTGTTAGAACAATTTTTACAAGCTTATGCACAATAGCCACAGTTTATTAGAAAGGATTTTATCATCATAATTGTGGTTCAAATTCTTGACGACATCAAATGTCAGATTTGAATTTTAATACTCAGAATTGATTCAGGAAAAAAAAAGCCTGTCATAACTTTTTAAAATAAAAACTTCCTTTAAGATAAATTCCAACGTAAAGTTGTTTCATTGTATAAATTACCATTGCAGTCATAATAATATCAACTGATATCCTTATGCGTTGATTTTCACAAAACCCTTTGCATAGGGTGAATATTTACTCTGATGCATATATCTTTTAATAATTAATCAGATCCTGTGATTTAATAGGAAAATTAGGTTTGTATATTTTTGATCAAGCAAACTTTTCTATGCTGTTTTACTCAAAAATACATTGAGAAGAGAAGAAATTCCACGTTGCCTAATCTATAAGCACAAACGAAAATAAGCACTAAAAAATGATAATATATAATAACATTTGAAAAATGTAGAATAATTATGAACAAATAGCCGGAGTACAATTCTTTTTAAGTTAGTTTTTACAGTATTTAAATTATTCGGACTATTTTCCTTGACTTTGTTGCCATTTGTATGACGTTTCGGCTGAAATTCCTAGCACCTGAAGAAAGCGGGAGCGTACAACGCTCGAAACGTCGTACAAATGGCAACAAAGATGAGTACAATAGTCCGAATAATGTAATTACTGTAAATACTTAAGTATTTATAACCTGGAATTAAATCCTCAATGAATATTTACAAAAGTCACAGGATGCTGATTCTAAGATGGAATGATTAGCAATTGGATAAAATACATCTTGGGTGGGGTATGATGGATTGCATTTTTCTAAGTTTAAAATACGAGACAAGAACGACAGTAGGTCAACAGAGGGCCGCGGTAATTTCGAAAGGTCAACACATTTCCAACAGTAAAGATTAAATGAAAAGCTAAGATAAAGCGTGGAGAGACGCTGAACCAACTAAATACTATATAGTGACGGTTGTACCGATCCAGGAAATACCTGTCTGTTTCTGCTTTTTTTTTTACTCGTTTCACCCCAGGCAAGGCGATACTACCGCTGGTGCCCAGGGGGCTACATAAGAATAAAATTTTAGACAAGATGAGAGTGAAGAGAAAGCCGTACCAGTTACAGGGGGTATCAGAGAAAGAGCAAGAGAACGATGGAAACACATGTGTGAAGACAGTTGCGAAGGTAGAGAAAAAGGAAAAGGACAATATATACATGCTGATGTAGAAAGAACTGGTGTCAAGTAGATAAAAGATGGGTATTGGCACTGCATTTAAATTCATGGAGATTGTAGCAGTGAGAAAAGTAAGTATACAGAAGGATGTTCCACAGGTATGAAGTGCAATAAAAGAAGCTAATGGAGTAGATTTGTCGGCTGCATTTGGTTGATCTAACCGTATTTGGGTAGGATCTTGTTGCTTGTCTGGTTGCACGAGTAAATTCTAATGGCGGGGTCACCAGTGAGTTTTAGTTCGTCGCAGCAGGAGCCATGAATATATTTGTCGAATAGACAGAGAGAAGCAACATCCGTCGATGAGAAAGTGGCTAGAGATGAGCTGGCAAGTCGGGACCTCTCATGTTACAGATTCTCCGTTGGAGTCTGTCGAGAACACTGAGATGAACAGCAGGGGCGTCTAGTCATATATGACAGCAGTATTTTATACACAGACGGATGGTTAATTTGTATATGTGTAAGATGGGTTCAGCTATCCTCACCCTTTAAAAAATTAGACTTTAGATATAGAACTCCTCTTCTTTTTGGGCAGGGGATGAACAGTAATTACTTTCCACTATCGATAATCTCTAAAAGTGCCTCCGCATCCTTGCGGGAGATAAAATATTTTCTGCCCGACAACTTCTTTCTCACAGCCGAAATGCTGCAAGCCGCTAACTTCTCTATCACTATTGTCATGGAAATTGCTCAAAGTATTTTATTGAGTTCAACCCGTTGTAATCGTCACAGCTCATTGTTGCGAACTACGCAATTACCCTCCGTATTTTATTGGTCAGGAGTTAGGTCAACTTGAGCAGTAAACCACTGATCTGTATAACTTTGTATGCTTTCCTGATTATTATAATCTTAACCGTTATCTAAACTGTGCCTCTTATTCTGTAACCAACTACTTGAGAGGATTCAAGCAACGAACAGAGTGATCCTAACTGAAACATCTTTTGTTGTAACCATCTATGCAGTAGTGTTCGGGTCTAGTGCCTAGCATTGCCAGAAGAAAATTCTCAAGAAGTGTCGATATATTTGGAGTGCAGTGAAAAACCAATAGTAGTAAATACCAACGAGAAAATGTGCAGCCCTGAAAAAGACAAGGAAATAAAAAAAATCGTTACTTAGATTATGTGATAATATAAGATACACATAATCTATGAAGCAACAGAAAACAATGGCATTGAACTTTTTAGTCCTTCCTTGAGATTCCTTTCATTAAACTCTCACCATTTATCGTTCTCTCTCTCCCTCACTCTCTCTCTCACACACACACACACTCACTCTCTCCCTCTTTCTCTCTCTCTCACTCCTCCGCTTTTTTCATCATACACTCGCAAGCTCACACAAATATTGCAACAAATTTAGCGGGGAATGATGATTCTTTGGTGGGCATTGTAAGTTCTAGCAATATTTTTACTATATACAGTAAATGAATATCAAGTTTTCTGCGCGTTTTCGAAAGGGTGAATACACATTCGGGGAATTGATATATATCTTTGATGTGAGATGTCAGTGGTAATTCAAGCAGAAATGGTCAGATATAAAAAGCCTACAGTCATTGAGCATGTTCTAAGCAACAACGCATCACAGATATTTACCACAATAAAAACATATTAAAGCACGGATCATAGTAAATGTGTCTTTATCTATACTTCTACAAAACAGTGCTGTAGACATCTGTCTTAGAATAGCAAGCATATCACACAGGTTTACTTCTCGCCATTTCTAATATTCAGCCAGAATTTCTGACTTTCCATACGTGATGACTGAGTATTCTATTCACTAGCAAAATGCGTCCACCCTCTGGCATTATTTCGTACCTTGCTAACTATATTTATTCTGGCTTACAATGCGAGTTACATGTTGTTTGGATAATATATCTTAGGATGAACTTTGCTATTTCTATGAACCTATCATTTACTTCCTAAGAGAGCTGTTCAAAAAAGTGTTGCGTTCTTTTTTCTCTGGGTCCCTACGCTACTACATAAATTGCTATCAACGAAAAACACCATTTATTTTTCATAATTCTTCTTTGTTTTATTCAAAGTGTGGGTTGGCATTTTGGCTTCTATGAGGTAACGAGAAAAATTACATCAACGGAAGATATATTGTATATTGGCTCAGCGATTTTCGCCGTTGTCTTAGCCGGTAGATAACCTAAGTGTAAAAAAAAAACTATTGACGTTTTAGAATTCTTGCGGACTTCTGTTGAATTCCCGTCGATTTGGACTTATATTCAAATAACAGACAAAGGCGATCAATCACTGTCAGAATATCGCACTTGCGAGGCACTCTAGACAATCATTGACCATTCTGATCATGACCTTCACTTTCCGTAACATAGATCCATGGAGTTAACTAATTGGAATATATTTATGGAAGTCTTTAGAAAGATTGAAGAAGTGTTCACGATTCTCGAGGACAAATCACAGATAATTATCAGGAGAGATAAATTTCATGATAGATGTTTGCCAAATGGTTTTATTATAAATATATATATTCCAGCTATGGAAGCTTTTGCCACCCTATTTGATCTTTAACAATGTCTTATTTTATTTTTTGCAATGATTTTGTTGTAATTATCCACTTCACCTGAGCGTGAGAATATATATATATATATATATATATATATATATATATATATATTCTCACGCTCAGGTGAAGTGGATAATTATTTTCATATGTCATAAAGTAAGGTAAACGATAGCAAATACTTCGATAAATACGTTTCTGTAATTTTAGAATCCATATAGACATAAATATTTTGCCGCCTTTTTGAAGGACGGGCCAACTCACAAGAGTATAAAATCTATATGAAATCCCCGTTTATTAACATAATATCATAATAACACAGGTATTATAATAATTATCTTGATTGCATATTGATCTATATAAACAATCGTTTTCTGTTAATGCATGAAAATTATTTGTATATCTTAAAAATTCAGATGGTTGTAGTTTTTATAATGTGCTTAAATTCAGTTTGGCCGAATTCTAATGACTTCTTTCGTTACAATATTGGAAAAGTAGAGAGTACTGGATCCCTATGTGATATCTCTCCTTCTGTATGGCAGTAAATGTTGGACAATCTCCTTAACAATAAAGGAGAGGCCTGAAGCAGCAGAAATGATGTTGTGCAGAAGGATGCCGACGATACCATGGACTGACCACGAGACTAACTGAGGTGTTGGAGAGGATAGAAACGAGGAGAAAACATAATATAAAGAAGAGACAGATCGGGTTTCTGGGACATGTAGTGAAGAAGAATGGCCTGAAGAATTTAATACTCGCAGGAAGGATAGAAGAAAAGAGTGACAGAGGAAAGAAGCTTCAGACCTACTCGATATTAGATGGCAGAGCTGGGTTTGGGAGAGATACCAAAAGAAAGAATTTTTTAGAGCGACAAAAATAGAGCAAAATGAAAGTCCATGATCGCCTACGGCCTCAAAAAACACGACCCATGAGGAAGAAAATGTTCTGATATAACCCACCCCAAGTACGCATATACTTTAACACAGTCACTCGCTTATCGAAACACACGCATAGCAGCATTAGATTTCAAATCTTTGTCTCGCTCTGCCTAAAACCTCATGTATGGGGGATCCTTAATGGTCAAAAAGATGCTCTATGGTCATGGTTCCCCACCCCGGGGTAAATTAGCCCAGTGGGATAATGAGCCCATATTTTGTGGGTAATGGAATATTTGGTTAGGGAAAAGGCAATCAGCTTATAATTTCACACTGTGCTACCTTTTGGATCACTCATCTGCAGGATATACCAACAGTAGTCTCTAGAGCAGTACAAACTGTCATAGGATTTTCAACCACTTATCTATGTGAACAAGATTTTTCTACTGTCCTTGGAATGAAAACCAAGAAACATAGCAGACTCAACGTGGCAAACGACGCCCGAATAGCCCTTTCAGTCACAAAGCCAAGAATTAATAAACTGTCACAGGCAATACAAGCTCAACACTCACATTAAGAATTACGGCTAGGTTACGGCTACTATACCTCTGGTTATTATAGATTGGTACTATTGTATTGAATAATTTCCATTAACTTTGTCTGCTTTTGATGTACGAAAATATAATTACTTCTCTTCCTATATTACGGGTATTTGTTTATTGGGTTAATGAATAATAGTGAAATTGTATTTTGGGTTAATCGCAGCAAAAAGTTTGGGGACCTATGTTCTACGGGCTCGTCTTTCTGCTACCTCAGCGGGCGATATGAAAATCTCGGTCTCTTTTCGTCTCCAGATCAAAAATTGATCCTTCTTCTGATACCACATGCCGGACCTTTTCGAAAACCGTAATTTTTATGAGATAATCATTCACATAAGGTAACATTTTCTGTGTTATATATTGTTTCTTGATAGAAGAGATATTATATTTAGCATATATTTGAAGTATCTTATTCGTAACGTTTACTTGTTTTTAGTATTGACTCACATAAATAGTCAAATAGATTTCACAATAGAATCGGATAACGCATCAAAAATATAAATAAATTCTCCGGTGTTTTCAAAAATTAAATTAATAAACAGGTTAAGAAGCTTTCAACAGTTTATGTTTCCTTTAAATGCTTGCTAGAAGATCCTCATGTTCTTTTTGAGCTGGTTAACATTTTATCTACAACTGCAATGTATAAAGGTTACCCTTGAAAGCAACCTTAATGTGTTCTGTAAATTCACTTTGGATTTGCGTTCTGGTGTAATGGACATCGGTTCAGAACGAGAAACCTGAGAGTCGAACTCGAATTCCATTTGAATTCAGTTTATTCATTTATGCACAAATACCCTTTAAAAAGTATTAATTCACCTCTTTCGCTTCCAGCTACGGGTTGAATAGCAGGACAGCTTGGGTTCTATAGTCTAATTTGGCAACCGGTCTACCGCAGAAAGTAATCACAACCTGTTGCGGGAAAATGTTATGCTTAGTTAGCCAAGAGACATAATCGCTCAAGCGTGTATCATGTATGGCAATTAACTGACTAATTGACTGAATCTTCTTTGAGTTGTTTGTGTTGCTAGGGGACTGCAATTAACTTCAAGCACTCCAATGTGCTCTGTTGCCATCTGGGCCGCAACTCCTAATAATGAATCTCCACAGCACTTAATCCTAACAGGCCCTTGGCATTTTTTCCCCTTGCCAGGCGTCGTGACACTCTGATACACCAACATTCATGCAGCTTCGTCAGGTCTGTGGCCCACTTCTTTCTCTTATGAACTGGGAGGCTTAAGCTTTTCAAGTTTTCCCTCCTCATTATGTTTCCAAGTAATCACAGCTTCTTTTTTCTTTCTCTGATTCTAAGTTTAAATTTACCTTTTTGCCAATTTTTAAAAAATATTTACTTACTTGCTCGATATAATAAATACGTCGTATCCTTCAGTAGAGTCACTGTTCTGATGCCGCTAATTTACTCTACATTTGTGAGAAGAGTTTCCGATATTAACGGCCATATAAAAGGATGGATAGCACGAATTGTTTCTCTTTTTTATTAGTTTGGCTAGCTTTTTAGAATGCACCTTGATAAACATGAAAATTTTCATACATATAAAAACAGAGTTTTCTTTGTCTATTAGCAATAATTAAAGTCTTAGCTTTATTCTCGTTTAGAGCAACAGCAACATTACAACTTGTTGTGGATCCTTGGAATGGGGCCCACACAAATATATGAAGAATACCAGTAATTGAGATAGAAAATATGTTTATTAACGTAAAGATACAGACTTTAATGAAAATTAGTAGTCCAGGAATGTAGGTTTGTAAAATTATATGTACAAGACTCTGGAATTGAAGCCGTAGTTTATTGACTATATCCGCGTCGGAAGCGGACGGGTACCGCGTAATAATTTTCACGATGAGTCGAGCACAGAGCTACTATGTATTGACTGCTAATATATTCTCCGGTTAACTCAATTAAGTTAACGGCCTTGTCTCTAGTCTCGCTCCCATAGCAGTAGTATAAGTATATTCTGGACGAGTCCATCTTTATAAAAACAGAGAACACCACAACACAACTATAGAGCCAATAGCTCTCTATTCACTAAGATTGCCATTTCATCTACTGAATCCTCTGCTTAATATTTCGTTATAGCAACACGTGCTTTTTTCTAATCGTTCCCACCACCCAAACAAGGCAGAACCTCCACTGGTGCGCAGGTTGTTACAGTGAGAGAAAGAACAGGGGCATGGAGTATCGACGAAATGATAAGAGATGAATGAGATTCAAATAGATTAAAGGGAGCAATTGACGTTGCTGTTAAGCTTTTGGAGATTGTAGTTATCAAGGAAGTAAGTTGAACAAACGAGAAGTGCGAGAAATGAACATATTAGAGTTGAAAAGGCGGTTACATTTAACTATACAAACAGTAAAATGTTGGAACCTGGAGCACAATATATTCTATCAGCACGTGAAAATTTATGTAGTCGGGGCACCCGAATAAGAAGTTCGTCACAGCAGTTACCATAGAAATATTTGTAAAAAAACAGACTGAAGCCACATCACGTTAGTGGAAAAATGACTGAAGTTTTGCGAGCAAATCAGAACCGATTACATTGAAGTTGCTTTTTTTTTCTTTTTTTTTTTTTTCTTGGATTTTGTCGAGAAAACCCCGAGGTAAATTTTAAAAGAATTCAGCCTTATATGACAATATAGCTTTTTTAATGAACGCAGTTATTTGTACACTTTCATATTACAGTGAGATTGAGTGATTGATTTTTTGTTTATTTATGAATATTATGCAAGTTATTCAAATCCAGAAAATGTATCCTGTGTTTATGCATCGGCACGAACACTTAACTTGTCTGGCACTCTGCTTGCAGGCAGAGAGTAATCCAGTCGAGACTCTTCCCTTTGGTGGAGTCTCGACTGGATTACTCTTGCGGGCAAAGAGTAATCCAGTCGAGACTCCGCGAAAGGGAAAAGTCTCGTCTGGGGAATATTAGACAATTAATTTTTGACCGAGCTATATGCCACGGATTCCCCAATTTAAAAACAAATGTGCCACATTTCGCCTTAGTGGGGTGGTTGATAAATATCATCCAGAACAAAATTTAAATTGTAATATATTTTTGGTGGAGGGGCGAATAATCCTTCTAATTGACACTTAGAGGATAAATAGGAGATTACTGTATTTTACGTAAGACAGAAAGTAGTACTCAACTATTTGCGTTTTTATTATGAGTGTAAGTTAATTACACCACTCACACATCCAAGTTGACAGCCGCTGGTATTTGCAAGTGTTCAACCATTTAGGTGCTAACACCTCATGAGGTTGCTTAAATTCTGTACTCAAACGATTCTTTCTCTTTTAGAAAATTACTTCTTGTGTATAGTGCTATCTCTTTATTTATAGCAGTATCTTCTTCAACGTACAAGAATAACTCCCTTTATTTAGACTTTTGTACTCCGTATCACCCACACAAGGCAGTAGAGTCATTAAGATACAAGGATTTACAGGGTATGAAAGAATTTGGAATAGAAACATTAATAATGGGTAGGGAGAGAAACGAGTGATCAGAAAGAATAGTAGATAGCAATTGACATTGCATTTAAACTTCTGCACATTAAACTTCGCTAGAAAGCATAGAAACGGAAGGGTGTTCTCGAAATGAGAAGTGCAAGAAAAGAAAAAATTGCGTAAAACTTACGACTAAATCTAGCCAGCTTATCTGTAATTTGATGAGATCTTGACGACAGTTTCGTACTGCGCTTAAACTCAAACGTCAGCGAAGAGCTCATTTGAAGAATTACCACAAAAATACTTATAGAAAAGAGCGGCTACCGTAAGGTGGTGAGAATGTAACTTAAGCCGAGTTGTCCGATCAGTGCCATTAATATTACTGATTCTTTTTGATATTATCGAGAAAATTAAGGTAAATCACAGACCCACTAGACTACATAAGGCAGCAAAATTTTAAAGATGGACAAATTGTAGACTTATAGAAATATATGACAGATTTGGGAGAGAAAAATTGTCTCGCACGACCTAGTGAAATGCCTTCTTAACAGCTGCACTATCATTGATTAAATATTTTTCTTTCCACTTCATGTCAGTTGAGAACTTTAGACAGAGAAGACGCAACGAAACATTTTTCTAGGTGTTAGCATCAGCCGTACTGATGGAAAGCAGAAAAGTATATCTCTAATGACTAATGAAGATAACTTATTTTTGGAGTCGTTAAAATTGACAAGTCATCTTTTGCCCAAGTTAAAGTCGGATATGAAATCGTTTTGAACCCCATGTACTATTCTGAACTTGTACTATCGTTAGAGGAGTAAATGCTTGTGTAAAATAAAACACATTTACTGTGCGCTGATATGAATATAGAGCCAGCTTTTGGTATGAAAATGTCAGTTTTACTATCGCTACAGATGTAAATGCTTGTGTATAATGAAAACGTATTTATTGACCGTTGATATAAAAATAGAGCCTACATTTTGTATAAAATATCCTGAAAAATCGATCACACATATTAATTACTATTTCGTTAGCTTGAAGTTTCAAATTCTATCAGGAGGCCGAGTTTATCGATAAAGACCATTTTTTTTAATAATTCCAATACGTGTAATAGGTAAAGCGAAAATGTTCGGCAAAGTTCTCCCGGATTTGGAGCCTGTATCAGAATTCAGTGAATATCCTGGATACTTCCGTTTTAGGCCTGGAAAGGGAAAGTGAATTAACTTCGAGGATCTGGGCCCTGCATCAAGCGAAAAGTCATAAAACTTTCGTCTTTGTCAAGCTGTGACATTTATAGGCATTGCTTGAAAGGACATTGCAAAAAGCTCTAGGCAAGAGGAAAAGTGTCAAAAAGCACAAGAAACCAGATCCTAAATCAAGTGGAAAAATATCTGAAAAAAAGATAAGCAAACTTCGTTTGAAAGAAATCCATGGGAAAATCGAATTAAATAGGCAGCAAAATATATAACGACAGCTATTCCAAAAATTCTTTTCATCGCGGCATACGAGGATTGTATCGATAGGTCATAAAGCTGGAGCCAAGTCTGGGTAGATACTTTCAAAAACTGACCTCCACGTTCTGATGCTGGGATATTTATTCTGTAAACAGATTCATAAGTGTTGAATAGAAGGGTCAGCATCTAGACAATTTTTAGATCACAACTCATTTATATGTTGAACATTTAAGAAAACGTGAAGAGATGCTTCAAGAATGAGTCACACATTTTAGGTAGTGTATAATATTTATATACGATTTTGAATCATTGGAATAAAAAAGTAAAATTCACAAACGCACACACATATATGTGAAGACAAAAATGACAGCGTATAATGCCTGCGTAATCAGCACACTATCTGACAGCAAGTCTTGGACCACGTAAGACGACATGATAGGCGTCTGAACACCTTTCACGTAAGAAACATTCTCCCATATTGGGGATCAAGTTGACCAACACTGATTTCCTGTCCTCGCGGGTCTGCTCACCATGTTCACACGCCTTAAACAGAGAAGACTCCTCTGGCTAGACCATGTACACCGCATTCCAGACAGTCGCATCGTAAAAGACATCCTGTATGAAGAGCTGTCCACTCGAAGAAGACTCACTGGGCGGCTACAGCTGCGGTATGATGACGTCTAAAAATTCGAAATTAAAGTTGCGGGCATCAATACGGAGTCATGTGACAGCGTTGCAGTCAACTGGTCCAAACGGAGAGTGTAATATAGCAATCTGGCCCCACCCGAGGAAGGTTGATGCAATCGATGGTGTTTCCCGTCGGTGAAGGGGTCGGCGAACGACAAGACAGGTGTTTGAGAAATACATCCTGTCGGGGCCTGGAGCGGATGTCGCAGGGTTATGAGTCGGGCTCGTTTGACCTTATTTCCGCTTAGCAATGTTTTATGTTAACACAAGATAAAATTATCTTTGATGGTAGATGTCTTCATGTTAACGTCCCTGTAACTTCTATGAAGATAGCTCACGTGAGCTGAAAGCTTAGAACCAAGTTAAAAAACATTTCCAAATTCAATTCAGTGGTAAAACAGATGACACAAGCCGCGAAACAGACGAGAAACAGAACATAAATGCAATCGCTGCAACAGGGACTGTCTCTCCCGCATCGGTATCTACAGACAGTAACTCTAAAGATTTAGTCAAGCTGACAACTCGGATGCTACCCATGGTCAACCTTGACCTACAGAAGCCTACTGTACTACTGCATATATATATATATATATATATATGGTTTCCCTCTGTTTTCATATAAACATTTCCATGGCAACAGCTCTGACAAACCTTTTTCTTTTAAACGTGCTACTTGATTAACAACTATGTACAACCCATTTACCGTTGAAATAATTAAATATAACCGCCACTTATACTCGAAAAGTTTCGTTTCTCGCATTTCTCATCTGTGGAACTTCCTTCTGTTTACTTGCTTCCTAGTTAGTTACATTCTTCAAAAAATTAAATTCAGTGGCAATTGCTATCTTTTATCTTCTTAAATCCCGTTCAGCTTTTATTCAATTTCCAATATTTCATATACCTAGTTTTTTCTCTTAACGTAAACCTCTGCACACTAGTAGCGGTACCATCTTGCTGGGAATGAAATGATTATATATATATATATATATATATTCAAATCATAAATAAAACTTAAACGCAAAATGGATTTTTCATGAACGAGCAAATTTCACACACACAATTTTTTTTTTATCCAAGAAGTATAATCCTAATATAAAATGGTTGGTATGATTACACCTAATCATATTTTCAGTACTTTTATTCAGTAATTCATCTTTGTTTGGGAATAACATAATAACTAAATTTTTTTCTGGCACAGTCTATATATTTTTACACCGTTGTAAGTCTTGGCTGTTTTCACTATACTTCACATTATGTCTGGATCTTTTACAAGGTTTAATTTCAATTTTCATTCATGGCTATCAAGTTTCGTATAATTCTTTTAAATTTTCAAATTTAAATGAAGACCGGTGTAGTATCTTTGGTTGATCCCTGTTATGTTTTGCTTTGAGCATTTAACTCATATAATATTACTTTTTAAATGACGTTTTTGTACTACTAAGTTCTTAAAGTGGGCATTTATTTTTATTCCTGCTGTTATATGCCTTATTAATGATCTTGTTTTGTGCCTAAAACCAGTTATTGTAAATCATCTATAGAAACCGGATTGTAGAATCCTGGGTTGCGTAATATGTCACTTTTACAATTTATATATATATATATATATATATATATATATATATATATATATATATATAATCCACAAGGACATTTAGTTAGATAAGCTCCAAAAACCCGATTCTATTAATATTAATGAAATTAATATTAACATTTATCCAATTCGAGGGCTCGATGCAAAAATTATATTCTATTTACAGAGCCAAATAAAAAAATCGATATTTAAATCCGTTGGATAGCCATTTCTACGAGGAATTCCTCGCTTCTTCAGCAACGGCTGAAACTAAAACTTTAATTATTAACAGTTTAAAAGGTGATTTTATTAAGTGGGGGTTGTTTTGATTTAATTTAATGTAGATGGCAATTCAAAACAACCCACACTTAATAATATCACGTTTCAATCCGGTTATAACTCATTACATTGCATTTAAACATTTCGGTCATTCATGCGGTGTGACGTCAGAGAATCGTATTACAAATTTACGAACTGCGTCTGCTATTTGGTGACTGTTGTCGCTGCTTAGCAATGTTTTATGTTAACACAAGATAAAATTATCTTTGATGGTAGATGTCTTCATGTTAACGTCCCTGTAACTTCTATGAAGATAGCTCACGTGAGCTGAAAGCTTAGAACCAAGTTAAAAAACATTTCCAAATTTTTGACAATTTTTGTTTTCTGTTATATTTAAAAGTATATATATATATATATATATATATATATATATATATATATATATGTATAAATGAATTAGTATCGAAGAAAATATTTGAAACTTTCAAAACATTAATCTCAAACTGCTCAATATAAATATAGTTCAACGAATATACCTTATCCTATCAATTGATGGTTTTTTAAATGAAGATTGACAGCTTAAGCTTTTTAATAAATATTACCTCAATTAATAGGATAATCTATTACTGCTGTAGTCATGTTCTAAAATATTCATAGAAAGGACAGTTTTACAGGCTTTTACACATGCATAACTATGACATGTCAAAATGAAAAATTCCATTTCGGATAATTCTCACATTCTAATGAACGCTAAGCTTAACTCTCAACCGTTATATTTAAAGTAAGATTAAAATTTGCAGTAATTATTAGAATCACAGTTCGCGGTTATTTTTTGTAACCACAGTTCACCCAACCTGAAGATGATCTCGAAAGGAGATTGAAAGTATTTGGGAACATCGAGAAATAAATAATAAATATACAATATGCATACATATATATATATATATATAAATATATATATATATATTTCTAAACATATATGTTTAGAAAATTATTTGCTGCCTCGATGCACTATATATATATATATATATATATATATATATATATATATAATGTGTAACTCTGCTGCAATAATTCCAACAAAACTTTTTTGCTATATTATGTTCAGTTTATTATTTTATCTTATTAAACTTTCAAATTTACGAACAATTTTTCTCTTATCGGTAATTTGTCCCAAGAACTTCTCAAATTTCACATTTATTATTTTCCTTCGACGAATTTTGAATATTGCTTCATTCATTTTCATGAATTGTTCCGTGTGTAGTTACACAAATGGTTTTTATTTTCGTCGTCTTTCAGTAAATTGTTCCGTGTGTAGTAACACAACTTTTTTTATTTTCGTCGCCTTCAAGTGAATTTTTCAGGGTTCTAGTTACACAACTGGTTTTTATTTTCGTCATCTTCAAGTGAATTGTTCCGTGTGTAGTTACACAACTGGTTTTTATTTTCGTCAGTTACACAACTGGTTTTTATTTTCGTCGTCTTCAAGTTTGATGAAACCACTTTTAAAATTCATCTGTTGACGTCAAACAGACATTTTTATGCATGAATATAAGTCGTTTTCTTTTATTAAATACACTTCAATATAGTGTCTTCTATAAAGAAAAACACCTTATTTAATGTTGTTTTCTTTTATTTTATTATAACAATCTCCAGAATTTTGAGGCTTTGAGACCTGTATAATATTCTGTTAACTGTTATTTTATTTATGTATTTTTATGTTTTATTTTCTAAATATATATACAAATTACTCTAAGTGTTGATAATATATATTTACTTTTTATTTTTTTCATTTTTAAGAAAACATTGACAGACTTAAGTTGTTCATGTAATAGAACGCATATAGTCTCACACCCAAATATACCCCCCATATATATATATATATACATATATATATATATATATATATATATATATGTTTCATTATAATAAAACTTGTCACTAAGTCAAAAAATGTTAAAAGTGAAATGCAAATGAATTGAAAACCTGGTTTTAGGATGTTCTGTCAAATGAGTTGGGTCAGTGTTTCAAATTCAAAGAGAAATTTCCAGAGAAAACAGGGTCGACTCCAATATTTATAACGAAACACTGCATACTATTCGCAACAATGGAACAAGTCCATGAAGAATTATACAAACATTAAAATAGGCGTACGTAAAACAGAAATACATGTATTTCGAAACCAATAAATACACATTACTAATTACATAGTAAATATTGCAATGTTAAGCGCGGAAATTGTATTTCGAATCCGGATATTTCTGAAGAGAATTTACAAATAAATGTCAAAGATTAATGTTCATTTGTCAAAATTATAAATGCGCAAAAGAGGCTGTATAAGTTCAACCGACGTTTTTTCAGGACAAAAGTAGCTCCAGTAAAATGGATACCATGTCTGCAGATTAGAATTTTGCAGTGAATTATCTAAAAATTATATCAAGTTAAAGTGTATCGGAATAGCAACATGTCGGTTATATGAAGAGTTTCTAAAACACAAAAAACAAAAACAAAATGAGAGCTCGGATTCAAGCTCAGTGAAAAAAAGTGAAAACTGTTTTTGCCTGTTTTTTTCTGGTGGTCGAGCAGATCCATCGAGGGCATGTACAATAAATAATATGCAGCCCTAACAAATGTTACTAGGTTACAAGCATTCTTGGGACAAGCAAAATACTACCAAATTTATGTATCTAATATACAAATGAGCTGCACTGAATAACTGACATAAAAATGCGTGATGTGGAATATGTAAGAAGACTTTCGAAGTATTAAAAAAATACTAACGTCATACTTAATATTAACACACTAGGTTCTTGATATAGGAGCAGTAATTTTAAATAAATACGATAGCTGTAATATAAAAATCGTCTCAAAGGCTTTGTGTTCGCTAGTCGACAGTAAATTCTACAGACCTATCAAAAAATGTTGTTACCAACAATATTTGCAGTGAAAATCAGAAAATCTTGAAGCAACTGAAATGGAGTTCTACAGAATAATGCTTCGCATATCAAGGATCGAGCATGTAAGCAATGATGAAGTTTTGGAAATGATGGAAACGATATGCACATTAATACTGTGCATCAGGAAGTGACAGCTAAACTTCCTGGGACATGCAATGATGAAGGAAGGCTTGGAGAACCTGATACTAACAGGCCAGATACAGGGGAAGAGACAGAGGAAAGCACGGAGAACATATTTGAAAGGGCTTAGCAGGTAGATGGGAGAAGGGGTTGCCTGATGTTACAGGAGAAAGCGTGCTAAAACCCACCAGGGATAGGGAGACGTGGAGAGCCATGATTGCCTACGTCCTGAAAGAACAAGTCACATAGAAGAAGATACACGTAAGAACTTTTCGCATGCAGACGGACCAAATGATCTATTATCAATTCATAGTTCGAATAAGGTTTCTATACAGTGATTAAACAAAAACACTTAGGTAGCATTTTATTACAATTTTAAGATGTAATACTAACTGTCCTCAAAATGAAGACATGCCGAAGGGTTATCAGTTTGATGCCAAAAATTTCTGAATATATTGATGACATTGTTATTGCAGCATTAAAAAGTGAAATGGAAATAAATAATATATTATGCAATGTAGTACACTAATTACCAGTTTCCGTGGAGTAAATAAAGTAAAAGGCAAAAGGAAATGTTATAATTGCGCAAATACAAAACGATGAAAAGAAAAAAGAAAGACAGAAAGTAATATTTAGTCGTTATGTGACGAGAACTGATGTTTGCACGATGTTGTAATACCTAGCATATTAAGAACGGGAATATTAAATGAATTTCATAGTAGACATTCTGGAAAGTTAATAATTAAATCTCTTATGAGATACTATGTATGCTAGAACAAAATAGATCAATAAATTGAAAAAATTGGCCCCCGGCAGCGAAATTACTTACCACAAAGATACGACCTTGATCAAAGACAAATACACCGTGATCCAACTTGCACATAGATTTCGTTTGTCCAATAAATTGATCACATTATTTTGTGATAGGTGATTGCTTTACTAAATGACTTGAAATTTTAATGCTAAAAAACAAAAAAAAAACAGTTCTTCGGTGACAGGGAATTTTCTTTGTTTGCAAGATATAGTATTCCAGACACCATAGTCTCCGATAACGGTACGCAATTCAATGCTCAATAATTCAATTATCGATTTAGAATATTACTATCCGTATAGCTCAAGTCCAAACGGACAAGTTGAAAATTGGGTGGGCAATTTCAAGAGAACTTTGATAAAAAGCAATTCATGAAAATATAAACGAAAAAGTAATACAAAAAATTTGAAGGTTTACCGGATTCTACAAAATCAGTGTACACCATCGAGCTTGTCACCAGCAGAATTAATATTCGAAAAAAAAGAAATTGGTGTTGGTCATGTTATTACCAAGTCAAAAAAGAATAAGAACGGATGAGAAAAGGGACATTAAACATTTCAGAAATGGCAAAAAGGTGTTGTTAGGAGTGTATACAAATGGAAAAGAAATGTAGGAAAACGGTTTAATAAAATCACGAATCAGAGAGTGTATATATTTATTATATTTGAAAAACAATAGAAGCATAAAAGACACATTATTGAAGAAAAGGTTTACTAAAGAATATCTCGAAGAGTGAAATATTCTATGAAAGTACTGTGTGAGAGTTTGATATTCTTAAAACACACGAATTCGTTAAAAGTAAAGTACTTTTTCAAGAAAATACAGCGTAGACAAGATTTGGAGGGTGATCGTAAGCAAAAAATATACAAATACGTTGCCGAAAAAGAGGGTTTGATCAGTAATAAAATTATATAAAACATTTTTAAAAATAGCGTCTTCAGAGGCTGCTCTGATCAACAGTTGAATAATATCGGAGTTCCTGCAATGCCATATCGCGCATGGACTTGGCAACCACGAGGCCACATTAGGCTGCAGGCTGCGCCAGTTTCCATCATTCACATGCTGCACAGAGTGACCGACTGATGATACTCTAGATATATATCTCTCTCTAACTAAATCACTATGAAAACAAGCAAACAAAATAACGAAACTAGACCAGCTAGTCAGAAAACGCCCAAACTTGTCTTCCTCTCCTTCACAAACATCCGAGGTATTCGCACTAACTTTTACAGCGTAGAATGATTCCTTCACCCTAACTCACCTGATATCTTAGCTCTATGTGAAACTAACCTTGACCCTTCTATCTCCTCTTCTGAGTTTTACGTTCCTGGTTACCTTCCCCTCTTCATATGTATGGGCTTGATATTTATGTCAGCGAACACCTCCCTCTAGCTAGGGTGACACCACTTGAATCCCTGGATCATTCTTTTGTGTCCTTCTCACTCATAATCTCGGTTAGCTATCTCTTCTTTCTCTACAGCTCCCCCTCCTCCTCTGACTGTTCGGTACTTGATAGCATCTCTAACAATATCGACAGGCCATTTCTACTCATCTATCTACCCATATATTGGTGTTTGGTAACATTAAAGCCCACCACACCAAGTGGCTGGAAAACTCTGTCACCGACCTTGCTGGTGTCCACTGCATGAATTTTTCAATCACCCAATCTCTTACGCAAGTGGTGGATTTCCCCACTCGTTTCTCCAATAACCCTAACGGAAGGGACTCACTACAAGACTTCTGCTTCACTTCCATTCTAGACTCTTGCTCTACCAGGCAGCTCTGCCCTCTCGGGAACTCTAACCTCGCCGTAGTTTCCGTCAACATCTCATTCCGCTCCCTCTCTACCCAAGAAATTCAGACCAGCAGAATATCCTACTGCTACCAAAGAGCAGACTGTGAATCGTTCCGAGGCTTCCTGTGTGACGTTCTTCAAACAACGTTTTTAGTCTTCCTATCGAAAACTGCATCCGAGGTCTCCTTCTGGGTTAAGACTGGCATCGATGCTTTCATACCTGCCAGGAAATTTAAGCTTACATCCCATTCGTCTCCCTGGTTTTCGCCCGCTTGCTCGGCCGCCATTGCCCACCGGAATCATTTCTTCCGGCTCTTTCGCCTCAGCTAGTAATAAGTGTAAAAAGATACTTAACGAATTTAAGATGTTGTTTGGTGTCAGAATGAAGCAACGCATAGCGTCCGGTAATTTCGGCGCCAAAGACTACTGGCGACTTTGTAAAAGCGTGCTTACCAAGAGTAAGATGTCAATACCCCCCACCCCTAATCTATGCATTTGAAGTCCGAACCTCCTCAGCGGACAAGGATGAATGCTTTGCTCTCAGATTCTTGACCAATTCGAGATTGGATTCGTCTGGACATTCTACACCCGACTTCTCACCTAGAACTGAGGCCCAATTGAATGATGTCCACATTACAATCTCGTTGGTCTTTAACATAATCTCAAAACCTGACTCTCACAAAGCGAGCGGAGGGGACGGAATCCCAATCATAGTCTTGAAGAACTGTACCTCTGAACTCTCCTCTGTCCTCTCTAAGCTCTACAAATTCTGCTACCTGATTTCCTGCCTGTTGGAAGTCTTACTTTGTAGTTCCTATATTTAAGACTACTGGAGAACCCTCAGACCTCGCTAATTACCGCCCTATCAGCTTTCTTCCGGTCTTTGGCAAAGTGTTACAAGCCATTATCAATGACGACGTGGTTCAGCATCTCCCAGCCCACAGGCTTCTCTCGGACAAACAGTATGGTTTACACTACAACAGGTCTACTGCTGATATGCTAACGACCATCACCGAATATATATACCATGCTCTACACAATAATGGCGAAGCCCGAAACGGTGCCTTGGATATCTCCAAAGCTTTCGACAGAGTCTGGCATGCTGGCCTTCTACGCAAACTGCAGAGCTAAGCTATGACTGGTCATTTGTTTGACCTAATCCAGTCATTCTTCTCTAACCGCACATTTAAGGTGGTATTAAACGGACATGCCTCCAAAAACTACCATATGAATGCTGGTGCCCCTCAAGGCTCTATCCTAGGTCCTACGCTCTTTCTGATCTACATTAATGATCTCCCCGATGCCATAAGATCCTAAGTAGGCATGTACACCGATGACACCACAGTGTACTCTAGCCTCGACGAACAACCTGGTGTGGGCGACAAAGTGAACGTCGCTGCCGAGCTAGAAAATGACCTCAAATCTGTAGTTGACTTGGGTAAGAAATGGCTCGTAAATTTTAATGCTTCCAAAACCAAGCTGCTATCAATTAACCATTATAGACATTCGCACCTGCCTCCCATTAGCATGGAACATCCTTGCCTTGGCCTCACACTCTCAGCGGACCTCAAGTGGAATCCATTGCTAAATCCGCTGCTATGAAAGTCGGTTTTCTGTGCAGGGCCCGGAAGTTTTCCCCGTCTGAATCTATCCTGCACATATATAAATCTACCCTGTGTAATGTGATCTATACCGACTTGGCAGATCGGCTGCTGTCACTCTCTCACAGGCGTGATGTGGCTTTCCTGTGCCTCTTCTATAAATACTTTCACGGCTTCTGCTCCGATGTACTTAGATCAAGGGTGACCCCTAGGTACAAATTTGCACGAGATATTATGTTAGCATCTAGGTCCCACCCTTTTACAGTGAAACCGATAAAATATAACCGCAATTTCTACTCCAACAGCTTCTTTTCTCGCACTTCCCGCCTGTGGAATTCCCTTACTTGCTTCCCCGACAGCTACAACCTCCAGGAGTTAAAATGTAAGGTCAATAGACAATTCTTAACAGATTAACTCTCATCCATTCTCTCAAACACTCTTCCTGTCTAGCAAAACCTCATCCTCGGTATCCTTTCCCGTCTATCGCCCTCCTTCTGAAATTTCCTATATCTAACCACTCTTTCTCATCACTTTCCCCTATGTAACTCCCTGCACAATAGTAACAGTCGACTGTCTTGCTTGGGGTGAAATGATTTAAAAAATTGGGCTGATATGGTGTCATAAATAACACTCAATGGTGACTAAATGAACCACTATAAAAACTTAATTGACCAACTCCGGTGCGTCTAAAATAATTGTTGGCGTTAGTTATCAAAGACTTTCTTACAGATGTCATGGCGAGTGCCTAAGTAAGACTAATATTATAACCTCTAGATGACCGAGTTATCTCAGTTAACAAAGTTGCAATTTTTTAATGTTTTGCAGTAAATAATTAATCATACGTATGTATTTATTGAATTTTATATGCTTCATTCAGTGATGAATTTGAAACGCTCTCCAACCGGCGTGTGTTTATATCGTGCATATAAAAAGCTGATATTTGCCTTTCCTGAGCGCCGATAGCTTAGAGGTAGAATCGCCGACTGATGTCAAATTGGATGGAAGCTATCGGGTTTCTAACCGTACTGATAAATTGTGATACAGGACTGTCTTCGGATGTCTAACCGTACTAATGAACAGTGACACAAAAAAACAGATGTGTCTGCGGATGACTATATATATATAAATTCATTGATATCAGCAGTTAGCGGTGACAGTCTCTTATGCGCTATCGTCAATTTCAATGTTTTACGTGTATGCCAGACTTTTTCTATACAAATGTCAGTGATACATTTGGGATAGTTTTCTTTTTTTCTTTTTTTTTAATCATATCAACCCAAGCAAGGCGAAAACACCACTGATGCGCAGGGGGCTACGTAAGAGTGAAAAGATTGGACAAGAGAAAAACCGGGAACCACAACCTGAACAGGAAACAAGGGATAAGCCTCTTCACCTGTTCAATAGATGTGGGTGGAGTGTGAACCTGGCGATAGTCTAGACTATCTACTCCAATTGAAAAAAAATAAAAATTAAAAAATTACAAAAAAAGTGAAAAGATTGGAGAAGAGAAAAACCGGAAACCACAACCTGAACAGGAAACAAGTGGTAAGCCTCTTCACCTGTTCAATAGACGTGGGTGGAGTCTGAACAGGGCGATAGCCCAGTCCATCCACTCCAATAGAAATAAAATGATGGTGACTTGCTAAGTTTTAACTTAGTTAAAGTCCAGGCAGTGGAATTTTGGCTAGAAAAACAAAATCAATGCTTCAATTAAGCATGAACACTTAAATTTAAGCAAAAGTTAAAAGAAAAAATGGCTTACATTTTAACAATATTAACAATATTTTAAGAGATGATTCCATTGTTCTGCCGGTGGTTGAAGAAAATATTTTATTTTGTATTGTTCCAACGATTAATTTAGTGATCGAAAATGGTTTTGTTTGTAGTAGCTGTTGGATAGTATCATTGTTGATTTGGCTGCCGATTTTGGCTATTTATGTGGTTGTTAAATTTTTCTTATTTATTATTGCATATATGTGCATTTATACTCATGTTCGTATTTGTCAATTTGTTTAGATTTATCTCATTATTTTACTTCTTTATTGATTTTGGAATCTTTAATTTATTTATTTTGTTCAAATTATGTCATTAATTATTTATTTATTTTTACTTATTCTCCATTGATTTTGTTTTTTATTTTTATGCAAGATAGAAAAAATATATTTTCGTGTCTGAATATTGAGATTAGGTTATTTAGTAGTTTATGTTTTTTTTTGTGAGGGTAATTATAGATATATTATTATAGATATATTATTATAGATATATTCGCCACAAGACATTTTATATTGTTGGGATATGCTATTGTAATCTAACAATGTTTCTTATATTTTTCATGAGATTTTTGATGTGATTTGTTTTTGGTTGACTTAATATAAAAGAAATATGGCCTGACGATAACGTGTCAGCTTTTAACCGAGTCTCACTCTTGGGTTTTATATGAATATCCACTTTTATTTTTACATCCTCTGACCTCTCCATCCTTGGCTATCTCCCCCTCTTAAAGAAGGATTCCACTGTCCACATGCATGGGCTGGGGATCTACGTCAGCGAAAACCTCCCCATAGCTAGGGTGACTTCACTTGAATCTGCTGCCCACCAGTACGTATGTCTCCGTCTGTCTCTCCTCAGTTCGGTTAGTTACTTATTCTTTCTGTACCGTTCACCCTCCTCTCCTGACTGCTCCCTTCTAGATAGCATTGTTGACAACATTGATAAGGCTATTTCCTGCCACCCATTCGCTCACATATTTGTATTCGTATATCTCAACGCCCATCACTCTGAGTGACTTAAAGACACTGTTACTGATCTAGCGGGCGTCCACGCCATGAACTTCGCTATTTCCCTTACGCAAGTGGTGGACTTCTTCACTCGCTTCCCAAGCACTCCCTCCGGACACTCCTCACTACTAGATATATGTTTTACCTCTGCCCCTGACGCCTTTCAAGTATCGCAGCTGTGTCAGCTCGGCAACTCCGACCATACTGTTGTCTCTCTCAGTATTTCTTTCCACTCTCACTCCCCTCAGGAGCCTCCTACCTATAGGACCTCCTGCCGCTAACAAAAAGCTGACCAGGATGCATTTCGAGATTTCCTCTGCGACGTCCCTTGGGGAAAACTGTTCGACCTCCCAGTTGATGACTATGCCTCTGAGGTCTCGTCATGGGTGAAAGCTGGCATTGATGCAACCAGAATGGCAACTGGGTCCCACCCATTCACAGTTAGGTTAGACAAATCCAGACGACAATTCTACTCCTGCAGCTTCTTCTCTCGCACTTCACGCCTGTGGAACTCGCTCCCATAGTCTTGCTTTCCTGACGGCTACAACCTCCAGAAATTTAAATACAATGTCAATACTCATCTACTAACCACTTGACTCTAGCCCTTCCCCCACCCCGTATATCCTTCCCTTTCTCTCCCTCCTTGCAACTGTCATTACACCTGCATTTTCATGTTTCTTTTGCTTCTTTCTAATTGGTTTGTAATCCTCTTCTCCCTCCTCAAATTAATTTTCTTTCAGTTAGGTAGCCCTTCGCACATCAGTGGCATTTACACCTTCCCGGGGGTGAAATGATTTAAAAAAAAACAAAAAAACAAACATATGTTATGTGCTTAATAGCCATAACTTTAACTCACAAATATATCATAACTTATATATATATATATATATATATATATATATATATATATATAGTGTTCAATTATAATGATGTTTAGTGAAAAAATTGCCGTTTTTCGCTAGCTTATTAGTTGAAAGACATTTCAGCCAGGCAATTTTTGTCATAAAGTCCTCGATATCAGGATAGTGATATAGTGTCAAGAGAATCCAAATTCTTATCCTGGTATGGGGCACGTTTTTGACAAACATTCACACATTACTTCTATTAACGCTCTATATCCATCTTCATATCCAGCAATTTATTAAGATTCTTCTCCACATTAGATCTATCTATCTATCTATCTATCTATCTATCTATCTATCTATCTATCTACCTACCTACCTACCTATTTCTCTCTCTCTCTCTCTCTCTATATATATATATATATATATAGATGGGCTTGAGTTTGTGACCCTTAGTTTCACGCTCTTGCGATCGTCAGACAAAAATGTTTGTCAGGAGTTCGCAAGTGCGTGAACCCAGGGTCACAAACTCACACCTATCCATATGAGTATGTCAGCTCTATCTCTGATGCTTAGCGCTTTCGAATAAGCACTTCCCATATATGATATATAAGTAATATATTATATATAAGAAATTGCATATATATATATATATATATATATATATATATATATATATCACTAGAATATTTTATTTTTGCAACATACTGAACTTTTCATACAATTTTGTATTGTTAAATTATTGTGCACATGTTTGTAGTAATTTACAATCTTTACGTTTAAATATTTTTTGAAAACTGCTTTGTTTGGATAATATCTTATCCACAGTTTTATAATTTTTTAAAATTATTCCATGGCATTCATGAGAAAAATATTTTTAAAGATGTTTTTTAACAGCAAATAATAAATTCTTTGGATTTCTTGCGCTTGAGAATGCAAAATATTAAATGCATGAGTAAATATTTTTTCTAGAACCAAATTTGAACTTTTGAAGTCCTTGCCTTGTAAGTTTTCGCGAACGCACGGCAAACTGGAAACTTAGTCATTGTATATGTAAAAACTATACTGCATTTTCATTAAATAAGTAGTTGTTATTTTAATCATTAAATTGTTTTTTTTATATAGTAGGGATACATGTTACTTAAATTTTTAAAATTAATGTTTCCAAAAAATTATTGCACTATGTTACAAACCATACTAAAACCAATCGTTTTTTGTAGCCCCTTACATGTTTGCAAAACAACATAATTCGTGGCGACTAATCAGGCTAGGCATTCCAAATTTTTGGGAGAGATATAGTCTGTTTTAGCAACCATGTAGGATGAAAAATAATACACAAAAAAGGCGCAAGAACTTTTAACAAGTCAAATCCAGCTAAAGAGATTTGGTGTCACAATAAATCACAGTGGAGAAGGCAAATGGATCCTCTGTACTATCGATTCTAAGAAATATCATGATATTTAACAAAAAAAAAAAAAAAGAAGTGAAACCTCATGTAAAGAGGGTTAAATCTGCTGGAACTAATCCTTTGCTGGCGAAGGGAAGATATGGTCGACATGTGTCAACTGAGTGTCATCAAGCGAATATTTGTTTAAAAACAAAATATAATTTCTGCAACATGGAATATTATAACATTGCGGACAGTTGCAAAACATAAAACAAGATATGTACAGGGTAACTATCAATGTCTTAATCTTATGCGATATCAGGTGGGCAAACAATGGAGATTTTGTCAATGATAAACAGAAGATCATATATGTAGGATGAGGGAAAATGAATGAGGAGTAGTGTTGATAGCAGAATAAACACGAGGAAACGCTTACTGTGATACTGCCAATTATATAATAGAATCGTGCGGTTAATCTGAAGGGGAAGACTTTCAACATAGCTATCATAGTTTTTTTGACGCACAATGTACACAACAAGAAACTAATATTTCTACTCTACGTTAAACGATGTGAAGGCCCTTTGCAAATCGTAAAAAAATATACTTGATATAAGAGACAGGAATGCCAATATAGGAAACTTGAGGTATGGGAAAATATATAGGAAATTCAGGCTACGAATCCGTAATGAACGCAGTGCTGTACGACAAATGACCAGCTAATATACAACTCCTAGTTAAAAGAACATCCAAAACGAATATGTACATAGAGGGAACCCAAAAAGAATAAAATCCACTGTATAACTATCTTCATGTGAGTTAGGAATGCAGTTTTTCAGCGCAAAACATATCTAAATCCCGACTGTAGAATCGGTTCAGATCCCAGTGTTGTGGAAGCTTAGAGCAAAACTAAGCCAATTGAAGAGGCTTAAGGCAGCATCCAAACTGAAATACGATAGAATCTTGAATTACGCGAAACTTATACGCACAGTGGGAAAATTTGATACGAGAGACAAAATAGAAACTTCAAGCAGAACACATTTGGTAACATCAGTAATCGAGATAATCCCAAAAACTTTTAAAGAAAGAGACAAAAATGAATGGATTAAAGACGAAATACTTGTCCTGATAAATAACAATAGTCAACATAATTTTTAGAACTAAGAAACAAAACACGATTTCAGCTAATTTTAAAGTGATTATTCCGAATATGAACTTAGATTTTCATAGTTAGCTACGATTTTTGCTGTCCTTAAATGGAAAAAAAGATCAATTTACGGTCTTGGATGATCGCAACATTTATCTAATTAATGTGGTAGAAATACATCAATTTTCTGGTAGACTGAGCATTGTATGTAAGCCACCTTAAACAAAATATTGATATAAAAATTGTCTTTGATTCTAAAAGTTTCAAATAGATGTACCGAATTTTTATGTTAGATGGTATATTAGATTTATATATTAGGTGGAATCCGCACTGGCCAAATTGAACCAAAAAATGTGGCAGGACTTGACGGTATTGTAATAGAGATGCTGGAGGCATTAGATGAGTTCGGCCTATACAGAATCACAGAAATAATAAATTTAATCTACAAAATTGGTAGTATACTTTAAAATTTAAGTAGATCCTGGTTCATAGCAATTCCTAAAAATCCATGTGTAAACGAATGCAAACTTTATTGAGAATTCGGATTCATGAACAAATCCGAATTTTGAGTGTGTAGCAGAATCAGACCGGAAATAAGATAAGAACAGTGAGGATTCGTCAAAGACACAGAAACAAGAAACACCATATTTATGCTCAGAATATTTACAGTAAGAATAATACAAATGCAAAAGTACTTGTATTCCTAAAAGTACGCCACACATATATACTGGAACTGTTCAGCAACCTTGATATCTCTGAGAATCATGTTAAAATAATCAATAACATATAATTACTGCAAGCTAACTGCATGTGGTAGGAAATGAAACCAGCGGATATACAAAAATAGAGTAGTTTGTAAGAAAAGGATGTGACTAAGTTGATCCAATCTATACAAGATACCGGAATTCATTATTGGAGGCTACAATCTTTACAACATAAGGTATGAAGATGACCCAGTTGTGACAGACACAGAAAAAAACTACCAAAACTCCTACAGAACGTCCTGAAAGAAAGTGAGGACACGGCAATTCAAGTGTGTTATTTTAAACATCAAGAAGACAGAATGCATAGCTGTT
>JBBBDQ010000247.1:1200000-1282500 GCA_037127315.1 Ascarosepion bandense
ATATATATATATATATATATATATATATATATATATATATATTAAAGAGATGAAAGTGTCTAGCTTAATGTTACGCATTATAAAATAAAATAAAAGCAAAACAATCGGTTTTGCTCCCGCTTGTCAGGCCTCTATAGGAGATTTAAACTTGGATTAAAATAAAGAAAAGGGTGAAGGAATATGAGGAGAAATTATATGAACACAAACATTTAATAATAGCGAGCTCTAGCAACAATCCTGCTGATTGCACAGGGAAGGTTTTGCGTGACCTCACGTATACAACCTCTAGTGCGTTGAAATGGAATAAAGAGTGCGACGAGGACACACGTGTGTACCAGTTAACACTAAAAGTAGCAGTACACTTTCTAATATTTTATAGGTGCTCTCAAATGGCAGAACCGTGAGTATTTTAAACAAGTTATTTCCGAGTTAATGTGGTTCCTGATTTTTGTGGGGACATGTTGATTAATTCTCATATCCAAGAGCTGAGTAATTCTCCCTATGTAGTCGACACCGCAATTACAATTATATTTGCTAATAATGGAATTAATTTGATAGTGAGAGAGAGCATCCTTGCACCCAGAACGTAACATAGGCCGAGTTTGTAAATCTATACGGACCTCAGCTGAGAAAAATTCAACGTTGAAATCACCAGTAGAGGCCTAGCGAGCGGGAGCAAAATATGTTGCTTGATTTTTTTATTATTACATGTCTAATATTAAGCTACCCAGTTTCATCACTTTAACTAAATATTATACTTTTAAAAATATTATATGATACAATATTTGAATGCATACAATTTTTATCGGCTAAATACTCGACATCACGGAGGGAGAATACGTGAATATAAAAGTTCATGTCAGCACCTGCAGTCTCTTTCACGCTTATATGCATTCGTATATATGACGATTGCGAATGATCCTTAAACTGATTGTCAACCTTGATTTATGATTCAATCCTATATTAGAAATTTGTGATTGTCTTGCTATTAGTGGAATAATTAATTTTGTTGAATTTTCTCTATTTCTCGGATATATTTCTTTTTTGTTTTCTGATGATTCAATTTTTTTATAATCATATCGCCTCAAGCAAGTCAGTTTATTTCCACTGTTGTGCAGGGGGTTACATAAGAGGAAATTTAGGAGAAAGAGTGTCAGGTTATAAGAGGTGTAAGGAAGTGAGTAAGAGAAGGATGAGAATAGTGATGAGAGTGGAGTGGACGGAGAAATGTACATGAGAGAGATGATACAGATTAGTGAGAAAGGAGATGACTATTGACTTTACAATTAAATTCTTGGAGATTCTAGCTGTCGGGGAAGCAAGTAAACAGAAGGGAATTCCACAGACGGGAAATACGAGAAAAGATACTGCTGGAGTAGAATTTGCCTTTATATTTCATTCGTTTCACTGTAATATGGTAGGAACTAGTTACTAATCTATAGGGGGCACCAGTGTGCTAATTTTGTCGGAGAAGCCGTGTCAGAGACACAGGGAAGCCACATTGCGCCGGTGAGAAAGTGAATGTACCCGAGCTGCTAAGTCGGGATTGATCACATAACAGATTCTCCGTTTGATTTTGTCAAGGACTCCTAGGGGATAGCAGGAACACTCGACCAGATATGGCATCAGTATTCAATGCACGGCCGGATGGTAAATATATATATATGCAGGATTGTTTTGGACGGGAAAACCTTCCTGGTACTACACATAGAACCGATCTATTTAGCAGCGGATTTAGTTTGGATTATATATAATAATTCCTCTTGAGCTGTGTTGTGAGAAGTGTTTTTGCTTTCAGGAAGACTAGCCTGAAACTTCATAATGGGGGCTATGAGTGATTGTCTGTGATTGTTAACAGATAGCAGCTTCGTTTTGGAAGCATTAATATTCACGAATCATTGGGATTTTACATAGCTTCTTTCTCTTTTCATTTTCATTGCCGATTAATTTTTATACATTGTGTGACAAAATTACTTGTCTCATATACCTCGCCCATATGATATTCGTGATATCTATGTAATATCTTTTTATAATGTGTGAATAATTTCTAAAGCCATTTCTGTAATACATATTCACTCTACCACCCTGTATGTTTGATTTTGTTTTTTACGTCACCCATTAGCAATTTGCATAAAATCAATGTCTTTATTAATTTCTCTCTAAAAGATTAATTTTATTTTTTATCTTTCGGTTTACAAGTTTATTTTCTGCCCCACTGCTATTCATAATATTAAAAGTTTGTAAAATTAATACAAGCTCAGTATTTTTTGAGGATTGATGAAAATTTTACGTATACTTAAATTACGTGTGGATAGAATTATTTTCAAATGAGAACGAATTGATTCAACATTGCTTTAATTTCCTTTTATTTAAAAATTTGGCATGTTTTGCAGTTTTGTTTGAATATGTATAATTTTTGCAAATTTGCTTGAGTCTTTACAAACATTTTTGTTTTAAAATGTCAGTCAGCCAGTTAAGTGCCACACGTGATTCACGCTTGGGCGATCATGTCTCGAAAGAGATACTACTGACTGGACAGAAGATTATCTCGCAGTATGTTGCCATTCCTTTCCGTGGTAGACTAGGTGCCAGCAAGGATAAAGAGCCCAATCGGTTCTGTTATTTAACCCATAACTTGAGGGAAGAGACGGATTAATATATTTTCCAAGAGTAATAAAGAGTAATTCCCAATTAAATACAACGATTTCAATTGTTTTAAAGAAGTAATTTTATATTATGTCTTGTTGTACATAATGCACAGCAAAATGAAAAGACTAGGCTAATTTAGTGTGTAATGAACTAATCCAAAACAGTAATATTACAATACAATTATCATATTTTTTTTAATCATATCACCCCAAGCAAGGCGGTAACGCCACTGATGCGCAGGGGCCTACGTAAGGGTAAAAAGAATGGAAAAGAGAAAGCCGGAAACCACATCCTAAACAGGAAACAAGGGATGAGCCTCTTCACCTGTTCAATAGATGTGGGTGGAGTGTGAACCGGGCGATAGTTTAGTCTATCTACTCCAATTGAAAAAAAAATAAAATAAAAAAAATAAAAAAGGAAAAGAGTGAAAAGATTGGAAAAGAGAAAACCGGAAACCGCATCCTAAACAGGACACAAGGGATGAGCCACTTCACCTGTTCAATAGATGTGGGTGGAGTGTGAACCGGGTGATAGTTTAGTCTATCTACTCAAATTGAAAAAAAAATAAATAAAAAAATTAAAAAAAAAAGGAAAAGAGTGAAAAGATTGGAAAAGAGAAAACCGGAAACCGCATCCTAAACAGGAAACAAGGGATGAGCCTCTTCACCTGTTCAATAAATATGCCATTAAACAATTTTTAGTAGAACATCCAATGAACAAATTCGTTCTATCTCAACTTAATACAGAGCCACACATGTTAATTTTTATTGTTTTTCCCATTTTACTTAGATAGCAAAATTACTATCCTTACAACATTTCTACAACTTTAGATAGCGATTGCAGCAACGTCTATTTAAACTCTCTGTAATTTCCACTAAATTTTCCCTTGTGTCTTTTCCAATACGTTGTCTTTTAACTTTGAAATAACAAAAAAAGGTTACTTCATTCTAGAAAGATATTCAATATCGTATAGACTTACGGCCTATCACGTTGAATACACCGGTTCTCGCTCGATTACCGAAGTTAAGCAACGTTCAGCCTAGTCAGTACTTATATGGGTGACGCTTGAGAATATAAGGTGCTGTAAACGTTTAGTGACGGATATGCGTTGTGGTGCAGTGGATATCGGCTCGGAAGGAGAAATCGGTGAGCCGAGTTCGAATTCCAGTTGAATACCCAGCATTCACTTAAGCACTGGTAACCTTGGGAAAGGTATTAAACCGTTATCTCCCTCCAGTTATGGGTTAAATAACAAGTATAGGACTTGGGGACCCTGCCCTTAAAAACAAATTCCTAATGAATCTTGATACTCAAAAAGAAAAAAGTATAATAGACACAAAACTTATATAAAAAAACAACAATAAATTGTTGAAAGAAAAAAGGTATTACCAGCAATAAATAAATAAAATTTAGTTGGCATTAAATGACACGCCGATGTTGATATACCATAAAAACAAACAAACAACCATATTATAGTATAGATTAGTGATTCTTAAATATAAAAAGAAGAAAAATAAATCATACATTCATTTCTATATATATTGAAGATCAGTTACGTACAATATATAGCAACGTCATATTAACTTCAGGGAGGGGCGGTCAGTTTCGCGTTAGGAAATTGTTGCAACGTGAGAGTAACGTTGCCAGAAAGTTACGTATTTAATACCAAAACCTATTGTATCTTCAACATTACAAGAAATGTTTCTTTATAGTTGAGTTGCTGCGTAATTTTTTTTTTTAATCATTTCACCCCGAGCAAGGCGGAAATGCCACTGATGTGCAGGGGGTTACATAAATGTAAAAAGATTAATTAGAAAAGAGTGAGGAGTACAAGCTAGTTAGAAAGGAACAGTAGAAAACTGAGAAAGCAGGTGCGATGACAGATACATAGATGGAGAGAAAGAAAAGGTTATACAGTGGAGGGGAGAGAGCTAGAGGCCAGTGGTTAGTAGATGAGTATTAACTTTGCATTTAAATTTCTGGAGGTTGTAGCCGTCAGGAAAGCAAGAATACGGGAGTGAGTTCCACAGGCGGGAAGTGCGAGAGAGGAAGCTGCAGGAGTAGAATTGTCGTCTGCATTTGGCTAACCTGACTGTGAATGGGTGGGACCCAGTTGGCAGTCTGGTTGCACGGGTAAACACCTGTTGAGGAGGCATCAGTGACTTAAGCTCATCCGAGCAGAAGCCATGAAAATATTTATAGAAGAGACAGAGGGAGGCCACATTTCGACCATGGGAAAGTGGCTGCAGTCGAGTCGCCAGATCAGTACCTATCACATTACAGATTCTCCTTTGGAGCTTGTCAAGAACAGTGAGGAGAACGGCAGGGGCACCTGACCATAAATGGCAGCAGTACTCCATGCACGGTCGGATGATTGACTTGTATATATGCAGGATGGATTCAGGTGGAAAAAACATCCTGGATCGACATAGTGACCCAACCTTCTTAGCAGTAGATTTTGCTATGGATTCAATATAGTGCTTCCATTTGAGGTCTGAGGACAGGTTAAGTCCGAGGAGACGTAGTGTATTACTCTCTGGCAGAATCACCTGGTCCATGCTTATGGGAGGCAGAAGAGGTTGCCTGTAATGGTTGACAGGCAAGAGCTTGGTCTTAGAGGAATTGAAGTTGACAAGCCACTTCTTGCCCCAGTTCACCACAGAGTGTAGATCCCGCTCAAGGTCAGCAGCGAGTTTTTGTCTGTCCGCCATGACAGGTTTCTTACTGGAGCGGGAGTATATTGTAGTGTCATCTACGTAGATGCCTACTTGGGACTTGATCTCATCTGGGAGGTCGTTGATGAAAATAAGGAAGAGCGTCGCGCCCAGGATAGAGCCCTGTGGGACACCAGCATTTGTGCTGTAGGACAAAGAGGCACGCCCATTCAGAACGACCTTCATTTTGCGGTTATTTAAGAATGATTGGATTAGGTCAAGCAGGCGACCGGTAATACCATAACCGCGTAGTTTGCATAGGAGTCCAGGGTGCCAAACCCTGTCGAAAGCCTTGGAGATGTCCAGAGCAACCGCGCGAGCCTCGTCAGACTCATCAAGGGCCTGTAGCATGTACTCCGTTACAGTTGTTAGCAGGTCGGCCGTGGACCTGTCAAAGCGGAAAATTTGTCAGTATTCGAAACAAAATAAAAGATGGCATACTGAAATCTGATATTCAATGCAAGTCGGTCAATTCTATTTCTTTTCATATACAAAAATATATATAATTTCAACGCAGGCAAGGCAATAAAGACGCTAAGACGGAAGGAGTTCATGTGTAAATGTAATATTAATGAGAGTGACCAAAATAGAACAAGAATTAAGGAGACAGAAAATAAAGACTGAGATTACATTTAAGTCTTTGACTTCCAAACTTGACAGGAAATCAAGACGCCAGAAGAGAATTCCACTTGTGAAAAATGCGATATGAACATTTTAGCATATAATGTAGGTTTACATTTATCAATTCCAACTGCAAAACGATTGGTTTCCTACTGGCTTAAATTCCTAGGTAGAATAGAGGAAATTTCGTCTGAACCATTACCATGAATGTATTTACAGATTAGGCTTTACAAAGCTACGTTACGGAATTGACTAAAGCCGAGATTACATGTCAGAACTAATAATATTGCAGATTCTTCTTTGGTTTTTATCCCGGATCTCTAAATATATACAATGATCATAGGACAAGATTTAGCAGCATGATAGAATTGCGGACTAATAATTATGTTAGTCTGATTCAGGTGAATGTAACTGTATATTTCTTTCTTAGCTGTTGTTTTAGCAATTAATTCGACATTATATTTATATGCATTATCCTAACAGGTATTGAAAGTTGCGTGTTTCGAATTGGAGCCATCACAATGAAGCAGGTGCAGAATTTTAAATATTCTACTAACAGGTGGCGAAAAGTGCGAAGCTATAATTCAAAATATAAATGTTCATAGCAACAAAAACACCTTCTAGGAAGTAAGCAGAACATAGGATAATTTCGTGAGAAACAAAGAAAAGAAGGCTGAAATACTATGTCATATTTCCCCTGCCGCATACAAGGGAATCCTGGACACTTATTTTACAGATGATATAAAAATGGTTCGAGGCGAGAGAAAGTCGTTTCACAAATGCATGGTGAATATTATGTAGACGAATTTCGTGAGAAAAGCGGCAATTCTAAAGAAAATAGGTTTTATAAATGACACTTAAAGTCAGAAATGGACTGTGGAAATTCAAGAGGAGAATCATGAGGAAATATTTACGAAAAGTTTTATAAGACATAATGGATAAAAGAGGGGCAGTTGTGATCAACGAGTAACCTCACTAATAATTTGGGGAGAATTATTTTCAAACATAAATAGTAATGAGTTAACTTTTGCTCATGACAATATGAAAGAAGTTGTGTCTATGATCATTGAGGTTCTGAAGTTACAGGGAACATAAAAGAAGCATTGCAAACAAACGTGTAAGATATTTGATTCAGTTTTTTTCTTTTTCTCAAAATAACATAGCAAGGTTTTAGTATTTATTTGGGGTAATCACCCATTCAAAAGAGTTATCACCAACTATCATACTTGATGAAAGTCTTTAGCAATGAACATTTTTTGTTAGAAATATGAATATATTACCGAACATAAATAAGTATACGACGATGAAAAAAAAAAGTATTTCAAATCAATTTTTGTGGTGAAAGCTTTCATTTTTTAAATCAATATATACGTGTTCTTAGCATGATAGTGAAAACGTAGTTTGTAAAAACAATCGGTGGAATGCTTTCCATTTGCGGCTACGTTTTATGTCAAAGATCTGCTATTGGACGAACGTCATTTTTCTAATATTTAAATTCTCTGCTCTTCAAACGGTCTTAAGAAAGGCTCCATATTAGCTTCATTTGTTGTAATTCAGCAGGGTTAACTTCTGATTCATAAGAAAATTTATTTTTCCTTTACATTTTAATGAAATATTTAGGATCATTTTCATGTTGAAAACACATAAGTATTTTCAGTGTGTTTCATTAAATAACACCGTTCAAAGGTGACTCACTTGCAGCACACCAGTGGATTTTACATCATATTAGACCATTGCAAACGTTCGTGCCAGATTAGAAACTATAAACAAGATTTCACATTCTAACAAATAACATTTATTGGCCAAGTACATGGATTCGGAGATCGAATCAGAAGAAGAAATCGAAGAGGCATTTTCAAAATCTATTTAAATTCATTGCCTTGGTTAGCAGTCTGGCTACCACAAGAAGTAATGTCAACTTACTGCAGCAAAATATATTTTGTTCAGTGAGTCATATATCTTTCGAGACATGATCGCCCAAGCGTGTATCACACATGAATTTAACTGAGTGACTAACTGACATAGACTTCACTGTTTTTAACAACTTTCTATAATGTTGTTGTTGCTTGGGAAAGTTTTTCTTTTTCTTTTTTAAAGAAATATGGGCGATGGTTTCTGATTGATTATACAGTCTAATTTTTATGGTTTATAGAGGTCAAAACAAATACAAATCTGAAGGAATAAAATCAAGATAAAACGGCGGATGCTGGGGTACGTCACATTTTAAAACTGTACACTTATGAGTGGTTTTTATTTCACCATGCGGTTTGTGTCGTGGTGAGTAATGAAAAATTTTCAATATTGGCCAGTGTTTTTGAATAGAAGCACTGATATTGTTGATATCGCTGTACACATTCGAAGTTATTTTTGTTGGCTGAAATAAACTTAAATTAAATGATCCCTCTGCAATCTCACAAAACAAACAGCAAGAACTTTTTTAAATGCAATAATGTTTTAGCCAATCGTTCGGCACACTCACATGCTTGTCAGCACTATTTGCGTCGAACGTTTTCATAAACGTTTCGTTTTTCCTCGCCTCTGACAATTTTGTTCATGAACGGTAACTTTTTGTGGTGTAACATCAAAAATAACACTGCAGTATCAAGATCGAGTTTGTTTACTTCCGTCAGAATATGTGAACACATCGTTTCACGTTTGTAAACAGACCCATGTCTCTTCAAATGGTGAAAGTCAGTTAACGATTTTTAAACTCTTATAAGTCACTTCCTTCGGTATTATTTTAATCCATGATGTCAAACATAGCGTCTTCATTGGCGTCGGAAGTTTTTCCAGAGCGTGATTGATTATTTAGTATAAATTTCCCCGGATGAAATGGAGCACGATCCAAAGAAACCTCCTGAATTTTGTCTATTTCCTGCAGATTCGACGTTTAATCTTCCCAGAAATTCATAGAAAATAATATGGTGAGAGTGCAATTTATTTATCCGCCATCTTTAAGGCATTAGTATGTGCGAAAACCGTCAACATTAAACGGAATTGAACTGAACCATGCAATCTTAATATATAAAACAAACCAGAAATCTCTACTAGTGTTAAGTTGCAGTAATTTTATATTAGCAATGAAAATCAGGTAGATATTTTTAAAATGATCTGATATATACTTTGAATATATCATTTTCACTAAGTTGTACAATGTTTACTCAAATCAGTACGACGAATCTAAACTCATGGCCGTCTAGGTAACTCACCTGCTGAGTCCATAAAGAATTTCCTGCCCGTATGTAGCGTAACATTATAGGTACGCATTTATGCATAGCCTGACTTGAGCAAAAAAAAAACAAAAAAAACAAAAACAAAACAAAAAAAAAACAAAACAAAACAAACAAACAAAAGAAAAGAAGAAATCAGGCGGAGCCCATCCCTCTCGTGATCAAGCAATAACGTCAAGCTGGATATATTATTAAAGGACCAAGTATATTTCATTCTATGAAATGACTGTCTACTTAGAAATATCGACTTGGAACGTGAAATCGGGTAGCCAAGTTCGAATTACGGTTGAATGCCTTGCATTCACTTCCGTGCAAATACCCTTAGAAAAGCTATTAATCTGTCTCTTCCCTCCAGTTATGGCTTAAGTAACAGAAGAGATTGGGTTCTATAAACTTGGCTGGTGACCAATCTACAGCAGAAAGTAATGGCAACCTAGTGCGGGATAAACTTCTGCCCAGTCAGTCAAGTCAGTTTCGAGACATGATCGACCAATCGTGTATCCCGTATAACACTTAACTGACTGACTTGTTTTAAATTATTCTAGGTCTCTATCCAACTTCAGGCTTGTTTCCTGGTGGAAGCAGGTCATTCAGTTATGACTAAATAATGTAGCAGATAGTAATGTGTTACACTGTCATTCTAGCACGTATAAAGTGTTCTGGCATAAACTAATCCTATTAGTTGATATCCAAACAAAATAGATTTTTATTTGTTTGTTTGTTTGCTTGTTTGCGTCCACCGTTGGTTGGTTCTAAATTTAGAATTCTATCCTCAGTGTCCTCTTTAAGTTTAAACAGTCCTGTAAATCTTTGTTAGAATATATGATGTCATTATGATGGCTATGAAATTCTGTTATTAAATTGTACATTTGATAGTTGTAGGACGATTGTTTCTGGCACAAGCCTCTTTGACCTCATTAGTAACATCCGCATCTGATTGTCTCATTCTTCATCTGCCAATCTCCTGATTAAATGAGTGGTATCAACTTGCCTGACCGCTCCAATTATATCTTTTCACTTCCGATATTTCAAACATACATTAGATTTCGTATAGAAAAAAAAGGTTCTATCAAATATACTCTTGTAGATATTTATCACTAGAGACCCGATTCTAAACATAAATACATCCAATCAAATAAAAAAAAAAGTTAGTTAGCATATGGATTCATTAATGACCAAAATATCTAAACGTTATAAACTAGTATTTTAAAGACTATAATTGTACAGACTCTATTTTTATGTCATCTATTAGATAAAAAAGAAATAAATGTTTTGCTTGATGATACATCGAAAATCTAAAATAAAATCAATTTTTTAGAGTTGCAATCATTTTCTATGGCAAATTATTTCATGTCTTTTGTAATAGTGATTTAAATATTAACATTATAAGAAACTAGCAGTATAGCCCGACGTTGCTCGGGTGTTATAAAAGCTTTAAAACTAATCCATGGTCCTGGATCTCAGACTCAGCCTAAAGAATAATAGTGTGAAGTTTGGTGAGAATCGGATAAAAATTGTGGATTTGTGGATTTGTATAAAGGATATACAGACAAATAAAGAGACACACACACACAAACATCTTGACTTATATATATATATATATATATATATATATATATATATATATATAATCGATTTTCTGCACTAATGTAAGAAATGCAACATTGAAACTTCTGAATGTCGTTTCTTCTGTCTTTGTCTAAGAGTGTAACAAATTTGATTTCTATAACCCGATTTTTTCGATTATCGATTTTCGACATTTATCGGGGGTAACTCGACTCAAAACCTAGCTCAGAACACTCGCAGACGCTTATAGTACAACTGTGTAAATCTTCAAGAAAATCGGGTTAGCCGTTTCTGAGTCTATAGGTAACGGACACACACACACACACACACCCACACTCACACACACACACAGACAAAGTTTCATTCATAAGTAAGTTTAGATAGATACAACATCGTTTAAATATGCTAGCCGGAAAAATTCACTAATTAATGAAAGATTACGCTAAGCATACACACACACACAATCACACACACACACACACACACATATATATATATATATATATATATATATATATATATGAGTTTGTTTTTTATTTTAAATTATTATATTTTACATTGCGACACTGAAATTTCTAGGTTTCGAGATTTTTACCTCATCATCAGGCAATTTTAGATCATTTTTGTGAAAATGATTTTCATTTGAATATAAGAAACAATAGGTTTGTAATTTATGTATGTGAGAAGACTTATATATGTATATGTTCAATTTAAGCAATCAAAATAGAGATTAATTTTAAATTTGAAAAGTGTTTATATTTTGGGGAAATACATGACTTCTTTCAATCTTAACGGCAAAATTGTCGGCCTATCAAAACCCTTGACGAGACTTCATTTCCGTTGATGTATCCATTATTGTTGCAAAAAGTATTTTCCTTTAGTTTTCTCTGTATCTCTTCATTTCCTAAAACAAAAAGAAAACATTGTATGTTTTTTAATTTAAATTAAAAGACATTTGAATGTAATTATAGTATTTTTATTTCGATTCGGAATTAAATTATTCTAAATCTTCTAAAAGTCTTAATTTATAAATAACATTTTTAAAAATCTATTTAATAAGTAAAATATGTAAAATTAATTTTATTTATTTTATAAAATCTATTATAATATTATCATATTCCGATACAATTCCTAATATCTTAATTCAATTTTTAAATCATCTATTTAATTATTCAAATTTAAATTTATTCATATTATAAAACTAAGTGTTAGATATTTGTAAGTTAATAACATTTTTATTTTATATTTTTTAAGAAGGGGAGATACTTTTCAATCACTCTGTATCTATCTATCTATCTAGTTGTATATATAAACACATGCATATATATATATATATATATATATATATATATATATATATATATACACACATACACAAACACACACACACACACACATATATATATATAAAATTAACTCCACATTTAAAGCGCATATAATTTATTTTTTACTTTTAATTTTTTACAATAAATGGATACGAAAAAAGTCTTTTAGTATGAGGTTTTATTTCCAATCCGATATGACCACAAGATTCCTTCTGTCTAGTAATCGAGTCAACTTTTGTGGTATGGAAAACAATTTTTTGTATTCTCTCTCCAAGATTTTCCAAAATCTTCGTTTAATATAGTTGCTCATTTATCCAAACACATAGAAATTATTTACAAGATGTTAGGTCAGGATTCCTGGCAGGATACATACATAAAATAGCGTGTTAGAGAGAGAGAGAGAGAGAGAGAGAGAGAGAGAGAGAGAGAGAGAGAGAGAGAGAGCGAGAGAGAGAGAGTGTGTGTTATTGAAAGGTGAACAATGAGATTTTAAGTGCTAAATATGTTACAGGTAACGTGAAACTAATAGATGTGTGTGTGTTTTTGTTTATGTAAATGGGTGTTCATATTCATGTTTAAGAAAATGCATTAGTTGACAACTCGAAACGCAAGAAAACGGGAAAATTCCAGTGAAACATGCACAATGTAGAAAGGAAAAATGCAGCCATCTAATGATAAATTTCTTTATTTGATTACTATTTTTTACTACCCTTTCATTTATTTTGTTTCTTTTTTCACTCTTTTGTTATTTAACTTTTGTAAACACAGACACTCAGACACACACACACTCAGACACACACACACACTTCCTAATCATTTGTGCACATTTATTTTATCCTTTAAATTGTATGTGCGGGAGTAGCAATCTCCAGCAGATTTTACAGACGGTTACATGTAGGTAGGCAAGCACATCAGATTCATCCATTTTCACATCACCCACATTCATTCAAACACACATACTGGCTGATTGACTCTCTCTCTCTTACTCTCTTTCTCTCTCTCACACACACACACACACAAATGATATTCAAAACCAGTCTTTCATTGATTACGCGTATCAGGTTTCCTTTATTTCGGAACAAATAGATTGCTTGCTGGAGAACTAACAGACTTCTTAATCGTTTCATTCTCTTCCTTTTTTCTCATTGAAAACGCACACATTCGCCCTCTCTTTCTCTCCCCCTCTCTCTCTTTGTATATTTTTTACTATTATCATTTTTGTTATTAATAGCTGTCGAAGTGATCAATCTAACCTGATGAAAACGTTTTTGTTTATCGAAGCTGTTCGATGTAGGTAATCACAAATATCTTAGGTATTGTTTTTCACTTTTCTCTTTACTTCCTTTTTCTATATATTTCTTTTGATCGATATGCCAATCAATTACACTTATTTTTTTTTGTCGCTGGTGCAAGACACAGTTATCGCTCAAAGTAAACTTACTGAATGCCTGACGCACAGACCTATTACATTTTTTCCGGTACCTTGAGAAAAAAATAACGATTCAACTGACTAAAAATGCACACAAACAAAACTCTAAAAGCATTAGGAATGGCTGTTTATATTAGTTCATGCATTCTTCAAAACATGTCAAATAATAATAATAAAAAAAGCAACTTAAGAGAAATTCTGCTGAAGGAAGTAAATTTGAAATCTGCTGACTAATTCTTAAAATCAGTCAGAGGCGAAGGCAGGAAATCAACTTTAAATCCGCATTTTTTATAATCACTTAAAACATTTTCTACAGCTTTTTGGACATGCAGTATTCTCCTTAAATCAGCAAATATATATCTCATCTTTGTTTAAAAGTTATTTTTTTCCGATACAGAATTACGTATCATTAGCAGCATATAACGGAATGAAGAGATCTAGAGAAATACATTTCTTTAAATCATTTCACCCCAAAAAGGGTGAGTATGCCAGTAGTATACAGGGGAGTTACAGAGAGTGAAAATGATGGACAATACTGAGTATAGAAAGACTGAAGAAAGGTAAAATGATGAAGGTGATTCGTAGAGATAGAATATGGCAATTGAAGTTGCATTAAAATTTTTAAAGACTTTAATTATCATGGAAGCAATTTCCAAAAGCTGGAAGCACGAGAAGAAACTATTAAAATAAAAATGGTGATTGTATTTAATTTTTTAAACAATAAATTGTGTGACTTATATGCCATTTTTGTAGCACGCTTAAATTCATGTTGTTTTGCTTACCAAGGAAAAGGCTCTTCAGAGGAGTTACTATGGAAATATTTTTAGAAAATAGTGAGAGAAGACATGCCATATCGGTGATAAAGTTGAGATGCCAAGTCAGGACCGATTACATTGCAGATCCTACATTAGATTTTATCAAGAACCTTCAAATTAGGAGAAGTGTTCAATGCACGGAACGAATATAGTTTTATAAATGTGCAAGATGGGCACTGACGAGAGCATTATTTCTGGCACGACAAGGTGACCCAACTTTCCTGGCCATGGACTAAAGTTCATTTTATTACAGACAATATCGAAAAATTCAAATACACAGCAGTCACTTTTATTATGTGCAAAAGTTTAGAAGATTATATCGGCAGTTTCACGTCAATACGCAAATTACAGAAACAAAAATGTAATTACAGATTAGAATTAAAGAATTCCTGCAGGCTTTACAAATAAAAATATTTGGAAGGAAACATTAAAAAAATAGAAAGAAAAATAGTAAGATTTCAAAGAGAAAAATTTATGAAGACAACATTAATTTCAAATTCATACTTTAAGTTCTGAAACCACTTTTAGAAATCTTTCAACTGTTGCTTTTTTTTTTTAATGTTCTGTTACTTTAAATGAGAGAAGCAGCAAAATATTTCGGAATAGCATTTCAGTGTTCACCTCTACTTGGAATTTGCTGTCTGCTAATTTAAATTTTTCTTTTTATAATGCTCAAGTTTTCACTAAATAGAAACTATCTATAATTAGTTATCAGTTACCAGTAATGGAAGAGCAAACGTGTCTTTGTAAACTTTCTTAGTCCTACTTAAATTGACTGGTCTGCTTTCAAAATATTGTTGATATTGTAAGTGCTGCTTAAATGTGGCACAAGGCCAAAATAGAGGAGTACCTAGTGAGAATTTCTCAGTAGTTCTACTGAGACAAGCTTGACAATCTTGACATCATGTCGAGCTGCCCACTTTTATTGCTTTATTTTGGTAGGAATAAGTTTTGTAAATTAGCGTTTATCAGTCATTTCTCATTTTACATATTTAAAAATACTATGTGGGATGTTCTTGATAATACCAATGCAGTTTTAAATCACTCGCTGAATTCATTTAGAGTTATCTGTACTTTATAAATGCCTAATTTCAAACTATGATTACATTATTGATTATTGCGTACTAGTCGTAATTCGTCATCTTTTTAATCGATTTATAAATGGGATGCTCTTGATAATATAAATAAAGTTTTAAATACATCGCAGAACTCGTAAAAACTAATCCGAACTTGATTTATTAATAAATATCTAATTTGAATCTGTGATTACCTTAGTGATTATTGTGTACTAGCGTTATTGCGTTTTTTTCTCAATTTTTTTATAGTATGCAGTTACAAGTGACGAAGTACTGATTCTTAGAACTACAAATATGTCTATGGAGCTGGGGATACATTTGACATTTAATTTATATTATGATCATCTCATTTTTGCAGTGCCTTATGCCATTAAATTATTAATTTAAAAGTATGATCCACATGATCCAGTGGATAAAAGCATTTTGTTAGACCAATGACTTGACCCAAAGTGTTCTGCGTTCAATACCTTGCTACAGCAAGTGAATAAATAATTTTGAGGCTTGAGTTAATAGGACATAACTACATGACATTCGGAAGCGGAATCACACATGGAATGAGAAAAATATACCCCAGTGCTCGAAAGGAAGGGCTCGGTTCGAAATTCCAGAACCTGAAAAAGGCCGGAGCGTACAACGGCCAAAACGTCGTAATAAAAATCAGGACAATAGTCTGAAAAAATTAAATCATCATAATGGAATTATTCTTAAAAACATTTACCTTTGTCTGAAATTTTATGTTAATACCAAGTAGATTTCACACACAAATTTCAATTTCGCTTTTTGATGACAAATTATGCAGATGATTTCCCCAAGTAAGCCGTCAACTATTGCTTTATCCGAGATAATCGAGAGTACTAAATCATTCGTTAAAAGAACAGTTTAATAAGCCGTCTTACCTATTTCAATAGGATATCTCTGAAAATTTTTTTTTATCAGTCTCTCATATAACTTGATACAGAACTCTGTACATTGAGGCTTTTGCGAGGTTATATTTGCACTTTTTGCACATTTTTGCTGTCACTACAACTCACTATCTATAGATTGACAAAGATTTTTTAACATTAATCGTTTAAACAAAAGAAATATGCCCTTAACAGAGCTGCTTCGGATCTCCATATAATTTTGTTACAAACAAAAATATATTGCTGCTGTTGAATATGAGTTGGGGTTATTTATTTATCATCCCACACTTTCATATTATTCAAAACTGTTACTCGACTAACACCCCTCTATCGCTATTTACATGGCCACTAATCATATATGTGATGTCAATTCTGCAATATGACAGTGAATGCTGGAAAATATCATGAAAGATAAAGAAAAAACTTGAAGCAACTGAAATTTGGTTCCACAGAAGGATGCTTTGGATATGTTGGATCGTGCATGGGAGCAATGATGAGCTTTTGGAAATAATGGAAATGAAAAGAAAATTAATACAGAACATCGGGAAAAGTCAGCTAAAGTTCCTGTGACAAGCAATGAGGAAGGATGGATTAGAGAACCTGATATTAACAGGTAAGATAGAGGGAAAAAAGATAGGAGAAAGCAGCGGATAACATATTTGAAAGGCCTGGGCAGGTCAATGACAGAACGAGGATTGATTGGTGTAATAAGAGAAAGCGTGCTAAGAGCCACGAGGGATAGGGAGACGTGAAAACCATGAAAGCCTGAAAGGACATGGCACATAGAAAAAGAAGAAGACGAAGAAAAAGAAGAAGAAAGTTGAAATTATACAAATTCTTTTTGACAAGAAATGCTTGTTTGTGGAAAAGAATCCTCAATAAATGCTTACACTGAACTCTATAATTTTAACCTCTAAAAGTCAAGCATCAATCATTATTCCTTCTCATCATATGCTTAATTTCCTACTACTTCTTATAATATTGATATCAAACACCTTTTCTCGTAACACCCTAGTTTGTTTGGCCCTCGAGCCCTGTAGATGGTGGATTTAATTATACAACCAAAGAGGAGCGTCTGCTGATATTTATTTTCTCAATTTCTTGCAGTGATTTATATCTTGAAAAATCATAATTTATTAACCATTCTACTTTATCAAATAATCATATCCGCCCTGGTTAAATATTCAAACTCGCAACAAACTTATTGATTTGAAACTCGGAAGTTTTCATGCAAATGACTGTCTTTTGTACCCAACTGCGTAGAATTAACCGACTTTCATTATAACTACGCAAACAGATGTTGCCATCATTTAGTTTGTAAATGCTAGTTTCTTTAGATATCTTAACTCTTCTTATATATCGATAAAGCATGATATGGTTATTTATATTAAAAAATTATTTTTACACAATCATAATGATTATTAGTATATCAAAATCAGGGTTGTTATTCTAACAAAAATATGCTTTTATTGACGCTTAAAGACGGATACGCTCCTAAAAAATGTTGTTTATTCAATATGGTAAATATAACTGAAAATCAATATTAGTTGTTTTGCTTTCTGAAACTAGGTATAATTATATACGGAATATGTATTAAGAGAATGCTTATAAAATTATACATTAATATACAAATGTTTTGTTCACTAATGACACCTACATAGATCTCTCTTTCAGTTTGAAGGAGAGTATTACATTTTTTCTACAGGCAAAATAGTTTTATCAGTATCTAAAGGACTGAAGCTGAGCAACAATACCGCTACTCGTATAAAAACTATAGTAATATTAAAGGTTTACGGAATCAACCAGATCAACACCAGCGTCAATACGTTTAATAAGGATATAGGTTGATGAATAATAGAGAAAGTTTAACTCATCATGAATAGTTTCAGTTTGAGTTTTGTTAAACGGCATATCAAACTCTGTGTGTTATTTAATGCCAAAAAGGTTTTTTTTTTTTAATGTTTGGTTTATAGTAAGATTTCGTTAGATTTTAATAAATTTATTTTGTTTTTATTCTCTTTTATTTTAGAAAATTGAAAATTCCTTCTAGTTTTGTATTCAAAAATGTTTTGCTGAATTTTTTTTCTTTCAAAAATTTGTTATGGTAATAATGTTTTCTTCATAAACGTATTATTGGTAATAATTTTCTTTCAAAAATGTATATCTTCTATAAAAATTTATTTCCATGTATATATTTCAGTAAAAGTGTATTTTTATATATTCATAGTGTTTTGACCCCAGTTTGGAGGTTAATTATTTGCCCATAGCTGGGACTCAAACAGGTACTACCACTCCGAGTTATGGTGGGCCTGAGAATAACAGCAATTAAGAGGTGGTTCCATGCGCCTCACAACCTCCCAATCAGAGGCCTTGCTGCCAGATGCAACTTACCTTCATCCCCAGGACGCATCTTGAATAAGACCGGCTAATATGATAACTGCATTTTAAACCACCACTACAGTTGAGACACCAGATCTGTTAGATATAGAACGTTAGAATGAAACAACAAATAGCAACATTGTGAGTGACCATAGCATTCTCATATAAAATTAAATTCATTTTTCTATGGTTGATTATGTTTGTCATTCGACTAGTTTTATATTAATGTTTCCCCAATAGATGTTTTAAGAGATACTCAAAGTAGAGTTTTAAAAGCGATCATGAAAAGCATCATCTATAGAGTTAGTAATGCAAAGTAAGGGGTACTAGGAAGAAGCTGTCTAAATCGAACTTCTTTCTTACAAATGGAATGCAACCATAACGGGGATGATGCGTTTTAGTTGAGAAGTTCATAACTGGAAGAACTAAAGAATATATTGGACTATAAGAACTGCAATGAAAACCACGATACTCTAGCGAGAGGTACATAAAAAAAAACTCGTTTTTACTGTTCTCTAATTAATTCATAATAATATAAGAAGTTATTGATAGACTTCTAATATATCAGATTTAGTCATTTTCCCACTTCAGTAACATAACATTCTTTTCTTATGAATAATTTAATGCTATTTTTTCTGATCATCTTTGGTCTATGGTATCTAAAATCAATGAATTAATACGTAATACTAATTTAACGGTATGGTCTCATCGTTTAACACTTGTAATGTCGAGATTTAACCGTAACAGTTTATTCTCTCACAGTTCCTTCTTTTAAAACTTTCTGCTAAATTTTTACTTTCCAGTCCTCAAAATCTTAAACGCAATATCACTTGTGTCTTCTTAATTTTTGTCATTTATATTCAAAGCAAAGACGTAGGCTTATAAATATTTAAGGTAGATTTTGTCGATAAAAAAAAATAACACGACATAGTGAACGAACTTTCTAGCAGCAAACCAAGCATTTGATTCAATAAATTTTCCACTTCATGACAGCGATAAACATTAGTCAGAGAAAGACAATGAGTCACTCTCGTTGAGTTTAGCTTCAGCCGCGCTGATAAAATGCAAACGTGATTCTCACAGATGATTTAAATGGAGAAGTTTATTTTTGGATGTATTTAAGGAAACTTAAGTGTTTCTTCGGATATCATTACATTTAATTATTACTTAATAAAAAAACACTAGGTAAAATGTTATTTTGCACAATGGCAGCGTAGATCCTGTTTTTTTGCATAATTTACTGGGCAATATTTTTCTTCGAAATGAATTAGACAGTAGTTGTATTTGTTCATGACATTTTTCTTCAGTAGGGTTTACAGCAAAATATTTTGATACACTACTCCACTGCTCTATTTCATTGTTTCTGCCCATACAATTAAATACGTATAAAATACATATAGAAATCACAAAACTTGATTCGGAAAAATAAATAAATAAAAAAAAACAATAGTCCGACACTACTTTTGTTTAGGGCTCTGGTTTATTAAGGCAGGAAGACGTCTATATCATTACATCTACTTTCGGTACTGGCCAAAAATAGTCTTCTAATACAGGACATAACTTTAACTTAGGCACTTGAAAACATTTTTCTTAGTCAAAAATAAAAGTTTTCTCTTGGAATACAACCTGAGAACAAACCTAAAGGATTTGTGTTTCATAACAGTATTAAGTAAATAATGAATATGCTGAGATGATTTTGGCTTTAGTTATTTTAATATATATATATATATATATATATATATATATATATATATATATATATATATGTATGTGTGTGCGTGTGTGTGTGTGTGTGTGTGTAAAATAAAACTTCGAAAATTACATGTATCTTATGATAATTTCTGCAAAGTATGTTTGCGTCGTCCAAGATCTGTTTATTATGGAAAACTTCAAAAAGATTTTCGTACACCGGAAGTCCACTTAAAAACTATGAAAAAGGAAAGAAATGAGAAAGAAAAGTGGGAGGAGATTTAAAAAAGACAGGAAAGATTATGTTAGGAGACAGGAGTCTAAAAGCTGTTTCAGAGGGTAGAGAAAAGGGAGGGAAAAAGAGATGGATTAAAGCTCGATTTTTGTAAAAGAAAATTTAAAGATAACAGATATGTAAAAAAAAAAAACAAAAAACTACAAAACACAAGCGTGTCACACGAACGGAAATGGGGTAAAAGATAACGGAAAATGGGGCCTAAAAAGAAAAACGAAAAAAATGGATATCGTGGAAAAGTTATGGGAAAAGAGATGGTGGAGAAAAAAAGAGAAATGAAAAAGAGAGAAAGAAAGGAAACATACGTTGGATAAGCACACGTGACAATTGTTAGCCAGGGATGTTGAAAAGAAAGAGAATTCATGTTTATTGTTAATTTCTTTGAAACAATTTAAGGCTCCTGTATTAATATTGCGTCAATTCAATATTATTTTCTTAATCTTTGGTAGACTCTCTTTAGAATTTCTTTATTAATTCTACTGCGTTCCGGTTTCCTAGGATTAATCATTGTAGTTGTGCAGTTTCTATAAAGTCCGGTTTGTGATCCTTGATAGGTGATGTAAAATTAAATAGGGTTGAGTTTGCTCACTCTGCCAATAATTTTTAACTTGTTAGTTATAGTTTTACTAGTAATGTTGATGCTGTCAACTATATTATCAGTCACAATATCAATTTCTTTATAATTCTTGGTTAAGTTTTAGTAAATAGAGAGTTGTAGTATTGTGGTGTAGTAGTTATCTCGTTTGTCAGAACGTAAAAAGCTTTTGTCAGATGTGATAATATTTCTAACAATAGAGTTCAGCTGTTTCTGGAAACTGAATTTTTGCTTGAGGAATTTGATGTTGTTAATTGTTTGCAACAAGTCATTTTCCAACTGCAATATCATATCAATGAGAGGAGCAACATCCTAGTTTTAAAATCTGTAATAATTGTTGTATTCTGTCAAAAATTGTTTCTTGTAGAGGAATAAATAAGCTTTCGATTTTATCCTTCTAATTAAATCTTCATTTTTATGGATTAATTTGCCGAAATAATCCCTTTTGTGAGAGATTAGGATTATTTTTATGTATATATTGAAGGTTGTTTTTCCATGATTTCAAAAAAAATAAATGAGGAGAGTACTTAACTAGGAAAAGCGCAAATAATAATAACTAGCAGTACAACCCAGCGTTGCTCGGGTGTAATGAAAGCTTTAAAACTAATCCATGGTCCTGGAGCTCAGACTCTTTGGATGTTGGCACGGAAGACTAAAAAGCAATAGTTGCTTCCAGTTAAAGCGAAATCATAGACTGAAAGAAAAAATGAATGGATGTAAATGAAATTTTGAATTCCTGGTATCGATATCAAATTTTCTGCACTATTGTAAGAACTGCAACTTTGAAACTTCTGGATTTCATTTCTTATGCCTTTGTCTATGAGTGTATTAAATTTGATTAAAATTGGACCACTCCTTCTATAACTCAATTTTTTCGATCATCGACTTTCGATATTTATCGGGAGTACCTCGACACAAAACCTAGCTAAGGACACTTACACACGCTTATAGTACAACTGTGTAAATTTTCAAGAAAAATCAGTTCAGCCGTTTCGGAGTCTATAGGTAACAGATACACACACACAGACACACAGAAAGTTCCATTTATAAACAAGTTTGGATGAGTAATGACTATTAATGGAAATATATTCCACAGATAGATATTTACCTTAAAACCTTATTTTTATCTTTTCATTTCTTTTATTTATTATTGTTTTTATATTTTCGTCTTTATGTATTTCTTCATTTTTTTCATTCATTAATTTTTTTAATCTTCTTTTCGATATATTTCTAAGTAAAGTTTTATACTGGAATTGAAAGTGCAAAAATATTGTTCGCCTACTGGAAAATTAATGTAAAACTTCATTGAATTTACTTCTCTGTCATCCACCTTGAAAGGTGAGTGAGCACATATACACACAGTGCCTTGTAAAAATTGATTTAACAACTGTTTCAGTTTACTTTTTTCATCATACAGTCACTTTTAGTTTCACTGGAGTGACGGGGTGCAATCAATTTCATCTTTTCTCTTCAGATTAGTTTATTTGTAAAGGTGTGCACTAATCTGAATTTTTCGAGGTCCATAAAGAAACCTGTTTGGCCTTGAAAAATATTGCGTCATCAGTTTTTTATTACGCCCAGATGCTATTGTCTAGACTGTCAAGTAGTTCTCCTATGGCTATGTTCTGCGATGGACGTTGCTCCAAGTAAACTTACGAAAATTCTAACGCTACACGAACAAGCTGGCAAAACTTACAGTGATCACTCATATTGTTGGTAGCAGCTGGATCCATCAGTCCAAAACATACAATAAAGTGCGGTCAGAAAAGCAAAACAACGTCAACAAACAACGTATATGTGAACAAGGGAGGTATAAAAGATTCTAGGAAGATATTATTCCTTTTGTGTCAGTTTGTTTGAACAAAGACTATGTGAGTGGTTGCATCTGTGTGTGGACATTGAATTCAACATCCAAAAGATAGTCTTTTTTCTCGTAAACGCATGCATCAGGACAAGATATTTCTGCTTTTGCTCAGTATATACTGGTCAATAAGGCACTGTGCGTTTTCTTATGAGGGTAGTCTATTGCATATTTAAAAATTTTTCTTTTGGTGGGTGGTATATACTTCCGTTTCAAATTATTCTAGGGGCTTTTGATTGAATGATAATATTTGTAGATCCCAATGCATTTCCACTAAACAGTGTTGATATAAATGCCCTTCTTTATATTTCTATACGTCTATTCCTGATATTGATTAAAAATCGACCTGCATCATGCTACTTCTTCCACAACAATGGGATCAATTTGAATCTTTCGTATCAATTTGTTCTACAACGTCAACCACAAACAAATCACCTGACACTCTAGGCGCATAACTGGTCAGCCTTCAGACATTGCTCATAATACTTAACGTCTATAATTTGAAAGAAACCAATTAGAACCTGAAATATATCGAAAGTTAATGGATTAAACGCCTAAAGTAAAGAGGTCAATTGTTAGCAGACTTGTTCTAAAGACTGTTTCCCTTGAATCTGATTCCAGATGGAAGTGAAAGGTTAAATATAATGAATAAAGTCCCGAAGTGCATCATAATCTCTCTCTCTCTTTCTTTCTCTCTCTCTCTCTATATATATATATATATAATAGAGATTATTTATATATATTCGTCATTCATATTTATATATATATTATTTATATATATATATATATTATATATATTATTTATATATATATATATATATATATCATATATATATATTATTTATATATATATATATATATTTATATATATATATTATTTATATATATATATATTTATATTTATATACTCATATGGACGTATAAATATGAATGATGAATATATATATATATATATATATATATATATATATATATATATTAATATTTATATATACATATATAAATTAATAATTATTACCGTAATACACGTAGAAACAACTATTGTCCAATTTGTTTCAACATTGAATAAACAATGTCTCAAAAATGATTTTAATAATGTTATTGGCTCGTTTCTCACGCCAAAGCAAGGATAATTGTCCAAATAAACATATATCTGCAAATCCTTCATTTTTGGTTTATAAAGTTTAAAGAAAGTTTAATGTAGATGGCGCTGTGCTGCAATGAAAAGTAGGTCAAAATGCGTGTAAATTTTTGAGTAGTGGTGTGTTAATTGAGAGCTGTTCCGTTTAACATACATTTATTCATTCCTCATGCATATTTTGCCATCTACATTTAATTTTAAATTATTGCTTTAAATTAACAGCAAAAACCCCTGCAGTATTATCTATTTCTTAATTTTAAAATGCTTTATCTACATTAAAATTAACCGAAAACTCTCAAGTTATTGACTTTTGACAACTTTAATGTATATTTGTAAAGACGTTCTGCTAATATTTTTTAATTATATTTTTTTTATTTTTACTTTCTTTTTCGTATGAATGTTCAAGAAATCTTCTTAAAGAATACAGAGCATTTGAACCTCCGTTCCTCTGGGGAAATGCTTTATCCTTACATCGGATACGCTCTGAACAACATAGCTAAAAAGAAATATTACTCTCTCGTCATTAATCTAACGAAATCATTATATCTAAACAGTTTTGTATCCAAACGTAAACAAAAAATGTTTAAAATAAATGTGTTTATTAATTTAACAGAGTACAATCATTTCAAACATTTTTTTTAGAGAATACAAGTATTTTGAATAGAAACTATTTATTAAAAAGTTTATTTATTTTTGCTAATCGAGCCGAATGTGTAAATTGCTATAAATCTATTTTGATCTACCGGTCTGAATGTACAAATTGAGGTAAGATAAACTACCTGTGCGTTTAGAGTATATGTATATGTATTGTATGTATATTCACTACTACTTACAAATCACTCATTTAAATGAGATATGACTGACTGGGCAAAAGATATTCCCGCTGTAGGTTGCCATTAATTTCTGCTAACAAAGGCTATAGAACCAGATCTGTCTTGCTATTTAACCATAGCTGGTGAGAGAAGAGAGGGATTAATACCTTTCCCAAGGCTATTTACGCGTCAGTGAATGCAACGAATTCAACTTGATTTCGAACTCGTCCACCCGATTTCTTATTCGGAGCCGATATCCACTGCACTGCACCACAACGCATATCGTTCCGAGAATAAACAAAGCTACCACAAAGCAGGTATAAATATTTGAAAATATTCCAATAGACAATATTTTCAAACGAATAGTGATAAAATAGTCGATGAAAGCTAGATAACGTTGCCTATTAAAGTGTCTGTAAACAAGTGAGAAATTCATAAATTCTTAGACAGTTAGAAAAATAAAATAATTAATATAATATCCAAGAGTTTAACTTGTCAGTCTATGGTGGATTCAAGATTCATTGCTATTTATCAATACTCAATAATAATAAAAAAGAAAATAAAAAACGAAATAAACAACCGAAGATAACATCGTCAGTGTGTCTCCCAAAATTAGTCAAGAGGAGCAGTGAAGTGACTGGCTTAAGGTTAATCCAATTCTATGGCGTCTCTATGTTTTCAGCAGAACGAGTTATCTCAGCTGACAAAACATCAAAGAAAGAAAGAGGAAGAAAAACAAGGAAAAATGTTTCGTTAAACAAAGGAATAATATAAAAGCACGAAATAATAAAAATATTTCTTCAAAAGTCATTCATTTCCAAGCATATATATATATATATATATATATATATATATATATATATATATATTATTATTATTATTATTATTATTATTATTATATATTATTTCGAAATAACAACATCACTTGAAAAGACACAAAAAGTGTCGAAACAAAATAGCTACTTTTGTAGTGATATTATAACATATCAATGTTATAATTCATTAATAAATATTATTTTATATATATATATATATATATATATATATATATATATATATATATATAAGAAAAACAGTGGCTGGTTGAAGTAGTAGGCGGTAAATAAAATATTGCACCATAGACAATCGATGCAAATGAATTGAACATGCAGAGATGAAAATATATCATAGAAGTTAGCACACACCACTTCAGGTAAACTACTTTGTTGAAAAGACCAGTTTGGTCGAAACGTAGGTACGAAGTAAGTGACATGAGTTCTGTTCTTTAACACACGCACACACACTGATATATATATATATATATTGTCAGACAGATCTGTTTCGCTGTATCACAGCTCATCAGTACGGTTAGACTCCGATTGCCTTTTTACCCAGGATTGAAACCCGACCGAAATGGCGTCAGTCGGCGACTATATATATATATATATATATATATATATATATATACATACATATATGTGTGTGTGTGTGTGTGTGTGTGTGTGTGTGTGTGTGTGTGTGTGTGTGTGTGTGTGTGTGTGTGTGTTTAGACATTTAAAACAACATGCCTGGCCACATACAAAATTTCGGTAGACCAACGTTAAAAACACAACGATACTGAAACATGAAACAATAAACAAAATTAAAAATTCTTGAAGCTACATACATAAAACAGTTGAAAACTAAAATGTACAAAATAAAGTATGAAATTTCCACAAATATACTTAAATGCCTTTCATTAATAACAGCAGCCACTGTTTTATTCCAGTGGCTTCCTATACTTAGTATTTCTTGTTTGCTCTATTGCTTGGTCATATGTATCGTCATGAGCTGTGATGCGATATTCGCTTCCAGCGTCTTGTATGCACAAGATTGTTGTTGCTTGGAAAACTTCCAAAACACCCAATTACGATCATCCGTATTTAAACTATCGGACACACAACTAGAAGCCACCAACTTCGATCAAATAATAACAACCAGGTTGCCGAAAAATGACACCATATTTCATCATTAAAATCTACTAACATCATGATTCGGATTTCACCAAAAGATACATCAAACGCTTAATCACAGCCACAATTAAAAAAACAACAACCTCACCTCACTTCCTCGCAGATATATAAATGCCCTGAATGAATTAACAAAAACATCAACATAACTTTTTCAGATAAGGCTGGGGAAATAATAAACACGTCGAGATGAAAGACCTCATCGAAAAAGACAACATCTATGAAAAAGTAAACGAAAACAAAATCACTCACACTATACGGACTCCCCCCAGCAAAAAAATACACACACCGCCCATGCCAATGAGATATATCATATTACTGATAGGTAGCACCCACACAAAGTTGCTGGAAAACTTAGCAAAAATTTAACCCCAATTCTCGGCACAATTAGTCCATCACACAAAATGTTCAAGTAATCACATAAATAGATTAAAAAAGACAAAAAATCTTCGATATCAACAACAAATATCTGCAGATTTGAGAAATAAAATATTTATATGGTTGAAAAAATGTTTCAATAAAAACAAAAAAAACAGCTGTTAGAATAAAAAAAAACAATTCTCACCAATAGATAAAATCATTAAATTTTGCTGACTCACCACGAATCAAAATTATTTAACTTATTTATAATAACCATACTTACATGAACAAACAATCATATTATTAATAAGTATCCATTTATTAACTCGTCATTTCGTAACATTTCTTCAGTTTGGTTCTTTTCTTGCTATTTTACCTAACCAATCGCTATATTTATATAGATGATGCTTTATTAATTAAGTTTGTGGCAGAAATTTCTGGAACACAATCTATAACTTTGGAAAATTATATTATCCACCAGCTATGGGTAAATAGCAGGACAGACTGGGTTCTATAGTCTTGGGTAGAAACTGTTTCAGGAGATGGAAGCTCTGAATTCAAAACAAGCCTCAAGAGGGTTGGGTTCTGTCAGGCTGGTTTGTTTGTTTTTTTTTCAAGATACACCACCTTTTTTTTTATTTTAATCGTTTTACACCAAGCAAGGCGGTACCGCCACTGATGCGCAGGGGGCTACATAAGAGCAAAAGTTTAGGCAAAAGGAGAGTGAAGAGAAATACGGCCCAGCTACAGTGAGTATCAAAGGGCAAGAGAAGCAATGAAACACAGGTGTGAAGAGAGTTGCTAAGAGACGAATAAAGAAAAAAGAAGATAGAACAAGATACCCAGTGTGAGAATGAACTGGAGTCAAGTAGATAAGAGATGAGTATTGACCTTGCATTTAAATACCTGGAGATTGTGGCGGTCAGGAAACCAAGAATAGGAAAGAGATTTTCACAGGCAGGAAGTGCGGAAAAAAGAAGCTGATGGAGTAGAATTGACGGCTGCATTTGGTTGATCTAACTCTAAGTAGGTGAGATCTTGTTGCTAGTCTGGTTGCTCGTGTAAATACTAGTGGCAGGAGCGCCAGTAACCTAAGTTTTTCTGAGTAGAAGCCATGAAAATATTTGTGGAATAGACAGAGGGAAGCCGCATCCCGTCGGTGAGAAAGTGGCTTGAGTTGAGTTGTCAAGTCCGGACCTATCACGTTACAGATTCACCTTTAGATCCTATCGAAACAACTAAGATGAAGTGATGGGGCGCCTGACCATGACAGCAGTATGGTACTCGTTAGGTACTGAACTAAAAATTAAATAAATAAATAAATCCAACAACATTAATTATTTCATATTAAACACAAAACTGAAAGTTCGCCAACTTTTTAAATTGGAAGAATAACGATATAAACAAATTTAATAAAACTAGACACATTATATTACTATAAGAAACTATTGCAACTACAATTGAAAATTATTTATCTCAACGTAACATAACTTTTGCTACAACTATTTCTATAAGAGATTAGCAGTATAGCCCGGGTGTAATGAAAAGTTTTAAACTAATCCAAGGTCCTGGAGCTCAGACTCTTTGAATGTTGGCACGAAAGACTAAAAATGCAATAGTTGTTTCGAGTTAAAGCGAAACCGTAGACTGAAAGAAAAATGAATGGATGTAAGTCAAATTTTGATTTCCTCTAATCGATATCAAATAAGTTTTTCGTCGTAAACTGAATTTTGAAGGCTAAATAAATCCTCTGATTAAATGGTATCATTGCTGTGATTAGGAACTACACTTTTACCTTCTTAGAGGCAAACCCGAAGCAAAAACTAAAATAAAATGGCTGAAAAAATACAAACATACAGGCAGATAAACAGACACACACAAACATCTTGCCTTTTATATATATATATATATATATATATATATATATGTAATCGATTTTCTGCACTATTGTAAGAACTGCAACCATGAAACTTCTGAATATCGTTCCTTATGTCTTTGTTTATGAGTGTATCAAATTTGATTAAAATCGGACCACTTCTTCTATAACACAATTTTTTAGATTATCGATTTTCGATATTTATCTGGGGTACCCCAACACAAAACCCTAGCTAAGAACACTCGCAGACGCTTATAGTAAAATTATGTAAATTTTCAAGAAAATCGGTTCAGCCGTTTTGGAGTCTATAGGTAACTGACACACACACACAGACACACACACATACATGCACACAGAGACAAAGTTCCATTTATAAATAAGTTTAGATTAGACATAACAGATATGAATAATATCAGACTTTTGTTTTACTGAATATATAATAAACGCCATAAAATCTACAGAACAGATTATCCGAAAAATTTAAATAATTTATTATATGAACACAAAACAGATGTCTTACAAAACGAAATGAGCATGATTAATTCCGATTTAAGATGGCACTTCATTTAAAAGTTAATTACTATGACAAAATCATAAAATAGATTTCTAACGGATCCACGCTAAATTTGGATGCAGATTTCATAGAATTTTAGCTTTATTAACAAATATTCTCTTATCAAAATTTGAGGGATGAAAAAAAAACAAAAAAAAATCACTAAGAACAATAATTTTGTTCAGTTGCAAAATATAAGCTTAGTTCTGCATCTATACGTGAGATGCCAGACATTTTGAAATTTAGTGTAGCCATATCGTCAATATAACTCCTCAAAACGCGTAATGAAGATTCTTTTGAGCATGCCTTCAGATCCTATTACACGAATGCGGGAACCATCAAGAGCTCTATCCTACACTTTCTTATCTTCGTCAAAGATCTCCCTGTTGTAATAAAATCCCAAGTAAGCATTTACGCTGATGACACCACCATTTACCACTGCCTCAGTTAAAAATCAGCCAAGACAGACAAAAATAACTTTGCTGCTAATCTAGTAAAGGAACTCGAATCTATGGAGGACTGAAGTAATAAATGGCTAGTAAATTTTAATGCTTTCAAAACAAAGCTGCTATCCCGTAACTACCATAGATAGTCCCTCTTGGCCTCACATTAGCATGGATCAAGCTAGTCCCACCAAAAGTAATACACTACGACTCCTCGGCCTCGCTCTATCAGCCAACCTCAAGTGGAGCGACTACTTTGAATCAGTTGATTTGGTCACTGTACCGGCCAAAAAGTTTTTCTCGCCTGATTCCATCTTACACATAAACAAATCAACCATCCGCTCATGCACTGAAAGCTGTTGTCATATCTAGTCGGGTGCCCCTGTTATTCATCTCAGAGTTCTCGATAGGATCCAAAGGATACCGGACTTATATTGGTATGTCCGCGGGTCCTTTCAAACAGAGACATTACAGCCACGGGTACTCGTTTTCGAACCTAAACCAAAGATTCCAGGCGGCACTGTCACGGAGATTCTGGAAAATGAAGGAGGAGGGGCTGGATCCTGTAATTAGCTGGGAACTAATAGGCTCAGCCTGTATTCCAAAAAAATTTCATGATAGGTGCCGTCTATGTCTATTGCAGAAGATTCTGGTTTTAAAGTACCCTTACCATGAATTGCACCTGAATTTTAGAAAAGAATTCATCAGTAGGTGCCGTCATAAGGCGGATTTTAGATTTTAAGTTTTAAATTCAAATTTTCAGTTTTTTATATGTATGTGTATATGTGTATATATGTATGTGTGTGTATATATATATATATATATATATATATATATATATATATATATATATATATATATATATATATATATATATATATATATTAGCAATTCAACCGCTCTACCTATATTTCCCTTTCCCTTCATAATATTTATAAATTTATTACTTTATATATATATATATATATATATATATATATATATATATATATAAGAATGTCTGTGTGTGTGCTTATGTAGATATGTATGTATGTGTGCATGTATGTGTAGGTGTGTGTGTGTGTGTGTGTGTGTGTGTGTGTGTGTGCATATATATATATATATATATATATATATATATATGTGTGTGTGTGTGTGTGTGTGTGTGTGTGTTTGCATAAATGTATGGGTATGTATGTGTATGTGTGTATATGCGTACATAAGTATATATAGCTGTATATGTATGTATGCATGCGTGTATGTGTATATGTATGTATATATGTGTGTGTGTATGTATACATATATATATATGTGTGTATGTATATATATATATGTATGTGTGTGGGCGTGTGGGTGTGTGTGGATATGTATACATGTACATATATATCTATATATATATGTATATTTTTATATGTATATGTGTGTGTATATGTATACATATGTGTGTGTGTGTGTGTGTGTGTGTGTGTGTGTGTGTGTGTGTGTGTGTGTGTAATTTGTATATGGAAATTCTTTTAGCTCATCTATACCTAGCGGTATCTTTAATTAGATTAAATTATATGAGCTAATTTAAAATTTAAATATTTTTATTCCCTTTAAAATAATATTAATTTTTTCCCCTAAATATACCTTTTTAAATAAAAGGTCCTTTTTCTAAAACTTCAACGTTTTTAGAAAGTTAGGTTTATTTGAATGTATCGGGCGTCTGTAATAAGAAAAATATTTTTCCTTCTTTCTCTTCTTTTTTCACCTCCCTTCTTTTATCTATTTTTCCCTCCCACCTCCTTTCCGTTTTGTTTAACCTAATATCAATTCAACATGCCGTCTGCTCAGTTTACTTTACTGTCCACTTCCCCTTTTTGTGAACCCAGACGACAGAATTTTTTTCCCTTTTTTTATTTTTTTATTTTTTTACAAATTTATCTATGAATTGAAAAGAGAAAATAGACATAATTTACTTCAAATTATCTCCAGTTTCGGGATAGCATTTGTTGCTCAGGTGATGTGTTATCCTCTTCGGGGATTTCATGTCGAAATGTGCATTCAACATCTTTGAAAAAATTTAATTTAATTTATATTTGCTCTGTAATTTTGATTACATGGAGCTCTCCTCCTGTATCATTTTTTAATATTAAAATTTAATATTTAATATTAATTAGGATAGGGTTTTGGAATTTCCCTTCCGGCTTTTTCCGCTTGGATTAAAGTATTTAAATTTAATATATATATATATATATATATTAAATGAATCAAAGAGTTCGGAAAATTGTAAAATAAAATAAGAAATTGATTTCATAATAGAAAATTAACTGTTTTATAAATTTGTAAAATTATGAAAATTTTCATTTATTTTCCTCGCTTTTCCATGTGTCTTTCTGTCTGTCTATCTCTCTCTCTCTCCCCCTCTCTCTCTCTCTCTCTCTCTATATATATATATATATATATATATATATATATAAACACACACACACACACACACATATATATATATATATATACTTTTCTCATTCGTGTTTGTGTTGCTATCTGTGTATTTGAGATATTAACATATTCTCTTAATCTGTAAAGTGAAATATATTACCTTGATATTCAGACATTTCTCCGAACCATTGCAGCAGATTAAAAAACAGTGCATTTCCTTTCATTTTTTGTCAGACATTTCCGCCAGAAGTTCACTGACAGTTTGGGTAACACTTTGCATGTGCTAAGCTTTATTAGACACCTCACCGTGAATATCTATTCCTGAGCCATAAAACCTCCCATTAATTGTATAGCATTACTCTCGTTATTGCAATCTGAGCATGTAAATCATTAGCAAAAAAAACAGACATTCACTGCGTCTGAAATATATAGAACTGCATACCACGTACAAACTTTCTATTTATAGATCAAATAGAATGTACAGATGTAGGCTTCTATATTGTGATCACGCATTGAATAAAGAAGTCAATACGTATAACGTGACTTGAACCATAACCTTTCTACAATGGCTGACAGCAAGCGCTGAAAATCGATTAAATGTCAAACATTTATAAAAAGAAACTTCTGATATTAGATGAGGGTGCTGAAAATTCTCTAACAGTCCAAGAAAAACTTATATATATATATTTCAGCCACTTCACATGCCATTTTCATGGATGTTATTTTTCCGGTGTTGTTAAGTAGTCATGTTTGACTGTAATGTAATTTTGTTTCCTTGTCGGTTGTTTTGATATATAACAGATTCATAACAATGTGCAAGTTTGATATGTAACAATGTGCTTACTGTTTTCGGAACTTAGCATACACAAGACTCCATATAATTTTACATATGTTTAGTTACAAGTAAACAAAATTAATTCTTTGTAATTGCTAAAAGCAAGGCCGAATGCTCTCGAAAGAACAAAATATTTGGACAATTCTCATATAATATGAGTGCCTAAAAGAAGAAAATTATACGAACACTTGGAAAATTATATAAAATAAATGATGTAATAACTTGTTTGTTATTTTTAATCAAACACACACACACACACACACACACACACACACACACATATATATATATATATATATATATATATATAATGATAATATACACGCTAAAATGTCTGCCTTCTCCTACGGAGTAACCATGGCCCAGAGGTGGAATCGCCGACAGGCGCCAATTCGGTCGGGTTTCGGTCCTGGGTTGGAGGCATTCGGAGTCTAGCCGTGCAGATTAACTGTGATACAGCGAAACAGATCTGTCTGTGGATGAGTATATATATATATAATTTGCTTTGCCATTTTGTTGTTAAGAGAGACTTACAAACACCTCTTATAGCGTACAAAATGATGTCAGAAAAAATTACTTTTAAATAAAAAGCCTTTACAGATTCTCGATAATCGATCGCTATTTCGTTGTAGATGTTCAAAAAAACTCACGTTTTTAATTTCATACGTGCAGACACTCACATTTAGCATAGGCCATGTCTCTTTTACAGATTTTTATCACCCACATACCTTACGTATTCCTTAATTAAGTTTCACTAAGAAAACATCTTTCCAATGACTGTTGTATTGCGGAAAAAACGTTCGAAAAGATGTTTCTCGAATCCCTACCATCTTGATTTCTTCATGTCTAGGATTAACCCTTACCTATTCGACATATACTCATTAAATGCATGTATTAATCCCTCCTTGTATGAAATAACCGCATTTGGCTCTTTTTTTTTTAATCGTGTCACCCCAAGCAAGGCATTCCATTGCCACTATAGCGCAGGGAGTTACATATAGAGATTGGGTATAGGAAATGTCAGAAGGAGGGTGATAGACGATTAAGGATGTACATAGAGGGAGAGTTGGAGAGAGTGGGTGTGAGTTAGTGTGTTAGGAGGTGTCTATTGACCCTACATTTAAACTCCTGGGGCTTGTAGCCGTCGGGGAAGCAAGCATGCGGTAGGGAATTCCACGGGCGGGAAGTGCGAGAAAAGAAGCTGTTGGAGTAGAAATTGCAGTTACATTTCATCGGTTTCACTGTAAAATGGTGGGACCTAGTTGCCTGCCTAGTATCTCGTGCAAATTCACATCTAGGGGCACCAGTGATTTAAGTTTTTCAGAGCAGAAGCCATGAAAGCATTTATAGAAGAGGCACAGGGAAGCCACGTCAGGCCGGTGAGAGAGTGACTGCAGGCAGTCAGCCGAGTCAGTATCAATCACATTACAGATTCTTTGCTGTATTATTTCAAGAACCCTGAGACGAATAGCAGGGGCACCCGACCAGATGTGGCAGCAGTACTCAATACACGAGTGGGTGGTAGATTTTTATAAGTGCACGATAGATTCAGACGGAGAGAATTTCCGGGCCCTGCACAGAGAGCCGACTTTCATACCAGCGGATTTAGCAATGGATTCGACGTAGCCATTTCACTTGAGGTCCGCTGAGAGTGTCAGGCCAAGCAGGCGTATTGTTTTACTCTCTGGGAGGCAAGCCTGTTCCATAATAATGGGTGGGAGGTGCGGTTGTCTGTGGTGGTTAATTGACAGCCGCTTCGTTTTGGAAGAATTGAATTCTACGACCCATTTCTTACCCCAATCCACCACGAATTGGAAGTCCTTTTCAAGCTCGGCGGCGAGTTTCACCTTGTCATCAACACCAGATTTTTGATCGAGGCTAGAGTAAACTGTGGTATCATCAGCGTACATGCCTACTTGTGATCTTATGGCATCGGGGAGATCATTGATATAGATTAGAAAGAGTGTAGGATGGAGCCTTGGGGGACACCCGCATTTGTAGGGTAGTTCTGGGAGGCATGTCCGTTTAATACCAACTTCAGTGTTAGGTTAGAGAGGAATGACTGGATTAAGTTCAACAAAACTCCAGTTATGCCATAGCTTCGCAGTTTCCGTAGATGGCCGGCATGCCATATTCTGTCGAATGCTTTTCGAATCCAAGGCGATGGTACGGGCTTCACCATTCTGTGCTTTGTAAACGATGAATTACGTAAGCCTCTATATGGAGTGGCTTTTGAGCTTTGTAATTGATAAATTTCAACACGCAACAACCATGAAAGAAAGGGGAACAATAGAGAAATATGAAATAGATGACTGAGTTTAGTAGAGAGAGACAGGGACACATGAAGACTTCCAGAAAGAGCTCCCTACGCAGCGAAAGATTGAGACAAACTAACTGACTATGCATGTGAACTTTAGAGTCCTTTCTAAAAAGTCAAACTCAGCTAGGAATCGAGAAATCAGAAGAGGGGATTGCAGAGTTAAGATTAGTTTCACAGAGATCTAGGATATTCTGGGATTTTTCGAAGAGGATCGATTCCAAGGTTGAGTGGTTTAGATGTTTTTTGTTGGGCTTGTTTAGTTTTATTCATTTGGTTGCATATAACCATGGTATTCTATTTTGGTAAGATAGGCCAAGGCTGGTTATCAGTCAGTCAGTTAAGTGTCATTCGTGATGGTTGGGCGATCATGTCTCGGAAGAGATATGACTGACTGGACAGAAAATTTTCACTCGTAGGTTGTTTTTAATTTTGCGGTCAGTCAGTTAAGTGCCATACGTAATACACATTTGGGCGACCATAACTCAAAACAGAAATGTCTGACTGGGCAGAACATCACTCGTAGGTTGTATTTAGTTTTGCGGTCAGTCAGTTAAGTGCCATACGTGATGGTTGAGTGTCATGTCTCAGAAGAGATATGACTGAGTGGGTAAAAGATTATCCCGTAGTAGGTTGCCATTATTTTCTGCGGTAGTCTGGTTGTCAGCCAATGCTCTAAAACCCAAACTGTCCTGTTATTTAACCCATAACTGGAGGGAAGAGACTAATTAATACCTTTCCCAAGGTATTAGCGCGTAAGTGAATGTAAGGAATTCAACTGAAATTCGAACTCGGTCAGAATGTTTGAAAAACAAAGCTATAAATCCCAATCTGTCATTAATTGACGAACAGATAGAGGGAAAATATTTTCCCAAACGCTTTTATAAGCGAATGAAACGAATTCAAGTGGAATTTGAACTTGACTCTCCTGTTTATCGTTCCGAGACGCTTTCCACTTCACCACAACGCAAAACCCAGGATACTAGTAGTAAATGAGTAAGAAGCAAGCATTAATGGTCAACTAGTATAGTTGCAGAAGAAAACATAAAAGGAAAAAAACAGACTGAAATATTATTTAAAAATATATGCGGTTTCAAACGAGAATTTATAAAATTAAAATTGATTAATACCTGTTCCTGCAATAGTTCTAAAAGTGACCGCATGATGAAAGAAAGTAAACTAAAGCTATTGCTTCAATTAATTGGAGCAAGGGTGTACGTCTTCCGTTTGTGGTCAGGCTTGAATTTTACGCCTAATATTATCTCAAGACACGGTACCTACACACGGTTACATCCGTTCATCGAGACTAGCAGTAATTCGGCGGTGATGGAAATGAAAAACAACAAAATCAGCAAAAGTGAATACTAATTACATAACAATATATAAGCATCTTTTTAATGCTTAAAATGGCCATGCCACGTGCTACATGACAATCGGTAAGATTTTTATGAGAATGGCTTCACAAACATAAAGTTTAAGGTAAACATTTCAAGGATATAAACGAATCCTCATGAGTTTCTCAATGAATTTCAATGTGTAAATTCTTATCTTTTTATATGACAAGGCCATTCCGCTATTTGATAATCATGGCTCTCCACAATTTCCTTTCGATTGTAGCTTTAAGTAAATTTTGTTATTTACTTTCTCATCTATAACCAAGTTCTGCTAGCCAATTTAAGGTAGATTACGCAATGTGATTCTCTGACAGTCAGGATCTCCCCTAAATGCCAATTTTTCTAAGTCATCTTTCCTCATTATCTGCACTAGAAATTTCAGTTGATAACTATTTAGAATGCAGTATATGAAGTACTTTAGGAATGAAATTATTTGATGTTTTGTAGAATGATGGCGAAGAGCGACTTTGCTGGCAATTGAATGGACAACGTTTTTTTTTAAAATAGCATATTATTTTGGCATATCAGTAAAATGATAAGGTATTTAACCTCGAGCAGTACTCATCATAAATCAGTGAATATAAGTTATCCCATGTTGAGATTTCATACAAGATGTATAAGATCCGCAGACAGATCTGTTTCGCTGTATCACAGCTCATCAGTACGGCTTAGACTCCGATCGCTTCCTAAGCCAGGATTGAAACCCGACCGAATCGGCGTCAGTCGGCGATTCTAACCCTAGGCCACGAGCGTCCGGTAGAGGAATGCAGGATTTTTAGCGCGTATAAACACGCCCAATACCTAGAGAGCTCTAATTCATTATTGAATGAACGATGTGTATATGCCGGATTTGCTACTGTTTACAAAGACTCCCACCCTTTCAGAGTGCTCAATCAGGGTGTGAGAGCGGAAATACTATAGTCATCCGCAGACACATCTGTTTCGCTGTATCACAGCTCATCAGTACGGCTTAGACTCCGATATATATATATATATATATATATATATATATATATATATAAAAATAACTAAGTTTGAAAATGAATTATGCAAGATCAAAAATCTTTCTTAAAATTTTCATTTTTCTTTAAATTTCAAGTTAATTGATTAAATTCAACGTTTACTAATAATCAAATACATTTTTATTTCACAAACTAATTCGTCTTTATAGCATTGTAATTCTGTTTGTTAAAAACATTTCCTAAAAAGGTTAATTATTTTTTCTTAAACTTTATTTTGGACCTATTTGCTGATTTCAAGAAGAATTAATCTTATTTGAAACAAGTATTATTCACTTTAAGTATAAATACAACAGAAAATTATATTTTATCCTGACAGCAGCTGCGTTTTGTCATTACAGTAGCTGTATTAACAGCCTGGTCACAGGGCTAATGTTTTTCTACGGAGATATTGTCTTTAAAGCAGAACTGAATTAAATAACACGTGCTCGTTTTTTATATGAGTAATCTTAAAATGTTCGGAAACTATTTTGCTCTATTATTGAATTTTCCAGTTATATAATATTTTATGAATTATATGTGTTTCAACTTAATCAATATTGATAGACTAAACTGCCACGTTCATTAACATTTCTTATGTTCTATATAAATGTCAGTTATGTTTCTGCATTTCGCTCAATTGTCTACTTCGGTCTCTCATTTCTAGTAACTGAAACTTTCCTCATTTTTAGTGCAGAAGAACAAGTTACGCTTGATGTAATTGGTTCGATTCTAACTTGTTTAAAAGTTTACGTTTATCAGGGAGAAACTTTAAGTTTTGTTGGTGTATCATTTATTCGCATGGTCAAGTTTTAGGCGTTCTATAATTTTCAGTCTATCACCGTTTAAAAGTCACGTCTAATCATGTCATTTCCTTAGAATTAATGAAGCGGTTATATTGTGCGACGGCTTGTATCCAAATCCCGTTGAAACACCGGTTTTCATACGATGACTGATATAAGGTAAGTTTGAGCTTAATCAATAGCTTCAAGGGTCACTGCTTAGAAATGCGGGCTGCTATAAGTTTCTGTGTGCGCGTGGTGAAATGAATAACGGCTCGAATGTGAAAATCGGATAGCTGAGTTCAAATAGCAGCTGTGTTTGGTTTATTCCATTCTACGAGAAAAAATATGAATCCACGTCTTCTGTCTCAAGATATGTGTTAAATAGTGTAACCTGTATCAGGAAACTGATATTATCTCAAAATACCCTTAAAATATGAAATGTTTTCTGTTTTCAAATGACCAACGAATATTTGATAAGTCGTAATAAAACAATCAGTCTGTCAATGGGTGTTATTTACTAGGATTTCAGATTATTAATGTAGATATTCTTTGCATGACCATGTATGCTGTCTATTCATTTCTGCATCGAAATCTATTCACAACTTTAGGTTTTACAAAAATGTTTATGTGGCTACTGTTATTGTGTACAATTAATCAATATTACATTTGTTTGATATCGATATCGATTTAATATATTAGGTGATTAATATTTCGATTACTATCTTTACGATGTTTCGGTCTCTGTACGCTTCGGCCTTCTTCTTCTTGCCTAAAATTTCGAACCTAACCCTTTATTACAGACACTGTGGTATATAATTCTCATCCCAATAATACATCCCTGTGATCGTAATAATGGGTTCATGTCATAAACATGGAAATAAAGATGTAACAAGACTCTGAACAATGTAAATAGTATAAATACTAACTAATATCGTAAGCAAAGATAAAAAATATTTCGATATATAGAAATTCATGGTACCAATAAGGAGATAAAGGTTATTGCCTAAAGTGAAAATCTTGAAGAACCAACATATACTGAAGAAAATTCTTCCATAGCGCGTTGTGATCATTTTATTTATTGCAAAGTACTTTTGAGCTGATTTCAAATTTCAACAGGGCTCTCCGAGTTCATATTCCTCTTGACAACGTTACATTCACTTTTACACAAATACCTTGGAAAAGATATGAATCCATCTCTTCTACCTCCAGCTATGGCTTAAATAGCAGAACAGATTGGGTTATACACCCTTAATTGGCAACCAGTCTACAACATAAATTAATAGCAATTTCCTGCGTGGATATACTTTACCCGGTGAGTCATCTCTCGAGACAAGATCGCTCAAGCGTGTACTACGTATGGCATTTAAAGGAATTAACTCTAAAAAATGTCCCCGTCGTATCAATTGCTATGGAAGTACATTATCAATGCCTCATTCAAACGTAGTAATTCATTCATTTTTAACATTTATCTTTCTGTTGATGTATTATGTGTGCTGTAGCTTATGCTAAAACTTGCACCTATGCTTCAGTTTTCAGATTTCGCTCGTCAACATTTGCCATTGTTCTTGAAGTCAGTATTACTCGTTTTAAATTTCGCAATCGTTCCTGATTTATCTCACATAGAAGATGCACCACAACCTTATACTTTTCATCATCCGGCAAGTTTTAGTTTGTGTCTTCTTAATTCTGGCTTTTTTTTTCACAATTTTGATCAATGTTCTCATTGTTATGTGTCTTTTCTTTCTGTTTACTTTCACAACACTATCTAATTCACATATTATCTTTCCGCTTAATTAATTATTCTCGCTGTAAATCTTTTAAAAGTCTTTTCAAATATTCTTTTGTTATGTAGTGATTCAGTCTTATGACTCAAGGCTTCTACAATACTTTCTTAGAAACTATAGATTGTGTTTTTTATATTTTATATTACGAATAACTATGCCAATATATGTCATTATAAAAGAATGAAAATGCCGACAATCTATAATAAAATGTTACACCAAGAAATAAGTTATTATAAATATTTATAATAAAACAGCTATTCAATCATATATTTTTCTTAAATCGGTATCACCATATGCAAGGCTGCAAAGCACCTACGACAGAAACAGTTACGGAGTGGGAAAGAATTGGGAAGAGAAGCATTAATAAACAGGGGAAGAGTAAAGATTAATCAGGAGGAAAGCAGATAGCAATTGACATTGGAGTTAAATAATTGCAGATTCAAGTTAGCTAGAAAGTATGAAGCCAGAAGTGAGATCCACAACGATAAGCACGAGAAAAGAAGCTGTTACATCTCAGTTTACGGTTACATTTAGGGAGCTGAACTGTAGATTGATGAGACCTTGACTCCACTCTAGTACTACGCTTAAATTCAAAAAGTATTGCTACCTGAGAGAAGAGTTTATCTGAACAGTTGCTATGGACGTATTTAGAGAAAATATGTAGGGAGGTAGCCTTAAGTTGATTTGAACTCCACTGAAGGCGAGACACCAGACCAGGACCACTAATATTTTCTGATTCATTTTTGATTTTATGAAGGAGTGCAAATTAAATAGCAAGAGCAAATGTTGACTTATTCACACACACACACACACACACACACACACACACACACACATACATATATATATATATATATATATATATATATATATATATATATATTCAAACAAGTTACATTGAATATAAACATATTGCGTAAACTTAATTGTATGCTGATTTTTAAGTTGTCTAATCGGTTTCTGATGTTTCGAGGAAATTCATTTTTGCCCGACTTTTTTTACATTTTCTATATGTTCTTGAATATGTTTAAAACATTGAATGTAGAATTTTTTTTCAGAACATGAAAATAGTTTTTAATGTCGCGACAAAAGAATTTTTGTTAGCGTACAAGGAACAGTTTAAGCAAAAATCAATCTTCTGTATTCCAATGGCCTTTATCCTGTTGGCTGTTATAATGGAGAAAAATGGTGCCTGCTGTCAAGATTTAATCGCTTTGGTAGATTCACTGTTTTGCTTTATTACACTTATGGAGAGAAAATACGTTGCCTTCAATTAAAAGTTTTGGGAAGAAACATATGTGGCATAATGGTAAAAATTCAAAATATTTAGAATGTCTTAAAAAATGAAAAATAGATATGTACGTTTAGCTTAAGCCGTAGTCAACTTAAATCCATTTGATCATATTAAAAATTTATAAAAATATATAATGTAGAATGACGGCAACTATCCACCATGTGAAATTAAAATGTAGAATGGAAAATTTTCAGTGATTGTTTGATCAGTTCGTACAAAGTCAAATTCAACGAAAGTGTGGTTAAAAATGTTCAATTTTTAAATTTGAAGAAAATATTGAAAATGCAATGCCTTTAGTTCATTGATATAATGGGTTTTCTCTTTTGAATATATATATCTCATTACTGCAATTTGATCCTGTTTGAAAGAATATATATATATATATATATATATATATATTATTCTTTGTCTTTCATGGTGTTGTAGAGTAGCTGACACCACTGCATCACCCTCAATTATACAATAGAGCATGATCTGAAGTGGTATATTTAAGAAAAGGATAACAACATTCGAGACGTAATATTCGAATGTCATTGGAGAAATATTCAAACTGATTATTCGGCGACTATTGCAATCTAAGCCTCTCTTCTCTGTGTCATAATTTTTTTTTCTTGTCTGTCATCGTAACTATTGTAATAATCTGTGTATATCAATTTAGCACCAGATATTGTGCTGAATAATATCGCAGTACACTATCTATGTGTATCCTATTCACCTCAGTCATACAACAATAGTAATGATGATTTTCTCCGTTTCTATACAAGAAAATGTATTTCTATTTCCCTACAGTTTTTTACCCAATACCAGTACAATACAGCGAGTTAATGACTATGGTTAATGTAAGGGTTCATTTAGAAAAAGCAACACAAATATATTATGAGAATATAAAGGTTAGATAACAGTTTAACATAAACTTGAAGTTGCTGAGATTATAGGGATCAAGAAAGCTTCAATTAGAAAATATATTCCACACTGTTAAAATTCTGGAGAATTACATTAAGTCGAATTGGTGTACGTAAAATGACATGTTTACATTGTATAATTCTAGACTGCCGGAATTAAAGTAAAATAGATTGTGAGAACATCATCCATGTAAATACCAATAGAGTATATAGTAATATATATACTCGCAACCTATAGCCACAGAAGGTATGAAATAGTTTAGTGATTTCATTTCCTTCTTGTCGAATTTTTGATTAATTTTGAAATCTATGTGTAATTTTGTCCTCGCCAGACATGTAAAAGTTTATAGACTGTCATAGTTCTTTATCAGATTCATACATGCAGGGAGTTCGGAACAGGGAACGCGGTTTCTAATGGATGAGATGAATATCCATTGATATTATCGCTGTGGCGTGGGCATAGCAGGTATACAATTCTCCATGGGATAGCCATGTAATTTCCTGGAGTTGTTTGATGACATATAAGCTATCGTTACACCCCTAATCGGATCAAAAGCCAAATGAAGTTGTAAGGATGTAATTTTTACTGAATAGTGAGTGAGCAGTTAATACAATGTTCATTAGTTCCTTCATGATAATGAATCGAACTAAGACACATATGTATGTGTAATGCTTTTGAAGGTGAGCATTTTCTTTCCATAGGGTATTAATGTGCAATACACCCAACTCTTTCAGGAGCCGTTTCTGATTCTGTGATCCCTTTATAAAACTTAAATATTTATTAAATCCAAGGAGAGGTTATGCTATTTTCAAATGTAAAATCTTAATTGGTATTGTTGCTTTGTTATTCTTCATCATTAAGTTCGTCATTTTTTTACGTTTGTGGATATAAATTATATTGTTTCCTATATATCCTAGTAAATGTTCTGTTTCGCGAATATCTACATGTTAAAACTGAAGTAGGAATTGAATTGCTTTTTTCTTTTCAGATTAGAACAGAACTCCTCTTTATCTTTATGTTTTGATTGTTAATATCCCCAATATATATATATATATATATATAGTATTAATAATGTGCACTCTTTTAACAAATTGTAGTACTTAATCATGTATTTACATTGTTTGAACTGTTGTTGTATTCTTTATTGACATATTTATATTCATGACGTTTCGACCCTTGCACTCTCCAGCTTTCTTTGAGGTGATCATAATTAAAAAAAAACCCTGTATTTTACAGCGCCCAACAGTGGAAATATCGTGAATAGGAATATGGTAAAGAAGTAAAGACAAAATTCCGAACAATGTAAATAGTATCTCATCTCAGAAGCATAGTTACAAATATCAATCATGTATATTTCAAGCTAGCACAATCAAATGCGGGATTGTGACACAAGACCTACACATATTGTTTGTTTTTGTTATAATTCCTTGTGGTTGCATCACTTGGTGTCTCTCTAGTGCTTTGCAGAGAGTATTTTTTGGTTCCAATCTAAAATTACAACAATCTGCACAAGCACGTAATTGAACGAAACGCTGCAATGAATTTAATTTTTTTTCTGTTTCGTTATTTACTACTCTAAAACAATCTGAATATACCAAAACCATCAAGACAAATTCTAGTTCTTATCACCTTCAAAGCAAAATCCTATAGTTAAATGATTGAATTTCAAACATCAAGATTTTTCTCTCTCAAAAAACACGACAATATGCCAAACTAATTTAAATTATGTAAAACTAATTTTATCTGACCATCGCCCAGTTCAAACTTTTCCACGGTATTTTGAGTATTAAAGTTTTATCCCTTTTTCATGTTTAGAAATAGGCTCCGGTTTGCTTTTAAAGTCTTGTCATTGTATTTAACTTTCAGTAACCTATTTTGTCTTCGTGGTATTATTTCCTTGCTTTCCAGGAATTAAGAAAAATGCCGTTGGAAACAATCTTCTACATTTCAATGGCGATAATCTCTAATCTAATTAGAGACCGCAGTATAATGCTTTTGTTGCACAAACTAAATATATAAGTGATTAAATCTCGTAGAAAAATATTGAATTGTTCTTGAGCGGAATTCTCACGTTTCCTACTAGTTGGTAGACGTTTATATATCTCCTTATCATCCCGATTGCTCACATTTACACATGAAAAGCGGAGCTTGATGGACCACCTGTTTTCTTGTCGGAAGAAACCATTGACATTTTGAAGATGTTTGTTCAGACATCACCTTCCATTTCAACCCGCTGATGCACCTGGTGTCTCTGATTAGCTAGTGTGGCTCAGATATATAATCTACGTTGATATAATCTGGAGAGAGCCTAGTAGATATTGGTGTAATCATGAAGCTTATAGAAAGGTTCCATATTGTCAATAAATTCTATTCAAGCATTCTCATATTTTCTTGTGTGAATCATATGTCACAGAGTAATTTTCACAATTGTAACAGTTGTTGCGGATCAATATTGATGGTATTATTAGTCAAAGTCAACGATTTATATCGAATCCAGTGTACGCTGTTCTGTATCTTGTTCTAAGGGGTCAAGCTTCAACATCGTTTGGATTTCTCGCAATATTATTTTGGCTATAATAGTTACCAATCGCTAGAGTTCCCATTAAGGCATAACCTCTACGTGATCACGAGTCTCACGCACGTTGCTCTATACACGTGTTTCTGTTAGATATTTCCTACTACAGTTCTGTGAAAATGGCATAGTGTCACACTCCAAAATAGTATCTCACATCTTTCAGGCCTAACGCTGGTAAATATTGTTGGCATCTGCGGCGATAATATCACAACTTCTATTTCTGTTCATCTATTGCTTCCGAAATATTTAATAATGTTGATTGAGTAATGGTGAAATCAGAGTACCGTTACACTTAATTATTTGGAAGTTGAAAATAATTAAGCATCTTCTCTCCTGTCGTTTGTTGAAGACTTTTTGCTACGAGCAAAATGTACAGCTGTTTGTAATGTATTCGACGTTTAATTATTTTTAAGTATCGCTTAGTGAAGCCAAGAGTGATCATTTTAAATAGTGGTTTGAATATTCATGATTCCTGACATATGGTGACGAGAATGAAATCATAATATAATTCCATGAAAAATTTTGTTTTCATGTAAAAATCCCATATCGCTTATAAACGTGAAGCTCATTTATTGCAAAATCTATTGCTAATCTTTTCTTTTCTATTTCTGTAAAAGACAAAAACAATGATCAGATTTCATTTGTAAAGCTCATAAAATGATGTTCTGTTCATTTAAAAACAAAAACAAGCGAAAGATGACGGTTGCTATTGAATATTTTTTCTGTACCACACACTAATGTCACATACACACATACACATACACACATATGCATATATCAATTTAAACGCTAGTTTCGTGGATGTCACTATTTGAGTATGGCCAAAGTTTATTTTTTAAAACTTTATTTGTATATTGTGTACTTGCCTGAACGTCCCATGTACATGAATTTGAAATTCAAGTTCGACATTCAAATGATTAAATGAAAATCATAAGGGGGTCGCAATATTTTTAACATTTTTCTTTTTATTCTTTCTTCTTTTATAACGACTAGGGATTGTCGAAATAAAGTTATTTATCTATCAAAATTCATTAAGTAACTTTATGCCTGCCCACCTGAGATAGGACATTACATTCAACACCAGGAGAAGCATATGAAAGTGCTTTACAGATAATATTTGAATACTTTATTTAAACATGAATAAAATAATGATTAATGCTTACATACATTGTTATCTTTCTGTCTGCCTATCTCTATCTCTTTCTATGTTCCTCCCTCACTCTCTCTCTCTCTCTCTCTCTATATATATATATATATATATATATATATATATAACCAAGTATGGGTGGAATAATATTCCCCATCCAAAGAAACACTATTTTTAAAAAAGTGCTCAATACAAAGTAGAGCTAATAATATTTCATTTGAAATAACAACATCACTTGAAAAGACACAAAAAGTGTCGAAACAAAATAGCTACTTTTGTAGTGATATTATAACATATTAATGTTATAATTTATTAATAAATATTATATATATATATATATATATGCTTATATATTTATGTTTACGTTCATATCACGTAGAATACTCCGGTTTTCGTCAGATCAATGAAGTCAGCACTCAGATGGTCGAACGCTTGGGAACACCAGGTGCTGTAAGCTTTTTTTTATGTATATGCGTTGTACTGCAGTAGATATCACCTCAGAACGAGAAATCGAGGAACCGAGTTCCAATTCCAGTTGAATGCTCTGCAGTCACTAACGCGTAAATACATTTGAGAAAGGTATTAACCTTCCCTCCAGTTATGGGTTAAATAAGAAGGCAGATTAGGTTCTACAAACTTGGCTTGCAACTTTTCTACCGCAGTAAGAATAAGCAAATTATTGCGGGATAAGTAAATCCCTGAGATCAATTGTATGGTTCATTTATATGCATTTACTGAGTGTATCAATAGTTCCATAAAGTGTAGATGATTCTGCACAAGCCTTCACTATTTTAATGAAATCACTTTTGCTAGTCTTCTGACTCTTTATCTTGGTTTCATAATTGAAACAATTAAACTCCCGAATCTGTCAGCAGAAAGTCCATTATATATAGATATGAGAACATAAACTAAGTTATAACATAATATGAATTAATTCGTATGTTACGTGTAATATTTTTACACAGTACATAGGCACGTCTATCGTTCAGCCTGTCTTTTTTCTATGTCTATTAAACAGGAATAGATGTTCCTCTCTTGTTCCCTGGCCGGTATATGTTTTGCCGGTTCATTTTTTCTTCTACAAGGTTTACAATGATTTAACGGTCTTAACATTTTGGTAATAAGACTAACCAGTGGCTGTAAGATTTCATTGTGCAAGTAACGGATTGGCACTTTGCAGACTGCTACTTACGACTAAAGACTAGGAGTCCGAATAATTTGGTAGAGCTTATAGAAGATGCTCTGATCAATAGTCTTATAATAATTGTGCATCTGCGCGTGAGTAAGTGCCCTTGAATATATTGAAGGTGAGCAATCATCAGACTAAATTGTGCTATCTTCTCTGTCATGCACTGGCTGATGTGTATTGTTATCAACGACAGACAGTGAAAATTGTGGTGTTTTTCCACTATCTCAACAAAACAAACCTCATGGAAATCACAATAAAAATATATGAAACTAAACTAGCAAGCAAAGATCCACTTGCCTCTGTTAAACTTTCTTTCTCTTATATTCGTTCCAACTTCTGTCGCGTAGAACTTTTTATCCGAAAACGTTACCCTGATATATTTGCCTTTTGAAAAAATCATCTATTACTAGCTACCATTTTGCCAAAAAATTCCTTCATTTATATGACTGTCCTTGGTGTTGACACCCGGGATAATATGTTGATAGCCAGATAATTGTCACTCGAGACCGCCGAATACGTTTTGATATGCTTTCATCATTCATTACCAAGCTTTATTAGCTATTCCTTTTACATTTTATCGTTCCAACTCCCTGAGGACTGTATATTATATATAATAGCAAATTGTATAAAAAAACACACTGTCTCGATCAAACTGTGAACAGCATTGCCTTCGCTGAATTTAACACTAAAAATCACAAAAATGTACTTAAGTCCTGCTATACAGACAGAATTTTCCATTGCCCAATCTCTTGCTTAAATAGGTCTTCGCTATTCGTTTCCTGAGCCAAACCGAGTACCAGAATTCTCTGCTGGATTTTTTCTCTTCGCTCTTGCCGAGCTTTGCAATATTGCCCTCATATTAACTCTGACAACTCTGTGGTAGCTATGGTATTAGATAGGAACCCTTATCTATTATTTCCGTTTTCAGTATGCTGATTGGAACTCACTCAGGGCCTTTTTTTCGTGACACCGCTTGGACTGATTCTTCAAACTTCCTTTCAAACCAATTGAAAAGTGAGGCACAAAAGTCGACATAAACGCTTTCAATTCTTCTTGAAAATACTAAGCGAAACCACAGTCAACTGCATGGTTCGTAACAACAGGCTCAGCCTATATATAACAGAGCAACCACTATTGTCGGCTATATCAGCGTGATGGCTTCCGTCGCAACAGGGGCGTATTCGTTGCTGCCTGCACTAAATATGGGCGTGTCCTCGAAGAAGCAAATTTTCTGTTTGCCGAGAGAATAAGGCATCGGATATCTTTTAACAACTTTGGTTCTCGTGATTATTGCTGATTTTGTAATAAGATATTAAAGAATTGCAAGGTCTCTCTTCCACTCTGTAAAGTTCTGTCATCCTCTGCTGATTAAATTGAATGCTTTGACTGTAAATTCTTCTCAAAATAAACTCTTGACTCATCCGGATATCACTGCTTAAATTATCTCCTAGAACTCTCCAATATTAAGTAATATACATATAACCTCCCCTATGGTTTCTGCTATCATGTCTAATCTAGGTTCACACAAAGTATCTGGACTTGACAGTTCCTCTGTAATAACCATTAAGATGTGTGTCCCAAAACTGACTACCTTTTTCTCTAAAATATATAATAAATGTATCACTGCCTCCTTCTAACACTGTCTGAAGTCATTATTAACTATTCCAATTTTTAAAAATTCTGTTGAGCCGCCCAACCTTCAAACTATCGACTTTTTGCCATGCATCTCTTGTTAGGAAACTTCTATGAGTATAAATCAACGTTGAATTAGTTCAGTATTTCTCATCGCAGGTCGTTATGTCTCCTAGTCAACTGTTGATGTACTGGCAATAATTGCCTATCATGATATAACTAAAAACCGTGAGGCCCGCGGGCTGTAGTATTAGACATGTTGAAAGCCTTTGACAGGGTCTGGCACACAGGTTTTCTTTCAGAAACTGAAAAGTTACTGTAACTCCTGACACATTATTGAACTGTTACAATCTTTCTTATCAAATCTTGAAATGAAAGTTATCCTGTACGAACGCTCGCATATATAGATTCGTACTAACACAGGTGGGACCTCAGACTCTACACTGTACTTAATTTTTATTAATGATCTTTCCATTACATCAGCTTTCAAATTGGCACGTATACTGAAGACAGCTATTTATTTCTGCCTGGATAGTAAGTCTGGTCACTCCGACAATATCAAAATAGAAGCTAGTGTCTAAAATGACTTCGTGGCCGTCGTTAACAAAGCTTGCCAATTTAAACGCCTTCAAAACTAAATTTCTCTTCATTAATCATTTGCAAAAACCTTTTCCGCCTTCCATAAGTAAACTCAATGAAATTGATTCCTTACACCTTTTAGGGTTAACATTCTCAGCTGACATGAAGTACAAGGTCTATTTTGAATCAATGCTCTGTCAGCTGCTAAGAACTTTGGTTTACTGTGTCGAGCGAAATTTTTATTATTACACATCCATGTATCTAACATTCCTGCATACGTACGCATACTCCTTTTGATGAATTATCGATTTGTCAGATTCTCAAGTCGTTAGAGCTAATACATACTGTATAAATAAAAATAAACATGAGAGTTTATTTAAAATATGAGTATCTACTATTACAACATTTTAATTATGTAAAACGTAGGATTAAAACTAAAACTACTAATTCTTTAAAACTTGTATTGTTTGTATTTAGGTTACAAAACCGGGCATATAATGGCTTTTCGCAATAAATGTCTCAATGAAGTAGTTTGCTTTACTTAAATGGAAAAGAGAGTCATGATGAGTTGAACAGTTCTCTATAACCGAGTGTGAAATCTCACCGAATCAAATTTGAGTATAAAGGAATTTAAAGTATCAGTTTCTCATCTACCTTTAAGATTAATCTGAAAATCATAGTCATTTTACTAATAGAAATTCTACTGCAAAAGTGATTAATAGCGACAAATGGCAAAGAAAATGGAACCGAAGGAGAGCTATATCCTGATAAAATTCGGCGTTAAAATTGAAAAAAGAGTGAAATAAAATAACTTCTAATGTAGTTTTAGCAAGTTTTATTTTGATCGACATATAGACAGTTGGCCAGCTTCCATATGGCCATATCAGATATATATTTTTTTTAAATTCTTTTCTCACGATAGAAGCAAACAGAGAAGCAGATGTAGCCGATCTATCTTTTATCGCTCGTCGTACAGAAGCTGATAATTCCGCATGATTTCAGTTCCCAAAGTGACAGAAAAGCAAAATTTCTTTTTTTGATTTTTTTATGCTTTTAATTGATGTGTTTTCATTTTATCTGTATTTCATTTCTTAAATTGAGAGTCTTGATAGAGAAGCCAAGTTAGATAAAGTCTTTGGAACACATAAATAAATAGATAAACAGATAAATATACGATACATTTCCACGAAAGAAAGAGCAAGTAACAAAAATATCATCATCAACTACTGATGTTAGTACGTATAGTACTAATTAACAGGATAGCCCGGCGATGCTCGGGTGTAATGAAAGCTTTAAAATTAATTCATGGTCCTGGAGCTCAGACACTATGGACGTTGACACGAAAGACTAAAAAGCAATACTTGTTTCTAGTCAAAGCGTAACCTTAGATCAAAAGAAAAATGAATGGATGTAAGTCAAATTTCGATTTCCGGTACCGAGGTCAAAGAAGTTTTCCGTCGCAAAATTTTGAAGACTAAATAACTTCTCTGAGTAAATGGTATCATGGCTGAGAGTAAGAAATACAATTATACCTATTTAGAGAAAAACCCAAAGCAAAAACAAAATAAGGGGTTGAAAACCTAATTTTAATCAGACTGTGTTAAGTTATCTGGGTATCGATTTTCAATACCGGTGTCAAATAAAACATCCAAGGATAAACTAACCCTAATAAGTCCAGGAAAACGTATCGTACCCATCTGGAGTAAAATTGGAGAAAATGAGCCATATTGACAGCTGAACATCGGTTTTTGATCAGATTCGATAGAATTTCGGGTGCGTCGATTACCGATATAGGGGAAAATGAGTCGTCAGAGAAGATCTATTAATGTTTGAAAATAAAAAATATAATTATACAAAGTTAGAGCAAATTCTGCAGCAAGAACTACTATAAAAGAGCTGAAACCCTGATCTTGATCAGACTTGATCGGATATCGGGGTATCGATTTATAGATATCGGGAAGAAATCTGAAGAAAATAAATAGACCTGAGCTGACCGGAAGCCTAAAGAATATTTGTGTGAAGTTTGGTGAGAAACGGATACATTTGTAGATTTGTATAAAAGACACACACACACACACACACACACACACACACACACACACACACACACACACACACACACACACACACGCACGCACGCACACACGCACACACACACACGCACGCACACACACACACGCGCGCACGCACGCACGCACACACACACACACACACACACACACACACACACAGATAGGCAGACACACACACAAGCATCCGGCCTGTTATATATATAAATATTGCTATTACATCTACTACTAATACTGTTATACTAAATACTAATAATATATTTATTCCTATTAAGTGTATCAAAAAGCTAATATTTGCAAAGTAGAAATTAGGCGAAATCGTAATATTAGAAGGGAAATTGACAGCAAATTTTTAAATAATTAATAACAAATGAGGTGAAAACACGAACAGCAAGCGAACAATATCAAACAGAGAGATTTATCTATAATTACTGAAGCCCTAGAAACGTTTCCAGGCAAACTTGTCGAAAGATTAAAATCTAGTGATTTTAAGTAAAATTACAGGATCATAAACTCACTGAACTCGGTGATATGACAATGAGTTTTGGCTAAATAGGGGTAATTAGAAAAAGCAGATTGACTTCGACAGAATCTGTAAGCCAAGAGAAGCGGCAATGGCAAAATTAATGAGAAAATAGGCGGGAATGAAAATGAAGAAGTCCAACAGGCAAAGATGAAATACAAAAGAAAAAAATTGTTCTCAACATATCACCACGGAAATATGTAGTCTAAGTATTGTAAATATATATATATATATATATATATATATGTGTGTGTGTGTGTGTGTGTGTGTGTGTGTGTGTGTGTGTGTGTGTGTGTGTGAATAGCAAATCAATAACTTATAAAGTATAACTAAAAGCCTGAGAACGAATAACTTATATAGTGATGTTTCCTTGAAATTAGAAACAGCTACTGATTTATACGAGGGTCATTCAATAAATAAGGTGAATTTTCGGTATAAGGACTTCTAATACAGATAGAAGCTTACTTTTTTATTATTATTCAACGTAGTCTTTCGGCTACGAAACCTCGACATTTTCGGCAAAGACATAAGAATAATCAAGAATTTCTACTGGCAGCAAACGGCCTGCATACGGACAGGTAACGACCTCAGTAGATACACAAAGATAGAAAAAGGAGAAAGACAAGGGTGTGTCTTTTCACCGGATTTGTTCAAACTATACAGCGAGAATATTTTGAAGACCCTAGATGACACGCCAGGATTTGTTATTGTAGGCCACAACCTGAACAACATAAGGTATGCGGACGATACAGTGCTGATTGCGGACACGGAAAGGAAACTACAAGACCTCATACAGAAAGTAGCAGTGGAGAGTGACAAGAAGGGACTACAAATAAACTTTAAGAAAACTGAGTGCATGGTCATCAGCAAAACATACAACCCAAAATGCCAAATACAGGTGGGGGATAACAGAATCAAACAAGTACAAGTATTTAAGTACCTAGGAAATGTTCTAACAGGAGATGGAAAGTGCGACACGGAGATCCGAAGGCAAATTGGCATGGCAAAGGACGCGTTCCAGAAGATGAGCAAAATACTAACACACAGGAAAATCTCAATAGAAACGAAGAAAAGAGTGCTAGACTGCTACGTGATGTCAGTTCTTCAATACGGCTGTGAATGCTGGACAATATCATCGAAAATGAGGACAAAACTGGAAGCGGCCGAAATGTGGTTCTATAGAAGGATACTACGGATATCGTGGACTGAGAATACAAGCCACGACGAGGTGTTAGAAAGAATGGTAACAAAAAGGAAATTGATGCTGAGCATCAGGAAGAGATAACTGAAGTTCCTGGGACATGCAATGAGGAAGGAGAGCCTGGAGAACCTGATATTGACTGGTCAGATTGAAGGAAGGAAAGACAGAAGAAGGCAGCGGATAACATATTTGCAGGGCCTGATCAGGTGGATGACGGAATGGGGGTTGCCAGGAGCAACAGGAGCAAACATACTAAGAGCCACAAGGGATAGGGAGATCTGGAGAGCCATAATCGCCTACATCCTGAAGGGACAGGGCACAAAAGAAGAAGAAGAAGTCTTCCGGCAGTGTTACACACTTTTCCCGTCTGTGCACAAGCTTCCGTATTCGCTCAGCATAACATTTTTTGGACTGATGACTTAGCCAATCGCTCACAGAAATTTTGACTTCAACGTCACTTTCAAACTTCATGCCTCCTATGAACCCTTTTAAGGGAGCAAACAGGTGAAAGTCATAATAGGCAAGGTCTGGGCTGTAAAGAGGATGAGGAAGCAGTTCCCAGCCCAGCTCGTTGATGGTCTGTACCGTTTGTGCTCCTGTGTGAGAACTTCGAGTAGGCAAGGTGTGCTGTCCCAATAGATAGGCTCAGAGTCATTGCAATGTCATCCACTGTCAGCCTTCTGTCAGAATGAATGTGGTCATTTACTGATTCGATCACTTCAGGAGATTACTTCTGTAGGCCTCCCAGGGCTGTCTTCATTTTCAACACTGCTCCGTCTTTCTTTAAACAATTTAACCAACTAGTAGACATTGTTTTGCCTGAAACATGTGGCACTACGCACAGTTTACGTTCTCCTATGAATTGTAACTGGTTTGCATCCTTCAGCAACCAAAAACGTGATAACTGACCTTTGTTCAATCCTGGAACATGCTTCTTGGTCAGCCATCTTTTTTAATCTTCAAAACTCTTCAATCTGCAAAAAACAAAAACAAAAAACAAATTTAAATCACGTTGAAAAGGAAGTAAAGGAAAAAATAAAAAACAAAGGTCTTCTATCTGCATTAGAAGACCTTATATTGAAAAATGTATCTTATTTATTGAATGACCGTAGTAATTTTCTCCTACAGTCACGGTCATGCAAAGTTTAAAATTCTATGTTGGTATATATCTAAGCAGAAACTTCTCAATGCTCGCATGTTTGGGTATCGGTGAGTGTCATATATTGAGTTCTACGGAAAGCTTCCACATGATTACAATGGTTTAAATATAGAGAGTACTGCTACAAATGGTTTACACACAAACACATAAGCATTCATGGATACACACATATGCACATGAACACAAACAGATCACTCACACCAAAGCACTTTACCCACACACATGATTAAACAGTTTTATATTAATATGAGTAGTGTTCTCAGTATCGGATATACATTTTCTATCTATATATTCATTGTGGACATAGGAATGAAGAATGCATTGTAATTACTATTTTTCCATCACAATGTTAGTTTTCAATACGATATGAAGAATGCTTTGAGAAGTGAAAATGAGAGGAAATATGCACTGAGGATTTCACTAAATATTAAGTATTTCCTATAAAATTAGCGCTTTCTCTCTATAAATGCGTTAAATTTATACAACGAGTGTGCGCAGAAAGAAAGAGAGAGAGAGAGAGAGTAAGAGAGACAGTCATACAGAGAAAAAGAGAACAAAAACAAATTTTTTCTTGATATACCGATCCTGTTAAAAAACATTAAATAACACTACCGTCCATCAGCATGGATCACGCTTGACTCCCTGAGAGTAATACTCTACGCCAACTCGGTCTCAGTTTCTCAGCTGAACTTAAGTAGAATGACTACATTTTAATTAATAGCTAAATCTACTGCTCAGAAAGTCAGGTACCTGTGTCGAACCAGGAAGTTCTTCTGTTTTTAATACATCTTGCACATTTTCAAATACTGTTATCATATCTGGTAAGGCGCCCCTGCTCTTCACCTAATAGTACTCAACGAGATCACAAAAAAAAGAATCTGCAAAGTAGTCGAATCTCACCTCGCGGCTCAAATCCAGTGGCTTCCTTCTGTCTCTTTTACAAAATACTTACACGGATTCTGCTTCGGGTTTTGCTCTATGCAAATTTTCTCGAGCTACTAGACTGGCAACAAAGTCCCACCCTTTTAATGTGAAAACAATCAAGTGTGCCCAATACCTCTACTCTAGCAGCACTTATTTAGAATGATATGTAACAAATGTAAGTAAAAGGGGCATTGGGGTGAAGTTCAAAGAATAGTAACTTAACTAATCATGGATTTTAAATTTACAGTCCTTAGGATATGTAACTAAAAATACTTAAATGAAGAAGAAAAATATATTGAGAAAATATACAAACTTCACTCTTATCCACTTTATCTTCAACGTTAAAAAAATCTACAAATAAAAACAAAAAATACAAAAACACCACCAATACCACCTCTAACAACATATACACAAAATTCATAGTCCTGCCATTCAGCACTATTTCCGAATAACTCGAAAAAAATAGTCATCCCTAATGCTAGGATGGCTACCAGCTCGTGTAAAACAATCATTTATATAATTTAGAAAAAACAAAAACAAATGCCAGTATTTTCGAACACATTAGAGACTTGCGCTTGAACAAACGATCTACCGCTCTCATTTAGCATCGAAACGCTATTAGACATAACTCTGATTTCACTAATACAATCTAATAAAAGCGTAACACAATTTTTAAGGAGAAAATACACCGAAAACTTTTAATACCATTAAAATAACTATAAGCAAACGCGTAATGCACTGCAGTACAAGGCCATCACCTTATATCTATACATGTTTAAAAGTTGAGCCGAAACTTAGAATGATGTGAGACGCCGTTTCACTTTCCTGACCGCATATAGATTAATTCAATAGAACACCCATTAGACATGCAGACATACACAATGACAAAAACGCAATAATATCCGATACTCACTTACAATATTCAGAAACATACATACGTATAGAATTATCAATGGTTTTAATGCAATAGACAGTGTCTGAACTGATTCAAACATAATTGAATAAACAAGAGTCTGTCTCTCTTAGATTTCGTTGATTCTCTGTAAAGTCCTTAATAAAAATAAAAAAAATTTAGATTGATATAGGTTTCCTATTAGATCTTCATCTCTCTCTATCTCTCGCTTTATATATATATATATATATATATATATATATATATATATATATATAAATTTGGGCAGAAAGTATTCACAAAACAAGTTTGATTAAATAGAACGGGAACAAATCTATCACAGATTTTTTTATTTTACTTCAAAAAATTCCGGTTGACGCTTTTATTTAAACAAATTTGTGCATATATATATATATATATATATATATATATATATATATATATATATATATATATCAAGGCAAAAGATAATTTTCTAAATATATGCTGCTAAATACAAGAGACAATGAATGTCTACTACGTTTTATCATGAGCTGTTCTAAACATCGTATTTCGGCTTTAATTTCAGATTAAAATAAAGATTAAAAAACTTCGAAATTTGGATAATTTTTTATTATTTGGTCGTAAGCTTTTGGCTTACACGAGCCATCTTCAGAGATGTTGCAGGAATGTTAACATAAAACTATCCACCATCAAAGACGATTTTATTTTGTGTTGACATAAAACTTTGCTAAGCAACGACAACAGCCACCAAATAGCAAACGCAGCTGGTAAATTTGTAATGCGGTTCTATGACGTCACACTGCGCGAGAGCTTCAAATGTTAACAGAAATATATATTTAAAACGCAATATATATATATATATATATATATAAAGAGAGATGTGTGTTTGTGTATAGTATAAAAAGAAAGACTTTTAACGAATTTATTGTTTTAAATTTTATTTGGTTACTATTTAGAATAGCTTTAAAGTTAATTTTATTTCATACAAATCGTTGCTCATACGGTGCATATTTCTAAAGAAAATAAATAACGTCTACCATTTGATCGAAAGAAATATCGTTGTTCGTGTTTCAGTTGCATTCTATTTAAGCTGGCTGCGAATTATTCTCTTTGTCAAAATCAAATCCAGTAGAAACGTTTTCTCAAGACTAGCGACGGTTATACAAAGATAAGCCATGGTATATATTTCCTTATAGTCGTAGGCATATTTAAATAATAATTTGAAGACAGGCATACAGAAAAAATATTTTTAAATATTGAGATTTTATTAATATTTCTTTTATCTTGCGCTTCTAGGCGTTGTAAAATATCAAAAAAATTGTCTCAGTCATTTTCTTTAACAATAAAAGTATTCTTAGAATATTTTCTGTCTAATTTTGATAAGAGGCATATTGAGATTTGTACATTTGTAGAATTGCATTCCTGTGATTATGATTCATTCATACTTTTTTTATAAATCATTTCATCCAAAGCAAGGCATTCAACTGCCACTATTGCGCAGGGTGTTACATCGGGGAAAGTGATGAGAAGGCGTGGTTAGATACAGGAAATATCAGAAGCAGTGTGATAGACGGTAAGGATACCGAGAATGAGGTTTGGGTAAATGCGAAGAGTGTTTGAGAGAATGAATGCTAGTTAGTGTGTTAGGAGGTGTCTATCGACCTTACATTTAAACTCATGGTGATTGTAGGTGTCGGGGAAGCAAGTATGGGGAAGAGAATTCCACAGGCATGAAGTGCGAGAAAAAATCTGTTGGAGTAGAAATTTTGGTTACGTTTTATCGTTTTCACTGTAAAAGGTTGGGTCATAGTTGCTAATCTAGTATCTCGTGCAAACTCGTACCTATGGGGCACCAGTGATCTAAGATCATCGGAGCAGAAGCCGTAAAAGTATTCATAGAAGAGGCAAAAGGAAGCCACGTAACGCCGGGGAGAGAGTGACCGTAGCCGTGAATTGGAAACTATACTATTTGTCCGAGAGGAGACTGCGAGCTGTGAGATGCTGAACCACCTGGGCGTTAATAATGGCCTTGAACACTTTGACAAAAATCGGAAGAAGGCTGATAGGGTGGTAATGTGCGGTTTCCGAGGGTTCTCCAGTATTCTTAAATATAGGAACTACAGCAAAAGACTTCCAATAGATAGGAAAGCAGGAAGCAGTTAGGCAGAAGTTGTAGAGCTTAGAATGGACAGAGGAGAGTTCAGAGGCACATGTCTTCAAGGCTATGATTTGGGATTCTGTCCCCTCCGCACGCTTTGCGATGGTCAATTTTGAGATTATATTAGAGACCAGCGAGGATGTAATGTGGACGTCATTCAGTTCAGCCTCAGTTCTGGGTGGGAAGTCGGGTGTAGAATCTCCAGACGAGTCCAGTCTCGAACTGCTGGAGAATCTGCGAGCAAAGCATTGAGTCTTGTCCGCTGAGAAGGTGAGGACCTCAAATTCATTGATTAGTGACGCTATTGAGGACTTACTCTTGTTAAGCATGCTTTTACAGAGTCGCCAGTAGTCTTTGGTGCCGAACTTACAGGATAGATAGAGCCGGAAGAAATGATCCCGTTGGGCAATGGCGGACGAGCAAGCGGGCAAAAATCAGGGAGACGAATGAGATTTAAGCTGAAATTTCCTGGCAGGGATGAAAGCATCGATGCCTGCCATAACCCAAGAGGATACATCGGTTGCACAGTTGTTTGACAGGAAGACTAAAAACGTCGTTCCAAGGGACGTCACAGAGGAAGTCTTGGAACGAATACTAGTCTGCTGTTTGGTAGCAGTAGGATATTTTGCTGGTCTGCGTTTCTTGGGTAGGATGGGAGTGGAATGAGATGTTGATGGAAACTACGGCGTGGTCAGAGTTTCTGAGAGGGCAGAGCTGTCTGATAGTGCAAGACTCTGGGAAGGAAGTGAAACAGAAGTCTACTATTGAGTCCCTTCCGTTAGGGTTATTGGAGAAACGCGTGGGGAAGTCCATCACTTGCGTAAGGGATTGGATGATTGACAAATTCATGGTGTGGACACCAGCAGGTTTGGTGGCAGAGTTTTCCAGCCACTTGGTGTGGTGGGCGTTTAAGTTACCAAACACAACTATATGGGCAGATGTATGAGCAGAAATATTCTTGTCGATAATGTTAAAGTTGATATGAAGTAATAATAATACTAATAACAATGATAATAATAATATCAAACGAAAACTAAAAACTAAAATTAAAAAAATATTGGTTTGAAAATTAGGAAACCATGGAAATTGTAAAGAGGAGAATAGATTTAAAATTAGCTCGGCTATTTATTAACATTTTTGACATTTCAAGATTCTGACTCTCAACTAGAACACCGAAACAAGTGGGCGATTATCGAGGATACTTGACATTATTGGGCGCTATTGAAAGTCACTAGCCTTTTTGAGTTGTGGAAGCAAGAGGTGAACTAAAGTAATAGAATACCATGTGAAGTAATTGAAACTATCGTGGCAACTTCATTATTGAAGTTAGAATACTAGTATAGTTAAAATATTAACATAACAATAACATGAAGAATAATAACGAATATAGTAATGGGTGTGCTTGGAAAACTACCTATTGTAATGGTGCCCTGTCTATAGGAATGAACTCTTCCTTCGTCAATAAATTATGACCTGTGTGACTCTCATGGACGCATCTATGACTCAGTCAGGAGACAGTCAAGACGCAGAGTGAATATACCGTTCGGACTTACACTTTTATTTTGCTGATTACTAACACTTATTATAATTGTATATATAGTTCTGTTATTCTAAAACACTGTTTGAACCTCCCTTTTTGTTTCCGTATCTTTCTACCTGGCCCAAAAATGCCACAAAAACTTGTCGACGAAATTTCGCCACAACATAATAATGAAAGAACGCGTCAGATAACTGAAATTAGGATCGAAATTGTAGACAACCAGGAAAGTACCATCATGTACTCTCCAACGTTTCCACCAAAAGTTATTTACTAATGATCATTTTATTTTGTTTTGTTTTTTTAATGCCATGACTATATGATTGAAATTTCATTGACGCCTTCAGTGTGCGACCCAAACATAGTGATAAAAGTTTTACAAATAATATATGGTCTTGCTATACCATGCTTGGGTCTTAAAATAAAGCCAGGCCTTGATTGGCACGCGCATCTACAATACATATCTAAAGATGATGAAAAAAAGTTTGGTTTCCCGTCCGTCAGTTAACTGCCATACGTGATACACGCTTAGGCGATCATGTCTCAAAAAAGTCATGACTGAGTTGGTAGAAGATTATCCCGCAGTAGGTTACCATTATTGTCTGCGGTAGACTGGCTGCCAGCAAAGGCTATAGAACCCAATCTGTCTTTTTATTTAACCCATAGCTGGAGGGAAGAGACGGATTAATACCTTTCCCAAGGTTATTTGTGCATAAGTGAATGCTACAAATTCAACAGGAATTCGAACTCAGTTTTCCGATTTCTCGTTCCAAACCGATTAACACTGCATCCGAAGCAATCAAGTAATTACCTAAATTCTCGCGGTCACCTCTGTATTTAGGAGAGGTCTAAAATTGAATGTGGATGTGCGTTGTGGTGCAGTGGATATCGGCTCGGATCGAGAAATCGGTGAGCCGAGTTTGAATTTCAGTTGAATTCATTGCATTCAGTTATGCCCAAATATCCTTGGGAAAGGTATTAATCCGTCTCTTCTCTCCAGTTATGAGAAAGCAATTGCAGCCTACTGCGAGTTAATATTCTACCCAGTCAGTCAAGTCTCTTTCTAGACATAATCGCCCGAACGTGCACCACGCGTGGCACTTAAATGATTGACGATAATTGAATACTCCTAACATATATTGGCGGCTTCAGCCCATTCTTCACTTTTCAGTTTCAGTAGAGCCCAAAGAACTTTTCGCGCGCTTATAGATACAAACTATTTTTCATCATACAACCCCTTTTTCACAGACGAAACATCTCAAGGTTCTCACCGCTCTATAGTTATTTTCATGGAAAGTGCGCAAATGAACTACATTCATTAGATTCATCATTTTAAACCCCCACAGCTAAGACACACCATGCTACGCAGATGGTAGCGTCCAACTCACATTTCGTTCGTATTTCATTAGTGCGAAGTAAGTTCCGCAAGTGCAACTTCATCACATCAACCGCTTCTCTGTGCAAGCAACTACCAAGAGGATATTATTCAGATCACTACAATCTTAACCTATTCAAATCGAATAGCTCCCAAAATATCAGCATAAACTCTGCTTCTTATTCTCTGACACACTAACTTGATTGACTCCCGAACCTTGTACAGGATGAACATCACCGTAAAAAAAGAATAATAATAAACAACTAATGAAAATATCTAAGATGAAAAAAAAAGACGATCATGTGGCAAATTAATCACTGGCCGTGTTTCATTAGGTTCTCTTCTCTTATTACCAGTACAGTTATTTTTCTCAAGGCAGTACATTATCAAAGACTGAATTTTGCTTTATGTTTTTTATATGCGAATCCAGTATTCTTTAAGAACAATATATCGTAGAAATATTGTTAAAAGCTGTTTTTTTTTCTTTTTTTTTAAATGATGCATGAATGTGATCAAAGTGCAATACAAGCGCGTCGCAAGGACTTGATAAAAGTTCTCGACTACCTTGACATTTTTATAAAAGACGGTAGGATATTCAAGAATCTGTATTGGCAGCAAACCGCTTGCGTACGAATAGGAAGTGTATTCAACAGGAATACAAAAATAGAAAAAGGCTTAAAAAAGATGTGTTTTCTCACCGAGTCTATTCAACTTGTACAACGAAACAATTATAAGAGAAATATTAGCCCTGCCATGATTTGTCATTAATGTTCACAATCTTAGCTGTCTCAAGATACGCAGATGATACGATGCTGAGAACAGACATAGAAACGAAAACGCAGAACCTTATACAGAAGGTAGCAAAAACAAGTGAAAAGGAAGGACGGAGCATATATTTCAAGGAAGTTGAATGCATGATCATCAGCAAAAAGAAAACACAAAATGCAACTACAAGTCGGAGAAACTAAAATGAAACAAGTATAACAATTTAAATACCTGGAAAGTGTTCTTACAGATGACAGAACGTGCGACATGGAGATTCAAAAAAACATTGGCATGTCCAAAGTGTATTTCTGAACCTAACCAGAGTACTGAGAGACACGAAAATCTCATTGGAAACAAAGAAGAGAGTACTGGATTGTTATGTAATATCTGTCCTTCTGAATGGAAGCGAATGTTAGACTATTTTATCGGGAAGGAAGGAGAATCTTAAGGCAGCAAAAATGTGGTTATACAGAAGGATGATGAGTATATCACGAATTGATGAGTAAGTGAGTGATAATGAGGCGTTGGAGAGGAGGCAAAAGAGAAGAAAACTCATACTTAAAATCAGGAAGAAATAGTAGATGCTCTTGGGACACATAAGGAGGAAGGTGGGCCTGAGGAATTTAATACTCACAGGACATAGAAGGAAAGAGATGCGGGAAAAGCAACACGAGAATCTTTGATAAACTTCTGTAAATGAATGGCCGAGCTGGGCCTGAGAGAGATATGAAGAGAGAAATATTGAGTGTGACAAGAAAAAATTTCCAAGTGGAAATCCTTGATAGCATACTTCCTGAATGGCCCATGAAAAAAGAAGAAATAATGCTCTTCTCAAAGTGCTGTAGTGATAAAAGTAGTAGTAGTAATAATAGTTAAAATAATGAAGAATTAAAACCAGAACAAATACACTTACCTATTGTAAGGTACTATATTTTTACAAATGTACACATAGATTCATTTAAATATCCAGACAACAACAAATGTTGGTCAAAACCCCAAATTCTCCAAAATGTCTTAGACTGTCTTAATGTATGTATCCTTAAAATTTGTTGCATTTTAGTTAATTATTCTTTTGTAACCATTTTTATTTGTTTTTAATGCCTGTGTTACTTTAATATTAAAAGTTATTTGACCATTGTAATTTTATTTGTTATTTGATATAATTTTAATGTCGGTAACATATTTACTGAGTGTTTTTCTGTCGTATTAACTGAATGGTCAGTAAATATGTAGGCTTTTCGAGGAGAGAAACCGGGGATATCCTAATCTGAAACTTTATTGCTATAATGCCCATCTTTAATACTCCTTTGATCTAAATCATTTCCAGAAGAACATTCAATTCACGCCTTATGTCTGTGACAGGAGTAAATAAATACATTTCAGTTGTAAATTTCTCTCTCTTTTCCTCTCCCTCCCTCCCTCTCTCTCTCTCTCTCTCTCTCTCTCACTGTATTTCAAATAGAATAAGTAACTTCTATCTGTAAATACTCAGCGTAAAGGCCATGCTCCTGATGCTACCTAGAATGGTGGTAGGGCATTCGCATGCACTGAGTCTTGTAGTACTCATGTATAGCTTATCCTTGGTCTCTGGCAGATGCGATGTTTCAGAAGAAAGGTGGAGTTACATTACCCTGAACTCTCGGTGGACGAAACACAAACATTCGTACTATCTCGCTTGAAATTTTCTTAGTTATTTTCCCCCTCATTACGGATACTGGAAATAAACGTTTTTTTGGGTTTTAACGTATCTACCTGATATTCCATGGTCCAAAATTCTAGTAACTTGGAAGAAGCTATCTATCAGTAAGTGTATTATATCGGGTCTATCTTGCTACCATCATGTGAAGATGTTCTGGACCTTGCGATTGTTTCCACTGGGTCTCAGGATGCCATGATGATGGGTTTTGTTATGAAAGTATCTCCATGCGAGCAAACTTAGTTTTTTTGCGTGCATCTCTAATTGTTATCTGGTTCACTGCCTACTTGTCGTTCAGCACACTAAACGAAACAATCATGAAAGCAACCAAATCTAAAACGAAAAAGAACTAGCTATTTAAACCTAAAATATAAGACCCCAAAAAATATTTCTTGTCTGATACGGGTATCAATGCCTTAATCTCATTGCAGGGACTCACTATCCTGGGCTATATACCCAATTTGACAAAATACGACCACATATATCGTCTTGATCACTGGCTCGTTGTGTACAACATGAACGGTTTTCTTAGCTGCATGAACACAAGAGGAGGACCTTAATTTCCGGTATATGTGTTTCCGCATAACACTTATCCATAGTATCACATATGTCTACGCCATATGTATCTACGCCTGGATAAAGGGTTGGTAATCTTCGATAAAATATTAAAGAAAATTGATAATATCTTCACCTAAGTGCCCTCGTCCAACTTTCACATATGTCGTTACTTCAATGTTCAAAACAAAGAATGATTAAACCACTCTAACAAAACCGATGAGGAAGCTAGATATTGCAGAGGATTTTCCATCACTTATGACCAGAGCCATATGATTGAAGAAAACCCTGAGTCCCAGAAGCGCTTGATCCTTCGACCTTTTTGTAATATCCTGCTCTGAAAATAGCACAGCAAATCTTTTACAACCCATATGCATGACTGACCATTCAACAATCAGATTAATTCCAGGTAAATGGCATCCCCTGGGACAGCATTTAGTCACATAGGAGGGAAGCTTATAGCCCATCCTTCTTAAGAATACTGACCTTAAAACTGTTGCACAAATCTCCGAATGTGTCTTTTCTGGAATGAAGTGATTTATCTCCCTAAATAATTTTCAGCAAAACCAAACAATCATTCATGTTTGACACGTGAATGCGCTGTAGTCATAACTCACTGGAACCGCTACTTCATGATCTATTACAAGGAACTGTGTAGTCTGGCCCTTACATTTATTCAGAAACAGCTGCAACCACTGCTAAAGAGTTCTGGAAAACGCGAAGTGTAATTACGAACGATGGGTCCAGGCCAAATTTGAAAAAATAACAAAACAAATTAGATATCTCAAATTCTGGAAGATTATCAATCAAATTATGAACAGAAACAAAGCAGTTGTGTCCACTATTATAAATATCCCTGAGGTCTTATCCTCCTCGGCAGACAAGGCCAAGACCTTCACCTCGATATTAGCCTCAAACTCAACTATAGGTGACAATATAATATACGACGCAATCCTTTCCAGCCTCCTATTTCTCACTGAACACAATCACAGTAATATACTCATTTCAGTAAAAGAAATTTTTAGATTTATCAAGAAACACTACACTCCACATAAAAAAAATATACTGGCACGGATAAAATTCTAGTCGTCGTTCTCAAGAAAATCCAGAACTATCCACGATTCTACAAAATTGTTTAAAAGATGCTTATAAAAATCATTTCTTAAGCATGTGTCCGGTCTTCAAGAACGTGGGTAATCGATTGTACCTTCTTTACTAGAAACCCATTAGTCTCCTCAGTGTCATTTGTAAACTTTTTGAGGCCATTATGAAAAAGAAGGTCGTCGAGAACCTGGATAAGTAAAACCCGTTTCGAACGGGTAGTACGGGTTATGATGAACCTGGTTCACTCACAGCTGACGTGGGAACTATTACTGCACACAGAATAAGTGATGTCTTTGCCGGCACAAATATCGCAAGGACCCTTGTAATATATGTTTCAAAAGACAAGGTATGACACAAGATTTGGCTACACATCCCTCCAGGTATGGAATCTGTGGAAAGATATTTTATCATAGAATCTCTCCTAACAATTATATCCTTGAAGGTAGATTATATGCCAATCATTAATAAACATCTATGCTTATGAAAGTCCTGACGATCAGAGATTAAAAGCTTACCTCCTTTCAGATCTTCACCATGTATGAAAAATTGACTGGTTAACACATCGCCCAGTGAATCCTGAGCATAACAAATAAAACAACAATTTTTAGGTAAAATTCGACTTTATTCATCAACAAAGTTACACTGATTTCAAAGCTTCTCCAACAATTCGATGCAGTTTAGTAGAACAATTTGTTTTTGACCTAAAATATACAACTCGGTTTCCGATATCACATCTTCATTAGAGCCAAATCGCTTTCACTGGAGGATTCTTTTGAGGTCATCAAACAACCAGTAGTCTGTGAGACCAGATCTGGTGAATAGAGTGGAATCGGAAATAATTCGAAATGCAATTTATATAGTTTTGGCATTGTTGAGGTCGTCTTGTGACGGAGAATTTTTTTGGTGAAAGATCACTTTTTTGTTATTCGTTTTTGGCCGTTTTTTAGCGATTTCATCCTCCAAACGCACCAATATTTCTATATAATAGTCGCTCTTGATGCTTCTTCCTTTCGCAAGATAATCAATGAATAAAATGAACACCTTGAGCATCCCAAAATACGGAGACCAAAACTTTGCTTGTTGATGTTTGCGTCTTTGGTCGCTTATAGACGGAATTCACCTGCTGTTATCCACTCAGCTGACTGCAGATTTGTTTCCGGAATGACGGCGTAGATCCATGATTCATACATTGTCACATATTTAAGCAAAAACACCTTCTTGTTGCATTGAAACAGTTGCAAGCAACGCTCTGAATCGTCGACGCGTGGTTGTTTTTGATCGAGTGTGCAAACGCAGCACTCACTTTAAAACACAGCTTTCTCATTGACAAATGAGAAAGCTGACACGATGAATACACTAACTTTTGAGATTTCTAGCTCCTCTGCTATCTCACTCAACTTCAATTTACGATCGGTCAAATTGAGTAAACATACAACATCTGAACCCTTGTTTCGGAAAGAGAAACACTTATCATGAAATTGATTTGCTTGAACAGTATTTTTCCCATAAGAAAGCAATGCTTTATCGACACACGAAATTCAGATTTTTCCAAGGTTTTGAGAATTTTGCAACAGTTGCTTCACCTGAATAACAGTAAGTTTTAAACTAATAATACGTTGTCATATGCCATTTGAAGGTTATTACTTCATAAAAATCATATGAATTTTTTATTAATAGCGACATCTACATGTCAAACCCGGGAGTCACTGACTGATGAGTTACATTCAGTGGCTTTAAAATTAAACTCGTTACTTAGACCCTGAACTACGACCAGTACGATGAACAGTTCTCTCCTGGAGGATGGCCAGTGCCTTTAGAGGATATTGGGATCCAGAGTCACAATGACATTAAGTAGAATTTCTGTATACGATCCAATGTTTTAGATGCAGGTAAAATTATTGGCAACCTATATCACCGCAGTAAGTATTTTACTACTCAGTCTAACCATTAACTTTATCAAACCCAAAATGAAGTACTGTTGCTATATCTGGACAGGAACAGCCCAGGCCTCACTTTCCAAACTTGATAGAGTTAAAAAAATTTCAGAATCTTAGTTAGGAGTGAATATTTTTTACATTTCATCCTCTCTCACACAGGTTGAATGTGGCGAGTCTGTCATTGCTTTTTCGCTACTACCAAGGAGAGTGCTCGGACAAAGTGGTTCAGCCAGGTCTGAACTTCACGGCTTGGAGCCGCCATGACACATAGTTGTCAAACAACTAAACACATTCCGTATTCCATTTGTAAGAAGCAAGTTTCACTCTAACAGCGTTTCCCTGCAAACCATGGCCTTATGTAAAAGACTCCCAAGAATATGTTTCCCCCATCACTACAATCTTGACCAGTTCATGTCCATAAACAAACCGTTATTTCACCTGTTAATATAGTCTGCCTTTTAATGTAACATTCTACATAGAGCCCTGTAGAAAGGGAACCCTTTTGTAAAAAAAAAAAGAAAGATGAATCTGCTTTTTGCAAGTGTCTGTAAGCTAATGAGAAAGACATTCAACTAGAGAGTTAGATATTTTTTTTATTTACATGGGGTTTAGCTTGTCGATCAGAGGTAGGTTCAATATTTATAGTCAGCATCAATAATAATTATAATACTACCTTTGAGAACGGTATTAATCTGTGTCTTTTCTACAGTTATGGGTTAAATAACAGGACAGATTGGGTTCAATAACCTTGGATGGTAAACAGTCTACCACAGAAAGTAATGGCAACCTAGTGCGGGATAATCATCTGTCCTGTCAGTCATGTCTCTTTTGAGACATGATCGCCCAATGGATATCACGCATGGCTCTTAACTGACGGACTGAATAATAAAACTGAACAATCAGAGTGCACGGAGGAACTACATAATCTGATTCTACCAGGTCTGAACTTTACGGCTATGACCCGCCATGGCACTTGCATAGATGCAAAACACCCTACTCCCTCCGTATTTCATTAACAAGAAGCAAGTTCCATTCAACAGCTTCTTCTTCAAAAACACAACCCTATGTAACATATACTTAAAAGGATGTTTTCCCAAGAAAAACAGCTCACAAACACCCAAACGGATGTAAAAACACTACGAATATTTTAGATCTGAAAACTGTCGTGCACGAAATGCAAATATTGAGTTTCCCTGGTGATTCACGGCTTCGTTTACAAGGACACGCTTATTAAACACGTCGAAGAGTTTGTTTAATTCTGCGATCGAAGAATAAGGTATAAGAATAATCACCAAGCTTCTACGTTGAGCTCCAAATCGATAACACTTCCTTTTTCCGAAAGCCTGTGCGCTGGCTATTCCTTTTAACGATTGAATAGAGTTTCGTTCGTGACTGAGAAATCGGCAGTTTATTCTAGTCATCTCGCTGTCGTTGTTCGTATTGTAGGTTAAACCTTCGAAAAAAGATATTTATTGGTTTTACAACATTTTTAAAGTATTACAAGAGTTGATTGGTCTTGTCTTAAAGATAACTTCTCTATCTCTTACATCCTGCTATGAGAGTTGAAAACATGACGTTTAAAAGTATTGCTCCAAATGTTGTCTGATTTCGATTGAATACGCGAATTTTTTGCAAACTCTATCAAGTAGCGATATGAAGACATTTATAATTGCATGAACGTCTTGTTCGTTTAGCTCATTATGGAAGTCGGTTGTGGTGCAGTGAATATCGTCTCAGAACGAAAAATCGAGTTCGAATTCCAGTTGAATTCCTTGCATTCACTTACGCGCAAATACCCTTGGGTAAGGTATTAATCTGTCTCTTCCTTCCAGTTATGGGTCAAATAAAAGGACTGATTGGGTTCTATAACTTTGGCTGGCAAGCAGTCTATCGGAGAAAGTACTGCCAACATACTGCGTGATAATTTCGGCCCAATTCATCATGTCTCTTTTACGACATGATCGCCTAAGAGTGTGGCGCTTTAGTGGGTGACTATAGACAGCTTTATTAATATACAGTTATTTCTTTTACAAAGAAAACATGTAGGTAACAAGAAAAGTAGTGTTCATCAGAGTTTTAACTCTAAGGTTAACTCACAAATATCAATATGCTCTTATATTTAGCTAAAATTTCGCTGTTTAACCATAATGCACTCATAACTTGTTTATATATCAGTCCGTTAATTGTCATACGGGATCCATGCTTGGGGTATCATATATCTTTTGACCCTGGCCTGTCTAGGCAGATTTTATCTCAGTAGTTTGTCATTTATTTCTGCGGTAGACTGGTTGCCAACGAAGACCCAATCTGTCCTGCTATTCATCCCATAGCTAGAGAGAGAATTGGGAGATTAATACCTTTCCCAAGGTTATTTGCGCGTAAGTAAAGGCATAAAATTCAACTAGATTCGAAGACAGCTCTTCAATTTCTCATTCCGTGCCGATATCCGTTACAGCTAAGACTTACATCTTTTTAACGATAAATGAATAAATAATCCCTCTGTTTATAGTGGAATAAAGAAAAATATAATTAATGTTTCTCTCAGCACCCCCCCGCTTCGTTAAATCAATTTAAAGTGTCGTCATCCACGTTAGAAAAAAAAAAGAAAAAAAAACTGATTCAATTTTACAGTAGATTTCGTCTAACTGTACTCTCGAATTATCTTGATTATCTCTACGATTTCCCCATTAGAACAGTCTCACTACAGCGGATATGCATATAATCTCTCCAATACTCGCTGCTACCACTTTAAAACTAGAAACGCTAATATTAGAAACGAAAAAATGCTATAGTGAATAAACTTTCCCTCATTTATATTTGAGTCTAGAAGGCAAGTGTTTTACTTACAAAAGATTAAAAGGAATATACAAATAAATGCGGAAGAAAACCGGTATTAGTTGCACGATAGGATTTTTTGGATTTATCACTGCACTTTTCCTAAATATATGGTGCTGCTGAACTAAGTCCTTTTTCTTTCCAACGTAACAATAAATGCCACATTGCTTCTCTATCTTCAGACCAATCTCTCTTCTGTCGTTACTAACTTTAAGAACACTGTGGAACTTTCTGACTCCTCAAATTATTGTCCAATTAATCTCTTTCCTATTTTTGGTACCGTAATGGAGGCCCTAATCAACGTCTAATTGCGTAAGCATCTTAATTCACATAGCTCCTTCCTGATCATCAATATGACTTCTCTTTCTTCTGGTGAACTGCAGATGTGTTAAAGGCTAACTCTGAATTTGTATATTAATATTTAGCTAAGAATGGTGAAAGTCAGCTTTTGACTCAATATATCTCAAAAGCATTCGACAAGGTTTTGCATGTTGGCCTCCTTCACATCTTCATGAAAGTCTGTCTTTTTGAATTAAACTTTTCTTTAATCTACACGTTCTAAACAATTTGTATTACTATGGTCGTGTTGAACAGATACGTCACTAGTTCATTTCAAATTAATGCAGATGTCCCCTAATTCTCTATCTTTAAATATGCTTTTTTATTTCATTCCCGATGTCACGAGTTTATATCTATGTATCTCTGTAGATGGTATAACTATATACTCTTGTCTAAGTAGCAAGTTTGACAAATCGACAATCTAAAATAAGCAACTACTCTCAATAAGGAGCTCTAATCAGTGGTTAGCTGGCACAAAGAACTTTAATTTTAACGCCTACCAAAAAACGTTAAACTTCACTTAATCACCAGAGATAATCTTTTGTACCTGCCTTCAACATGGCTGATAATAATATCCAGGAGAGCAAATTGTACGGTTTTTTTTCACTGACATTAAGTGGAGAGATTATATTAGATCAATTTCTGTGTCTATTGCATTGCTGTATCAGGTCTGGTGCTCCTCCTGTGTATCCCAAGGTTCTTGACAAACTTGAAAGAATGGTCTTTGATATAATCTCTGCTAACCTGGTGTCTGGACTTCAGTTACTGTCACACGGACAGGACGTGGCTTTTGTTCTAATTCGCTTTCCTCCGTAATGCATCGACTGGATGACTGTGATATTGCTTCTAGATTATATAATAGTTCTCACCATTTAACTGTTGAACTAGCTAGATTCAAGAATTTGTTCTCTTCTAATATAGTCTTTTTCACACTTCCCGCATTTAGAAATACTTTCAGATTCCTTACTTCCATGCTATCTACAATCTTTAAATTTTAAATGCAACGTTTATCATAAATTTCTGTCTTCCTGAATCCTGTTCCATTTTCTCAATTCTCTGAGTAAAATATTCTTAGTACCCATCAGTGTCATTCGTGTAGAATCCTCCTTGCCTTGCATGGAGATAAAAGATGAAATCCACTTCTCAAAAGCAGTAAACTGATATTGGGTTTTTGGGAATACCAGGTTTTAGGAAGGTTAACCTAAATGTTTTCTGCACGTCGTTGTAGTTATCTTTCACTACCGTTATATTATTTTAACATAATCTCCCTCCTTTTCAGTACACATGACCCTACGCATTAATCGCATAGATCAAGCCTTATAGATTTTCGGGATTTGGAGATGTTTTGCTTGTTTACGCAACACAGGGGGAATTACACATTGTGTCGGCAACGTCATTGGGAAAAATCGACCAGTTTGCGGAAATCAAAGGTTGCATTATTCCAGAAACTAAGCCGATTTCCTTTGTCAGCAACAAACGTTCATCGCTATTTTAGTGCGGGACCAGTTAACAGCTTTGTTCCGATAAAACAACATGAAAGAATTTTTCTTTAAAAAGCCCTTTAATGAACATCTGCTGAAATCACGTTAACAATCCGATAAGAAGAAAAAGAAACGCTAATATTAGAAACGAAGAAATGCTATAGTGAATAAACTTTCCCTTATTTAGAGTTGGTCTAGAAGGCAAGTGTTTTACTTACAAAAGATTAAAAGGTATATACAAATAAATGCGGAAGAAAACCGGTAGTAGTTGCACTCGTCTTTCTTTTGTAGTGCACATTTTCATCTGGTTCTACACAACGATGCCGAGGATACAATGGAGCGAACATCTTAGCAATGACGAAGTTTTAGAGGAAATGGAAACAAAATGTACACTTCACATCAGAAAGAGACAGTTGAGATTTTTCGATCAGATAATGAGGAAGGAGGGCTTGAAGAATATGATACACGAGCGATTGAAGTCATGTGAAACAGAAAAGAATAACGCATAACATACTTAGCAGGCTCGAGTAAATCCATGGCTGGACAGTGTTTAGAAGAAATAACAGAAAGAAAAATATATATTGATGAATATAAAGGACAGGAAGTTGTGGAAAGCAATGATCAACGACCTTCTGAGGAGACATCGCAGATAGAGAGGATTTGTTTTTGATAACTCTAATAAATACTGTAAAAATTGTTATTTTTTCTCAAAATGCTTCTGTCAATTGTTTGACCTTAATCAGGTAATAATATTATCGAATAATCTTCATTATTTTTTTTTAAATAACGAAAACATGTGTTGTACTACTCCGGAAACATTTCCCGATTTCTCATCAGGTTGGCTAATGAATTCTTATTTTCAATAACTGTATATTACTTTAATCATTACACAGCAACTAAAGTAAAAATATCACTAAGTAGCCAGGGTTTAATGAGAGTGAACGATAATGAGAAAATGTGTATGTATTTTTGACATTTACATTTTTCTGACATTTGCACTCATAATTATTTTCGCATTCAAACAACGCTTTAATCAACTAGGCCAAATGTCCTCAAGGACATATGGATCGGACAAAAGCATTGGTTGGATCTAGTGTATATAATTAAAAGAAACGATCGAAATAAAATGATCAAGTTATTATTTCAGTAATTTGAATAAGGTCGGAAATTACAACAGCAGAAATATCGTAAATATGAAATAAAAAAATGAGGACACTGTAAATAGCAAGAAGGTTTTACTAAGGCAAAATGACAAAATGGCAGGTAGAAGGTAGGCAGAAGATTGTGATTGACGTTGAATTTACAATACCGGCCATAATTATTAGACCATACGAGATTATAAAAAAAATGATATGTTTAATACTATTGATCTTTTGTTAATACTTCACAATTACATGTGCATCAAATGAACTGTTCTGATGTTCAGTTATTTGCACTCTTACCAAAGCTACTCTCTTCTTCGTATTGGCTGGCCAAAACAAAGTATTTCAGGTTGCCTCGTAAAACTTTGCAAAGTAATAATAAAAAAAAGAATCATTCTATTTTCATTTAGAATTATCTACCTGGCAATGAATACAAAAACTAATATGAAATCCATAATTTAAAAACAACTGAGGTTGCCTAATAATTATGGCCGGTAGTGTAAATTTTTGAAAATCGTAGAAGAGATGATAGGAAATCAAGTAACCGAAAGATTTTTTTTGCCACGCGAGACGATCTAGTTTGTCACAATCGTTGTTATGTAGCAAGAAACCATCGCAGCATATTTATTCGCTTGATCAACTAAAAAATTAAAAAAACGTTTTTAGCGGATTAATTATTTATTGAACTTTTCAAAAAAGTATGTTTCAATAAATACGTTTGAATTCCAGCCAATATGATTTTATATTTTGCAAGAAAAAAAAAGGAAAAATATTTTTCTAATAAAATCATTATTTATAAGAAATAAATATATATAAATATGAAAATAAAATGAGGACATCTCTCTGAACAATGTTTATGTCAAAAATGCTTTAGTAAGACGAAAAGACAAAAACAGACCTGGTACTAGGTATGTAGAAGATGGCGATTTTTCCTTAAATGATGCTTCTTATGCCCACAATAATATATTGCTGTTTTTAATAATGATAAATTATTCAAACTTTTTAAGCTTTATAAAGAATTTTGAAGTTATTCAAAGCTCGAAATCTATTTTGCAATGTAAGAATATTTCTTCATTTCGAGTGACTATTGCATTATTATTTTTTACTGAGAATAACACTGCTTTTTCTTTTTTCATGAAAGAAATACATGAATTTTCAACTTATAGCTATGGAAGAAAAGGGTTTATATATTTCCCAGGGTACATGCGCTTAAGTTAGTTTAAGAAACGTGAATAGAGTTCAGATTCATAATAATGGGAGTATTTTTTATATTTCGATATTCTGCGAAATTAGAAACGTGTTTATAAGTATATTTTCTTTTTCTGATATATGTACAATCCATTTTTAATATTACTAATTTTGGAAGTGTTAAATGATGCTGTTTTGGCTATTTGTTCTATAACATTGTGATAGTTCGTAGCACTATATTTTAGATCTGATATATATTGTCAAGATTCAATGCTCTGTGAAAGCATTTGTACGCGGATGATGTGTTGTCGTTCTGATTCGACTGAATCCTAGTAAATTGACAAGATCTGATTTGCATACCCGTCGCTTATCTGTTCTGATAAAAGTAGGGACGCGCTATTTGGTCATACAAACTGTAATTACTGCTCGGACTACGGACCGCGCTATCTCGTGCATTTGTTGGCGCAATTAATTATTCGATTGATTATTACCAGAGGGAAATCTTTCTGTTAGTTTAACAATCCCACGAATAAAATGTTCATTAGGATCTGGAAAAAAATTAAAGTTTCGTGTTCAGTACGTTTTTAAAATTCAAGTGCATGAACATGTGTCTGAATTATTACCCGGTATAATCATCGGCAAAAAGAAAATCCTAAAATGTCAACTACAGTTTGGAGAAACTGAAATAAAAGAAGTAAAGAAATCTAAATAACTGAAAACGTGCTGACAAAGGATGAAGCGTGCGATGGTGAGATCAAAAAACGCATAGCCAAGGACGCATTTCGAAAGATACCCAAAATACTGAACGTCAGGAAAGTCTTACTGGAAACAATGAAGAGAGTGCTGGATTGCTATGTGATGTCTCTCCCTCTGTTTGGCAGTGAATGTTGGATGACCTCTTCAAGAATGAAGAAGAGGCTTGAGGCAAGAGAAATATGGTTTTGCAGAAGGATGTTGAGGATACCATGGGCTGAGCACTTGACTAACGACGAGGTGTTGGAGTGGATGGAAACAAGGAAAAAATATTCATACTTAACATAAGGAAGAGACAGATGAGGTTTCTTGGACATGTGATGAGGAAGGAGGAAAAAATTGATAAACACAAGACAGATAAAGGGAAAGTGAGACAAGGGAAAACATCGCGAGTCCTACTTGATAGGTCTGAACAAATGAATGGCAGGATGTGTTTTGTGAAAAATTTAAAGAGGAAAAATTTTGAGAACGACAAGAGACAGGACAAAAGAAAAATCCACGATAAACTACCAATTCAATTCTACTAATTCAAAGGCAGGGCACATGGAGAAGAAGAAGAAGAAGAAGAAGAAGAAGAAGAAGAAGAAGAAGAAGAAGAAGAAGAAGAAGATAGTGTAGTGTATTTAATAAGAGGAACAGCCCAAGTGCTAAGATTTGGAGGAACAGAATCAAGCAAGAACAGAAACTAGTATAGAGATAGCAATTACAGCATCCATAAACTTTTATAAGTAACAAATAAAACAGTGACAAATAAATATAAAAGTTCATCCGAATAACGAATTATTGTTTTTATTAATTCGCCCCCAACTAAGGCGGGAAAGCCACTAGTATGCAAGAGGACTACAGAAAATTAAATTGGAAGAGAAGCGTGATAGCAGGGAGGACTGAAGAAAGGGCAACATATGAACTGAATTCAAGAGGAGAATGGATAGCGATTGAAGTTGGATTTAAATTGTTAAATATTGTAATTTTAAAGGAAACATCTAAACTTAAGCGAAGTGCGAGAAAAGAAACTATTTGAGTAAAAGTGTCGCTGCTTTTCAAAAGCTAGGCAAAGTAAAAAGAAACGCATCAAAGTAATTAACAACATTGATAAACTGCTCTGTAATATTAATGCTCCGATATGTCATTGAAGGCTGACTAATATATACAGAAATGAGAAAATAGAGATGCGGTTCAACTGAAGGATGCTGAGAATATCAAGGATGGAGTGTAGGAACATTACGCTTGTTTTAAGGAAAATTGAGACAAAAAACTTAAGATTATTGTATAAATGAAAAGCAGAATATTGAATAGTTAGTATTGTTATGAAATAAAAAATACTTACAATAACGAAGGAAAGCTTTTTGTGGGGAGCCATGATTTACCAAGTCTTGACGAGGCAACTTACGTAACAGACAAACTAATATAACTGGAGGGTTAATAACTACTATAGCTATAGATTTTCCTCGCAGATAAAGATGAATTAAGGAACAAGGTCTGACGATAACAACATCAAATAGAAAAATCAATTTGTTTAACACATTTATTAATCTACTATTCGTAAATTAGATTTTCTATCACACCCGGTTTTGTGATTCTACTAGGGATTAAGGGATTCAATATAAAATACGAGGAAGAATCATCAAAATTACTGAACATAGCCTGGCATATCGGCTTCGTTTATATTCCCCCCATTATAATGTAGCCCACACACTGTATTTTCCATAAATATTTCCGTGATTATTTTTCTGATGGTCTTTGTGCTTGTTACATAGAGTTTTGGGTAATACTACATTGACGGCACATTTTATCTTGGAAATGGCTAGATGTAATCACAAGTTCTATGCTAACAATTTCTTCTTTCAAACTTTTCACTGATGGAAGTCTCTTCTAGCCTCATATCTTCCAGTCCACTTTGATTTTCAAAAGGTTAAATGCAACGTCAATCGTTATTTTCTGCCTTCATGATTCCTGTTGTTAATTGTTCTCTCTACTAAATAATTTTTAACTTATTTTATATTCTCTCACGCATAATAACCTATTAATGGCTTCAAATGATTTAAAAAAAGTTTAGTCACGTCTTCAATTTCAATGATGTTGAGATATGTTATTTGATAAGATATACTCTTTTAGAGAACATAAAATTTCTTTTCTGTTTTGAGATATACGGTCAAGATGGGATATTTTTGGAAATCATAATTTATCTAACTCTACCGACCTCATGGTTTTTATGAGACGTTTTTGACCGGTTAACTCATAGAAGAGACATTCTTTGCAAGTGACGAGCGCGAGGATTAGCTGCGTAAATTGCTCAAAAATCTCGTACAAATGTACTCTGTCTCCTTTCAATGATAGACCACCCATGTCTATTGAACAGGTTAAGAGGCTCATGCCTTGTTCCCTGTTTACGTAGCCCCCTGCACATCAGTGGCGTTACAGCCTTGCTCGGGGTGATACGATTAAAAAAAAACATAATTTCTTAATATATTGGTTTCTATTCGTAAGTATCTTATTTTTGGAGTTCTGTTGTTAATGCAAATGTGGAAGCGACATTAATCGGGAGGCAAATGTAAGCGTTTGGATCAGGAAAAGAATAAATGAACCGGAATTAGTTTAATCTTGTTTAACCATTTCGAAAGAAAAGAAGCCCACGTCCGATTACCGGATACTGACGTGCATTTTTTTGTTTGGTTTGTCGACATGTTAGTTGCGGATTAGACTGTTTTAAAGATCGAAGAGTAAAACTGGGGAGTTTAACTTGTCTAGAAAATATGGAGATCCTTAGTGTTAGCAAGAGAAGAATATTTACGTATTCAGTGTTTTTTATTCGATCTAGAAGATTTTTTTCTCGTAATATCCGCTTTTGGAACTACCTTCCGTACACTTGCTTTCTTGATAGCTACAATCTTCACGTCAATTGCCATTTTATAACTTTTAGATTCCTAGCTTTCTCTTATCCTTTCCCCCACCACTTCCTCTATCTTGTGCATCTTTTATTTTGCTCTTCTAACTTGTATCCCCATGGATAAATTCATAAATGAATAATTTTGTGACGAAAATATTTATCTGAATTGGTATTTGATTAGGATTATAAGTTATCGATAATTTTCAAATTTTAAATCATTAACTAAAATGCCGAATATACTCTTACATCGAAAAAATGAGGTGTAAATTAATATCGTCATTATAAAGACAAATCAAAATCATATACGATCACCAAAGTTAAGGAACTTCTTGCCTGGCCAGCAACTAGATTGGTGGTCTCTTGGAAGTAACATGTACTGTAAGCTTGATGTGCAGTTGAAGTAATGATACTTACTCGGAATTGTTAAACAGAGAGCTGAATTTCAATTCAAGTTGGTATCGTTACTTTCATTTACGCGCAAATAACCTTAGTCTGAAACCAGATATACTCTCTCAAGTTGTAGGTTACTTAATAAGAATTGTACCACTAAATCGTTATTATCTCATAAACACTTACAAATTAAAAACATTTTCTGGATTTAAAAAACTGCAAAGGTTGAAAAGCCATAGAAAAGGAATCAATCATTCATGTAGATTCATAAGTCTCTGAAGTTACATTTCTCGGCCTAAAATTAACGTATGAATTCTAATAATCTTTACGTTTAAATTTATTTTAATAGCTATTTTTAGAATGTTTGATGATTGTATAGGAATTTTGCGATAAGCAGATATCAGATCATGTTTAATTTTGTAAACGAATATGAATGCGGGAGCTGAAAGCGATCCACAATAATGGTTTGCCAAAAATCTAAACGCCCTCAAAAACTTAAATGCATTTTTGTGTATAACAGATAACCATAGGTTAGAAGTTGAAATTTTAATGTTACCAAACATACAAAAGGTTATCAAATACTTTCCGTAGTATTTTAAACTTCTCTAGTACAGGTTAACATAGATAAAAAGGAAAAATAGTTAATAATTTTTAGTATTTGTTGTGTGACATTATTCTTAAAATTAATATTTCTTTTTATATATAATTATCTTTGCAATAGATATGGGCATACTGAACATTGATCCCCAACTGCTAAGTTAAGCTATTTCTTGCAAGGTCGCTTTTCATTTAAGCTTAATTTACTGAACAATTATTATATTTAATACTTATATACCTAAAAATGAATTCATAAGCTTCAACTCTAACACTGCAAAATACAGGTGAATAAATGTACCTACCACAAGATATCATACATTATGGCTTCTATATCCTGCAAAAGTGTTGACTGATATTGCGGATGATCTTGATATTATATACACAATTACGAATACTCCAGCACTCAGTCAGTTAAGTGCCATACGTAATACACGCTTTGGGTGATCATGTCTCAAAAGAGACCTGACTGACTAAGCAGAAAATTATCCAGCAGTATGTTGCCATTATGTTCTGTGTTAAACTGGTTGCCAGCCAAGGCTAAATAACCCAATCTGTTTTATTATTTGACCCATAACTGGAGGAAAGCAACGGATTAATACATTTCCCCTTGGAATTTGCGCGTAAGTGAATGCAAGGAATTCAACTGAAATTCGAACTCGACACGCCGATTTGTCGTTCCGAGTCGATATCTACTGTACCACAAGGCACATCCAGTCCAACCCTCCTAAGTTCTTTTGAAAATGCTGCCTAGGATGTTGGTATCTATTTCAATGCTCATAAAAATGAATTCATAACTTCAACTAACAAAGTCCAATACAAAATGCCAAAAGTGAATCAGTACATTTTGTTGACTCGTTTGCATAACTAAGCAGCAAGATAAATTCTATTGAACTGACAAGAAAATATGAACAGCTAAACATTGGGCCATCTTGACTGAAGTGGTTATAATAAGAAAAGCCGATCTACCAGGAAACCTCAAACGGAGATTCTTTAGAACCACTGTAGAAGCCGTTTTTGCAACTGTTTGGACCTTAATTAAAGCCCCATATTTTAAGCTTTATAGAAACTACCACCGGACGCTGAGAACTATACTTAACATATCTTAGAGAAAACATCCAACAAAATCACAGCTCTATGGAATCATCTTTGATATTTCTACAATCTTACGTGAACACTGCTGGCAAAACAATAAATTTCCAGTGAACTATCGCTCTGTACATGATGCAAGCCACAAGAAGGGATAGTCACTTGGCAATTACCTACATTTCTCAGCTAATAATACCACCCAAATGACCTTCTGACGTTGATGCAGCACTGCACTACAAGGCATGATAGACTCATGAATGTCTGAGCTACCTCAACCTAATACAATTGTGAATTGATGAAAGAAATTAACGCCTAAGAAAATCACAGTTTTAGCAGATATTGTTATCATAAATTGCTACGAATAGGTCGGATAAAAACATTGTTTATATTTGAAAACAGCCAAACGCATGATTAATTGTATTTATCAAACCGTTTATGATGTGTGGCTTAAATAAATGATAATTGAACGTTGTTCAATCGAAAATGCGAAACAACCAAGAAGTTATCAAATACAGGCATCACCAATTGCATTAAACTAATAGTTTAATGTCCTCTCGAGAACGTTTTAAAATTTTACGAAAAACAGTAAGCATGTAGTCTTTTTTAAAATTGTATAAAGCCTGTCATAGAAACATACAATTTTAGATTGCCTTAAAAACAGATCATCTGCTACGACATGCAATCTTCCGTGACCTCACCTAAACACGCGTCCAGGTTATGAAGATAAATTACATCTGTGATATGGGTATGTTGATAAACCACATTCTGCAATAAAATATCTAATTAGAAAACTTTGAATAGCATAACACCACCATTTAATCGCAGTTGTTAGCAAGTCTACACTGACTTAGAGTTATAGCACCTGTTAGAATCCCTTCTATGGGCAAATAATTGACCCCTAACTTGTGGTAGAAACATTATGTAAGTATAAAATTAGATTTTTACACTGAAAATTCTAGAAATACTTTTTCTGAAAAAGAAAATATTGCCAGCAATCCATATTGCCATCCGTATATTTATAAAGATAAACTATTACAAGCAATATATTCTAAAAAATAATTCAACAGTAATATATATTTAAAGAAAAAAATATATACCAGCAATATATCTGACTCTCGACAAAACCTTCTTTACAAAAACACGTCAATGGAACCTGATCCACAAACATATTCTCTTCATACAAATATATTTTAAGAATTTTGTTGTCATTAAATAATATATTTTGGATGATGAGCCGTAAAACAAAACAAATATTTTTTTTCATTTTAAAGGACGTTTTTTTTTAAATCTGAATAATTCAACGTTCCCACTATAAGCGAACATTAAAATGCTCTAAAACCTGGCGTTTTTAGATTTAATACCCAACAGATGTTGTTATGCCATTAAACACAACTCAAAATGTTTTCAACTTAGGTAAATAACTAATATTCGCAATAATACGTTATTTTGAATGTCGTTGGTAATATAGTAAGAAGAAAAAAGCCACTACTGAATGTAGGAAAAGGATAATTTATTTTTGCACAGGACATGTTTTTTTCTACTTGAAAACTTTTGCAGCTGGCTTGCGTTCATACCACATAGATTTGACTGACAGGTTCATGCAAAATCACTAAACTTAAGCAGTTTCTATTTTTTTAGTACCTAGATGCGTGACAGTTTGAGAATACCAGCTGATGTAAGCCTGGATATGTGGGTGGTGTCATGGATAACATTGTGGAATTTTAGATCAGAAAAAAGAGGTCCAATTTCAGTC
>JBBBDQ010000247.1:1287500-1460000 GCA_037127315.1 Ascarosepion bandense
TTAATAAAATTTTATATTTCTTTAATATAGACTATCTTAGTTAGGCCAACGCAGATTATTTTATAAGAAAGTGCTGTATTACATACTACTTTTAGTATTCTTTGCCTAGTGGATAATTCTAAACGAAAATAGAATGATTTTTCTGTTAATAATGCACAATAACATATGCATCAAATAAACTGTTCTAGTACCCAGTTTTTGTGTTCTCCTCCCCATGTTTGTCTCTTCTTCTTATTGGCTGGTAGAAGCAATGGCTTTTTGGCTGTCTTGAAAAATTTTGCAAATAATTATAACAAAAGAACCATTCTATTTCCATTTAGAATTATCCACTTGGCAATAAATCAACTGCGTCTAGAGATTATATGCAAAAGAGGTATTGTCAAATATTTTATGTAAAATTTATAGATGTGTTATCCAATGAAATATTTTGTACTATTATGTATAGCGAGTAAGCATGAAAGTAATTGAATCCCAATTTTCAATTTCAGATTGATATTTAGTATTTTTTCAGTAATTATAGCAATTTGCAGTGTCAAGAGATTATTTGCAAGAACTAGAATTTACTACTATGGCTCGTAAAAAAGAACTAACAATGATTGAAAATAAATATATAATCAAAGATTTAGCAAAGGAAAGTCTTCGCTTCAAATTTCTAAGGATTTGAAAAGGGATCATCGAACAACCAAGAAAATATGTCAAATGGGAATTAAACCAGGGAAAAAAGTCTCAGACTAAATTAAGGAATTTAACAAAGCGAGATTTATCACATATCCGAAGAGAATGAATAAGAAACCCAAATGCGTCAAGTCTGTTCATATTTGAGGCCGCTGGATCTCCTATGGTGTCAGGGTAAAAGATGGTCTAATGCATTAAGGAAAATTGCTGATGTAAAATATCAAATAAAGAAACACATTTTAACAAAAGAAAAAATGAGTAAAGAAAATTGCAATGGGCAAAAAAATACATAAAAACTAATTTCAGTAAATTGCTTTGTACAGACTAATAAAGGATCACGCTCGATGGGCCTGATGGATGGGCTGGAGGATGGGTTTGGAAGCCACATGATTAAAAAAAAATTAAACGCCAATAAGGTGGCGGTGAGATCATGATATGGGCTGGGATTATTGGCAATAAGCTCGTAGGTCAATTTAAAGTGAAATATTGGGTTAAATTGAATTCCAAATGTTGCTGAAATTTTCTAGAGCTATATTTCTTTAAATAGCTTGATAACCATTCTTTAGCCAAGCGTAAATCTATGATCTTTATGCAACTAAACGCACCACATCTTGCATCAAAGTTTACTAAATCCTGGTTGAAAGAAAAAGGAATTGTTGAAGTTTCTCTTATGGACTGGTCTTTAAATAGCTTTGATTGAATCCCATAGACAACTTGTAGAGCATCCTCAAGAAAGATATATATTCTAAGGGAAGGCAATTCAACAACAAGTGTGACCTCTGGGAAGCAGTTAAAGTTGCTGCAAACAACTTACCAGCCGCTAAAATTACAAATCTAGCATTAGATGTTGACAATAGGCTACTAAGATTTATTGAAGAGAAAGGAAAATTTGTGCAATAGATTTTAGATGGTTCTTATTATTATTTGTTAATATATCTTTTATTTTTAAAATAATATTTTTTTTATGTTTTTCTTTTAAGAAATTAACGAATTTCTTCTAAAATCTTTTCATATTATTTTTTACATTAGTTTTACAAGATATAATAATGTAAAAGTATCAAAATAAATAGTTGCAAATAAAATACTGACAGTCAAATTAGTCTGTTTTGTTAAATTATTAAAAACATTTTTCCCACCAAAAACAATAGTTTTCTATCTCATTATATATCTAAGTTTATAATATTGAGCAGAATAAAAAAAAACAGCATAATAAGATATTCAACATTAAAGACGCAAATCTTTATGCCAATTTATAACTTGCATATAATCTCTAGTCGCAATTTACTAAAAATACTATGAAATACATCAATTTTTTAAAAAAGTGGGGTGGCCTACTAATTATAGCCGATAGTGTATATATATAATTATAAATATGTATATTATCAGAGGAGGTTTTATTTTCACTGGTTTCATTCCGAAATTCATATTTCTTTGCATTGAAAAAACAATCACACCAGCTTATATTGGATAAAAATTAGAAGTTTGTATTTTTATATACAATATAAAATCCTGAAGATGTTTATTCATTGGATTTCTATTTTAAGTAAGGTGAAAACGCATCAATGTATATAAAATATAAGAAATAAAAATTGTAGATTTTCTGGAGAACCACTGTGAATATTCAAGAGAAGTTTATTAGTATTTTCACACAATTTTGCATATTAGTATAGCAGGTGATATTGACAGCCTTGAAATGGACACAATACTTGTGAATACTCAAGGACACACGTCACTGTAGTGAGCGAGGATACTGTAAATAGCAAATGAACTGTTGAAAATTAATTGCTTCAGCTTGGCGATTTTGCCGATATAATATGTGAAGAAAAACAATTAAATCGAAGGAATGGCAGATACATCGGCAGGGAAAAATTAAGCCAGGTCACTTATCGCGTAGAGCCAACAGAAGTTCATAATGAGCAAGGCAAATATAACAAACCAAAACAGTCACAATCTCGATCTAAATATGTGACCAAAACCATATATTCAACTACTCGAGAATGTTGACTCGGGAAAAAAAAAATATTTATATAAGATGGTGCAGGACTGGGTGAGAATTTTTATCGATTGGCTGCGGTAAAAATTGAATCTGGAACATACGGAAGTATGTTCCAGATTCAATTTATATATATATATATATATATATATATATATATATATATATATATATATATATATATGTGTGCGTGTGTATGTGTATGTGTGTGTGAATATAAAAAACCAGCAAATAAAAATTATTTCAATTTCATTCTATATTTCACCAGTAAGTTTGACCGACCTAGACAGAAACGAATTCTTCAGTCATTTCTGTCTCACGCCCGCGCACACACAAGCACACACAGACATATAGATTAAATAACATTACCATCCGACATATATGTAGTGCATGCGTGTTTGCAAAGAAAAGGATGTGTGTCTATAATATTCTTTACCATCAAAAATATTACTCACATGTATTTAAAGAAAATGATGCTTTAATACACATGATAGTTATCTGACGAATAAGAACGAAACCAGTAACATTAAATACCAGAATATTCTGAATCTCTTTTCTCGATCTCTGCCGAAGATTTAAAAGAAGTGAAACAGTTTATTTGAGAAAAGCTCATATATATATATATATATATATATATACGAAAGATATATTTAACCACAACCATATACAGATGAGGAGACTTTTTTTACTTCATTATATTTATATTTACTCAGTACAACCAATGCATTTTCAATATGTTTTTGTTGTCAATACATTTAATACTTATACGCAAAATAATACCGTAGATCGTATATTTTAAAATGGTAATTTCTGGTCGAAAAAAATCTCCTGCTAAGGGAATTCCTTCGTCGTTATTGATGAGAACACCTTCTGTGCATCAACATGTGGACATTGCTGTTTGGTTTACTGTAACTGTTTCATATTTAATTTGCACAAGCGGTACGTGAGTTGGGACCATTTTCATCAATGTCATTGACAAAATTAAATATTTATTCAAATTGACTACTTATTCAATAAAAAGTAACAAGTAATTTAACTAATTTAAGTATTATTTGAATTCTTTCTTACAGTTCTTCATATATTATTCGTTTATTTTATTTATATATTAGATGCTTTTTCTTTCAATGATGTTTATCGTTTAATGTGAATTTTCAATGAAAATATAAATTGTATTAAAGAAGAGTAAAATGTAATTTTAAATTTTAGCCAACAGCAAGTCATTGAAAGCCCAGCCATTAAACAAATACAGGAATACGAAATGTTTTTTTTCTTATTTTGAAATTAAACTCAATTATGTATAAATCTAAGTTACGTTTTGTTTAGAAAAAAATTACTATGTATAATAGTGAAACAATAAATAGAGTTCCTAAAATACTATTTTTATATACAGTTGAGAAATTGTTGTGTTGAAATTCGATAATGTATTAAAAGACTAAAATCAGTTATAATTATCTAACGACTTAGAAAAATGTTTGTTGGTGATAAAGTTTGATTTAAAGACTATATTATTTCAAGGTCAGGATTGTTAGTTAGTGCTGATTTCCTGAAACATCTGGTAATGCTATTTCTGACAGCTATTAACAGTAATATATATTTTATATAGTTATCAAAATTATATGTTTTCCCCTTAAAAATCACTCATTATGATCCTATGAATTTGTGATTCGACGGAAATAGTCAGAATGTCCTGAGGTAGGGTGGTTAAGTCTGATGAATAAGATTTTTGATGGTATATGTTTGAATTAAGAATTTTTTTGCAGGAACTTAAGAAATTGTAATGCTCAAGAAGATTGTCAAAAGAAAGGAGGCGTCTTTAATTGCTGCTATAGATTTTGGTAGTATTCGCTCGAAAAGATTTCTACAACTAAATATTTAGATCAGTTTTTGTTTTGTTCTATTTTGTTTTTTGAGGCACCTAATTTTTCGCCTTGTTGTGTCCCTCTAGCTATTCATTGAACCGATGGACGATCCGAAAACACTTGTTTTTGTTTGTTTTTCATACGTCAACAGAACTAAAATTTTAGAAAATTTTCACCAGTCTTCACTCATTTTCTGTCAATAGTAAAACTGCGAGAAATTCACAGCTTCACATTCACAGCAGGGTGTGACATATTTGACACATGTCCAGCCGTTGTCAATTATAGATGCATATCTAATTCATTCTCATACACTGTATTTATTACAGAAATATAGAATCAGGAATTATTTAAATGTAACCGTGTTAATTAACTTACAACATGGGCGTTTTTCATAATAAATTTAGTATATAAGGTGAGCAAAATGAATACATCTTTATTTTTCAAACACGCCACATCTAGACGCCCATGTGAATGCCATGCGTTTGAGTACAACATTTTAACACATCACTCAATAAATCCCGGGCCTATCTTATAAAAGAACAATCTTTTGGCAAATTTTGAATTTATTCATCAACATAGTCTCATTCTAGGGTACATTGATTCCAACGTTTCTCTAGGAATTAAATGCTTTTTTTCTGTAGGAAGATTTGTTTTTGGATTCAAAATACGCCTTACTTTTCGATATCACTTCTTTATTAGAGCCAAACCTTTTTTTGCTAGAGCAAACTTTTGAGGTCTGTAAACAGTCAGTAGCCGCGGGTGGCCAGATCTGGAAAACAAAGTAGATACTGAAGCTATTAGAAGTGGATTCATGTAGTTTTGTCGTAGCTGCGATCGACTTGTGACACGGTGCGTTGTCTTGGTGATAGATCACTTTTTCTTTTTCATCTGTGGTGGTTTTTTGGCTATTTCTTTTTGTAAACGCAGCAATTATGCTATATAATAGTTGCTATTGATAGGTCTTCCTTTCTCAATATAATCCCAGAATACGGATACCATAACCATGATTGCTGAAGTTTGCGACTTTGCTTGCTTTGGAAGGCTTTCTTGTGCTGCTGTTACTCAGCTGACTGCCGATTTGACTACGGAGGAGAGGGATGTATCAATGTTTCATCCATTGCCATATATTTATGGGAAAAGTCCTTTTCGTTGCGTTGAAACTGATGGAGTCAACTCTCTGAATCCTCGACGCGTTATTGGTTTTGATCGACAGAGAGCAAACGCAGGACCCACTTTGAACACAGCTTTCTCATTGACAAATGTTCATGCAACATGGTGAATACAATGGTTTCTGATATGTTACCCCCACTGCTATCTCACGAAACTTCAATTTGCGATCGGCCAAAAGATAATTTGTAAATTCTTTTGGTGCTTTCCAGGACAACTGTCCATTTTGAATAATCTGATCGTTCAGCAAGTTTTCTGTCTGTAAAAGTGCGTTTAAAGTCAGCACACCACCTATTAATCGTTGTTTCTTACAAAGCAAATTCCAAATAAATCTTATCAAGTCATCGATTCGCTTAAACAGTAATTTTTCTCGTCAGAAAGCAATGCTTTATCGACACAGGAAGTTTAGTTTTTTCTATTGTTTTAAAAATTTGCAACAGTAGCTTTATTTAAATTATTGTATTTTGTAAATACGTGGTGCTACTCATAAATAAATAGAAATAGAAAAGAACCATTTTTTTATTCAAGCAATCGAAAGTTGTAAAGAATTATTCACGCTTTAAAGCTGCCCACATCAGTTTTTGTTTCTCCTTATTATCTTTAAAAACGTAATGAATTCATTTCATTTTTAAACAACTAGTTACAAAAAAAAAGTTACATGAACAAATGGTTTCTTTGAGTTTAGGCGGTCATGAATATATTTTGCAGGGTGTCTAAATGAACGTATTTGCATGCATTACTCAGATTATTTAAACATAATCGAAAATATCATTTAAAGAAATTATAAATTCCAATACCAAAATTATATTTTGAACTAGTAGATGAAAATGTAAATGGTCTATGAACATGCTTATCAGATTTCAATGTACAATAACACTGAAAATGTACAGGATCAGTTAAGTCATTTGTCTTTTCTTATTTTAGCATTGTAGAGTCACTAATTAATTCTCTCATTTTCTACTAAATATCCGCACCTAATTATCTTTGTCCCCTGAAAACTGCTGCAATTAAAACATGCATTCTTGTGATATTATTTAATACATACAGAATATTTTTTCTCTATTTCACATAAACAGGTTTGGGAAAAATCTTTGCGCTGAGTTTGTTAAAGCATTTAACGATACTGAAATTTAAAATTACCTTAAATTGCATTAATAACTCTGTAATTTAAGCTAAATTTAAAATTTGAAAGATCATACTTGTCCATCACAAACTTCTGTAATTAAGACATGAATTCCGGTGAGATTATTTATCTCTGCAAAAGAACTTTTTCAATTTTAACCAAACAGATCACCAAACATTACTCAATGCACTGAATATATAAAATCATTTTATGTTGAAGAAGTTTACATTTAGCTTAAATTGCATTACTAACTCAGTAATGCGGTTTAAGCTAAATTTGCATAATATCTAGAAATATCTATAAAATTTTCCGATGATCTCATGATTTTCTCGCTGAGGACATTTTGTCATTTTTGTATGCCCAGATTCAGTATCTTTTGCTCCGTTCACATAATATAAAAAATCAAACTTTAAGTCTCGTTGCTTGAAATTGTAATAGGATCTTGTGACAGACTACCATTCGTTTCTTAAATCTTGGTTTTATTCCAAACCAATTAGATACGCACAATTGGTCCCTGGCTCGATATTCTGATGATATACTAAGATCAGAGATAGCGCGTCAAAATTGTGACTCAATTAAACGAAATATCGTGTGTAATTACTTCATCTTAATTTGTGTTTATTAAGCTGGAATAACGTTGATTCACTAATCAAAAAATTGAAATGGATTCAGTATTATGGTGATTAAATAATATATGTCGCGTTTAGAAATTAGAAATTATTTTTCTAGAAAATTGTTTTTTTTTCTAATACAGAGAAAATTATTATTTTTTATCACTTCTCTTCTTATGATTCACTTCTGGAAGATGTGGATGTGATTAAAGTTATCAGAAGTCTGTATTATTTTAAATATATCTGTCATTTGAGAACCGTTACATGCTTCAGACAACGTCAGAGCAAACGATGTCTTTCTCACTGATGTGTTCAGGAGAAATAAAAAGGAGAATTTTGTAGAAATTTAGTAAAATCAAAGAAATGATTGCGTTAATTAGAGCTGTTTGTGGTTGAAAAAAGATCATCAGATGCGAATATTGGGACTAAATTTAGCGAATTATTTAACGACTCTTAAAGGTTACAAGAAAAATGTTTTAATTGATCCTGTAGATTTTCAGTTTTACTGCACGTGGAAATCTTATCATAAGCACTTTCAAAGAACATTTGCAATTTCCTCCTCCTAGTTCAAAGTACGGTGTTTGACACTTGGTTTTATGAGTTATATAAAATATATATTTGATTTTGCTGAAATTATTATAACAATGCAAGGAGGTACGTTCACATGGATGCATTATTTAAAAATATTCATAATTACTTTTTTCACCGTTTATATGATGCATTTAACATATCAAACAATCTAAAAAACTTACGTGACTACATTTTACGTCTAAAAAATACTTAGAAACGTTAATTTCTTTAGCTCTAGCGTCAGCTGAAATTCATTAAAAAAAATCCCATAAAAAAGATTTTCAGGAAATTATACTTATTATTTCCAGCAGCTTTTATGTGCTATTCTTTATTTATCACTTCACTTTTTTTTAGAATAACAACAACCAAAGCATAATTATGTAACTTCTAGTGCCAGATAAAGCGTTTCCTATCCGACAGCAACTTAAAATAAACGTGCCGAATGTAGATGTAACTTGCTGAGTACCTTGGACCATTCTGGATGTTTTAAAAGAAAGTAACTGGAACTGGGGAGAGACGACAGTGGCTTTTCCTATTCATTGTTTTGAGTTAGACATGAAAGTGATTTATCTCCTATAGTGACACAGATGTCACGAAACTGAAATGACGTTGTTTTAAAATATTTACGGGAGTTATCGGTTTTTGACAAGAACAGTTTGTCAATGTTCTTTTAAATGGATTGTCATCGTACTGTTATAGTACTAACTGAAATTTCCCGATAATTGGAAAAGTTGGCGTGTATGTGTGCTTAATATTTATATGATACATTTACTCGAGGAGATGAGAGAGTAATAAATTTTGTTAGTATGCCCAATGTATATAGATCTGTTATTTTTATCGACATCAGTAGATACTCGTAAGTGGTAAGATTAGGTACATCTCTGAAATCGCTAAAAAGAACAACATAGTATGAATAAATAAGGTCCCTAACTTAATACAGACGAAGTATTTTCCATAAAAATGTTTATATTACTTACTATACGAGGAAAGATCAAAGTAATTTTTTTAAATTTTTAATGCCTTCGAAATATTTGGCAGAAAATCTTGATTTGATTTGAGTTAGCGGGTAACCAAAATGTTAATAATGGAAATATATTCTCTCGTGTCGCTAAGGGGGCAAAATGATGCAAATAACTTAATAGGACAAGACACTGGATATAATTATTTGTGTTCTCATGCCTAAGATTTATTTTGCTTTTCCAGCTTTATTTTAGCGTGATTACCGTCATGTTTAAAATGTACCTTCTTGGATACTAATATATAAATGATAATGACAAAAAAAATCAGTTGTTGCAAAATTACAATTTCATAAATGTATGGTTAAATTTTCTACGATTAAAAAAAAACATCACTGAAAGGAAATTTCTCGAAGTTACTATATCCGCTTTCCGGCCTAGAATATTTCAGTGAATGTTTCTTTGAAAGGAAAAATGCATACAATGCATTGATACTTGTAAAATTGCGCAGAAAGTAATTTTTCAATTTTATGGAACCTCAATATACATTAAAATATAAGAAAGAACATTTATTTTTGTTTTTCATTTGTGATAATTTATCATCAAGTGAGTTGGGAGGAATGAGATTTCGTATTGAAATGAGAATGAGAAATTGTCATAGAAAGATATATCCAACTCATTTTGCTTTTGTGCTTATAAATTTCTGTTAAGGCTCAAACAAAGTCAAAGTTAATCATCTTTGAATGAATATTGTTTAATAGATAGTGAAATATATATTTATTAATTCAAAATCAATGAATAGTGGAGTAACTCTCATCAGAAATTCCAAGTTTGAAGGTAACTCAATATATATTTTGAAGAGTGCATTCATCTGAATTTCTACTCACACATTTTTTACAAATTTAATAAAGACGTTTCATTCGCTCACAAGACTTGTAATGAATAGAGTATAATGAAGATAAAACATAAATTAGGACATGAATATGATCATATAAATAACTAGCAGTAGAGCCCAGCGTTGATCGGGTGTAATGAAAGCTTTAAAACTAATCCATGGTCCTGGAGCTTAGACTCTTTGGACGTTGGCACGAAAGACTAAAAAGCAAAATTTGTTTCCAGTTAAAGTGAATCCGTAGACTGAAAGAAAAATGAATGGATGTAAGTCAAATTTTGATTTCCTGGTATCGATATCAAATAAAATTTTGAAGGCTAAATAAGTCCTCCGAGTAAATGGTATCATGGCTGAGACTAAGAGCTACACTTATACTTGCTTAGAGCCAAACCCGAAGCAAAAACTAAAATAAAAGAGTTAAAAAATACAGACATACAGGCAGATAAACAGACACACACACAGACATATTGCCTTATATATATATATATATATATATATATATATATATATATATATATATAATCGATTTCCTGCACTATTGTAAGAACTGCAACCTTGAAATTTCTGAATATCGTTTCTTATGTCTTTGTCTATCAAATTTGATTAAAATCGGACCACTCCTTCTATAACCCGATATTTTTCGATTATCGATTTTCGATATTTATCGGGGGTACCTCAATAACCTTTAAATTATTCCAATATTGACAGACATTAATTTCCGAACATTTTATTTGAAATAATGTCGATTATTAACATCTTCAATATTTATATTCACTTGCTGTCCTTTAGAGTTTTTGCAGTTGTTGAAAGTCCTAAAGGAATTTGGTTTTAGTTATTTGTTACAATTCAGTGTTTGTGATTCTTTAGCTCCAGTTTCTAATGTTCAAATATTTCAATCGATCAAAACAATTCAAATCAAGTTATCTAAGCGGTTGCATACAGCTGACAGCTTAAATCCTTCTGAATTGGTTTGGCAACATTGAGATGAAACTCTCGATTTAACAATTCTATTTGTTATTAAATTTCATTGAGAATGATTGATGAAACGAAAGGAGAAGCTATTAGGAGTGATATAATTTTTTTCATTAAGAAAGTATATGATTCTTAAATGCGGTATTGTATCTATTTATATTTATATTGATATTTACGACCATTCGTCCGTTGTATGCTCCGGCCTTCTTCAGGTGATTTGAATTTCGAACCTAGCCTTATATCTTGTCCACCGGAGTAGATAGTCCTCATTCCACGTCTCAATGACACATGTCCCATTGTGTAAAAGCGTTGGTTAAAGTAGTCCAGTGATGTGATCCAAATAATTTTGAGATACGTACCTGGTCACCAGAGACAAGAAGAAAAGTTGGAGGATTAAATTACTAATGGAAATATCTGGAATTGCAAAAGAGATATCCAGAAGAGGTATGATACGGGAAAATAAAACAATCCATCACGGAGGATCAAATAAAAGATTTGGTTCTGCCGAGAATATGACAACAAACGAGAGATAACAGTCGGAAGAATGTAAATAATTCAAATAGTATATTTCATCATGCAAATTTTTATTAATATTACATTTTTCTTCTTACAGAAGGTAGACTTTCACTTGAACTATTCAAACGTTTCCATTTTAGCATTCTAACGATATATATTTTTTTGCATTATATTGCTTGTAGGATGTGCGTTGTGGTGCATTAGGTATCGGCTCGGAACGAGAAATTGGGGAACCGAGTTCGAATTCCAGCAGAATTCATTGCATTCACTTACGCGCAAATACCCTTGGGAAAGGTATTAATCCGTCTCTTCCTTCCAGTTATGTGTTAAATAACAGAACAGATTGGGTTCTATAGCCTTGGTCGGCAACCAGTCTACCGCAGAAAGCAATGGCAACCTACTGCGGGATAATCTTCTGCCCAGTCAGTCATGTCTCTTTCGAGACATGATCGCCCGAGCGTGTATCACGTATGGCACTTAACTGACTGACTGATTGCATGTAGACGCTTTTATTAAAAATAAACACGCTCTATTTCCAAATATCTATTTTGCTACCTTCTTTAAAAATTATTATTTGTAAGGATAGTTTTGTCGGGATTACATTTACATTATTATGCTTTCTTATGAATGTAAATTATCTTTCTTTATCTATTTAGATAAAATAAAGACGAGGTTTATTATTTCAAATCAAAGAATAACTACTTAGAGTTTAATAATAAAAAAAATCCATTTAGAATTTAGAAATGAAAAACGACACCCTTAAAGTTATAAGACAAAAAGCAAATAAACAAATTAATGATATATTTCTTTTGAAAAGACAGAAACAGAGACGCAGAATGAAATATACAGGACAGCACCGTCAATAAAATTTTGCAGCGTCTTCAAGATTTACACTGAGTGTGGATTTCAATAAAGTCAGTCATCCGAAATCAGTGATAAAGGATGCATAAAATTTGTTTTACACATTTTGCACATATACAAATAGACAATAATAACGAAAAATTTATGCCGTTAGGTCGAGAATAATAATATGATCATTCGTTTTATTCAATAGGCACTTATGCTGATCTTGACCTTACCAGATGTAAGGTGTCGTGAAGCTGCTTTTTATGGAACAGGTCCTAGTTTTGTCGCGGAGATCAATTTACAGTGGGTTAAATATTAAATATTATTTACTGTATGCTTATATCTAAAAGCAAAGACTCCGATCTGGCGGATGAAGAAGCCTAGAACCACCTCTCATTTACTGTTGTTTTCAAGTACACTCTGAATAATACTGTTAGCACGTTTCATCATCCCAGCTATTGGCAAATAATTAACGACAATCTTGGGTCAAATTACTAAGTATAAAGATATATCTTTATATGTAAAAATAACAGTTAATAAATTAATAAAAAAATAATAACATCAGTGATACCTTATATAAAGACGGATTATTTCAAAAAACATATTGTGTTTATACAAACTATAATAGAAATTTTGACAGCATCAAAATGAACCGCTGAAGTTCATATGCCGTAAAACAAAAGAAACAAATATTCCAATTGATGGATTCTTCAGAAAGATCTAAAAATCATTGCCATTCGCAGTAAGTCAATAAATCTGTGAAAGATATTAAAAAGGCACATTTTCAACTGTATAGAATCGCATTCAATGAAATGTTTAATATTAATTCTACAGATCGAAAATTATAGTGTGAAATTTTTATGTCAAAATAAACATACAGAATTATTTAATCATGCAGATGAAAGTATATTCGATTCTCACTGGTGTCAGACTTCATTGACGGGCAGGAAAATAGCGTGATCTCGGTACAATCATAGATTAGCTTTGTACAGTCATATAGAAACTTTGTTTCGATACAAACAATACATTGTTTTACAACTTATGCATGAGATAAAGGAAAGGGTCTAGGATTATATGTCTATTCAAAACTTGTGAAAAAAATGAATACAATTATCTTTGTAACACATCCATTTTAGTGTTTTCGAAAACTGTCTTCGTTTGAATAATAACGTGAACTTTTTCCAAAAGAGCAAAGATATGAATCACATATATATCAAGCTAATAATTTAATGTAATATATATATATATATATATATATATATATATATATATAAAATATATATATATATATATATATATATAAGTATATATATATATATATATATATATATATATATATATATATATATTCTTCATTTGTAAACGAGTTATTACACGACCTGGGTTTCTACCATGTGGTGTCTTCAGACGATTTGCAATAACTAACTTTACCGTTTCCCTTTTCTTGTAAGAACGCTCACATAACAGTAGCTTTTTGGTACACTCACATGACAGAGAATTTTTGAACGCGCAATTTGAAAATTTACAAGAAATTATTACTTATTCATCCATAGTTGTATGAATCGAATAGGTATTTTTAATATGGTTACACTTAGTCATAATTTCTGTTCTTTCATTCCATAGGTCATTTTTGTTTGGGAATAGCATAATCACTAACTTTTCTTCCTGACACAGTCTAAATATTTTGTCACCGTTGTAAGGCTTAGCAGTTTTCACTATACTCCACCTTATGCCTCTACTGAAGAAACTGTACAAAATTGGCTAGCCACGCGTGGAAATTGAAAAGATCCAGACATCAAACCACAAAATATTCATTCCATTAGGTACAAAAAATTTAACTGAAATAACTTTTGTACCAAATGAAACAAATATTCGGTAGTCCGATGAAAAGAGCTAATTTAGATAATTAAAATTAACTATAATTTGTAGCCAATTTAAATGACGTGTTTGAGTTTACTTTTATAAATATCATATTGCTCTGGATAACATCTATTAATCTCTCTATATAGACATAACACATCATATTTTATATTAAGTTGTTCTTGTTAGATTATTCTCGCCGTTACGAACTGGACACACACACACACACACACACACACACACACACACACACACACACACACACATATATATATATATATATATATATATATATACATCGGACACCTTTGAATTTTGAAAATTTTCTCTAATTTATATTGGCTCTGTATTCTTAATTCTTAATACATTGAGCTCTCAGCCAGCATCACTTTTTAATGTAAATTTTTTTTAATATTAATATAGGATCAGGTTCTTGGAATTTACCTTCCTACTCTTCCACTTCGGATTAAAGAAAACAAATATATATATATATATATATATATATATATATATATATATATATATATATCAGAAATTGTAGCGGCGCTATATCGTGTTTTATTCGTTAACCCCTTAGTCAATGGGCCAGTTGTTATGACGTTTGCATAATAACGCAACTATCTGGGTTTCAGTTTTTGGATTGGATGCGCACTGCTGATGAGTCCCAAATGTAGGAGGAAATGGACGTCTGTTGATGTTGAATAAAACTCGAGGAATTATTTACTTAATGTACACACACACACACAAACACACACACACGCGCCCGCACACACACACAAATATAAAAGATCTAGTGAACATAAACATGTATGACCATAATCGTTAAAAGTACAATTACAAATCGGACTCCTTCTCACATTCAACATGAATCTTCCAAGTGAGTAGAAACCCTTAAAATATTGAATGATACCCTGAGTTTTTATGTAGTGTTTATTCCTATTTCTACATACACAACCGCCAAAAATGCACATACATAGCCTATTAACCAAACGTATAAAATCCCATACACAGATTTAAAAATAAAAATACAATCCTATATTCAAAATAAGTAGCAAATATACTGGAACAACTGCAATCCAATTACTAATAATAAAACCCACTCTCGGTGAATTGATGCATGGTTACAAGAATTCACGAAGGGAAGAATTTATCCTTTCTCGACTCCGTATTGAACATACCAAAATAAATCATCTATTTATACTGGAAAAAAAAGAAACCACCATGGTGCACAGATTGTCATGTTCCATACAATCTAAGACAATTTATGATGGACTACGCTGATTTTCATCTATACGAAAAAGTATTACAACACAAAACAAGAAAAGAACTATTTGAACACACAAAGATAGCCTATTTAATGGCATATTTAAAGGAAATAGGACTGTACGATAAAATTTAAACAAAATAAAAATGTATACACTCTAATGTGTACAACCACACTATTGCAACAACTTCAAAACAAATATGATCCTGAAATACAAAAGCTGACCCTTAAATGATCATAATGGTTGATGGGTCGTTTAACTTAAACCAATCCAAACCAGACCAAACATATTTCTTTATCTATGGCTTCTTTTAATCCTGTAATCATCAAAAAATGACACAAATATGCTTGAAGGATAAGAAAAAAAATCTGTACATTTTCAAATCGTTCTCTTCAATATAGAAACATAATCTTCCTTACCTCCAATTTAAAATTTTTGAATGAAACAAGGAGAATTTGACCAAGTGCTGACTTGTAGCTGACTTGCTGTTTGTACAGAAATGTAATTTTTATTAATCATTAGTATTTGGAAATAATAAAAACATTTGTTTTAAAGCAAATAATGTTAACATAACCCAGGGATGAATCGTATCTGTTTCGTCCAATGTGAAGAAATTTATATATATCGGATTAATCTTTAATATGTGCAAACAATAACATATGTCTATAGAAAGGAAAAAAATATTCGAAACATTTAATTAGAAACTACCTAAACTTATATGCAAAGGTAAGCTGATTTTACACATATAAATACAATATTATTGACAAAGATATGTATCTTTATCATTTGATGAATGTAATACGTAATATAATGGTTGGTAATTCTTACGTAGATCAGGCATCCCTCGATTATACATTTGCACATCAGGATATTTCAGGAACGTAGTAAATTGGAAACAGCTTTTTACTAAAAAAACATCTGAAGATGACAGAGCGAGAGCGAGAGAGAGAGAGATAGAGAGAGAGAGAGAGAGAGAGAGAGAGAGAGAGATTTCAATCATTAATCTCGTTTTTATTAAATGGATAATGTACTTGATATAGCTACTAATTTCGCGTACACACTTAGAGCATAAAATCACATGAAAAAGAGTCTAGATAATATAAATGAGATAAAACTAGTTTCAGCTTAAATACATTAAGGATATATAATGTGTTATTAATTTCAATAGCATTTTGGGTTGTGTCTTTTGCTGATGACCATGCACTCAGTTTTCTTAAAGTTTATTTGTAGTCCCTTTCTTGTCACTCTCCACTGCTACTTTCTGTATGAGGTCTTGTAGTTTCATTTCTGTGTCCGCAATTAGCACTGTATCGTCCGAATAGCTTATGTTGTTCAGGCTGTGGCCTCCAATAACAAATCCTGGCGTGTCATATAGGGTCCTCAAAATATTCTCGCTGTATAGGTTGAACAAATCCGGTGAAAAGACACATCCTTGTCTTACGCCTTTTTCTATCTTTGTGTATCTACTGAGATCGTTACCTGTCCGTATGCAGGCCGTTTTCTGCCAGTAGAGATTCTTGATTATTCTTGTCTTTCCCGAAAATCTCGAGGCTGCCTAGCATCTCCATCAATTCTTTGTGTCGTATTTCGTCGAATGCTTTCGCGTAGTCAAGGAAGTATAGGTACAAGTCTTTCTGCATTTCTAATGCCCTTTCAGAGAGTATCCTAATCAGGAATATGGCGTTCCTTGTTCCAGTGTTTCTGACGAACCCGCACTATTTCTGCCCTATCTCTGGCCTGATTCTGCTTCTCGCTCTATTCATCAGGATTCTGACAATCAGTTTGTAATGTGACTCATTAAGCTGATAGTTCTGTGTAGTTCGCACTCGTTGGCGCCAGGTTTCTTCGGCAGCGCTATAAATATCGACTTGCATAGGTCGTCTGGTATTATTCCGCTGCTATAAATTTCGTTTATTATATCGGTAATCTTTTATATACCATATTCTTCTAAGGCTATCAGCAGCTCTATCACTATGCCATCTGGACCAGGTGCTTGGTTTCTGTTCATTTTGGCCATTGCAGCTTCCACTTAGGATTATAATATTTCCGGTCCATCCGTCTCCTTGTGTATTCTCGGTTGTTCTCGCCTCTCGCAAAAGAGATCCTTTATATATTCTTCCCATCGCTGGAGTATTTCCTCTTTCTCTAATATGATTGTTCCTTCCTTGGATTTTATGCATCCTGTTGAGGAGCAGGTTTTTGTCCTGTCAGTTCTCTTATTTCTTTATGCATCTCTGCTTTGTTGTTCCTGCTCAGTCTCTCTACTTCTGCGCATTTGTTGTTGAGCCATTCCTCTTTGGCTTGTCTGCATTTGTTTTTTATCTCCCTGTGAAGTTTTTTTGTACTCTGCTCCGTGTCTTGGCGTTATTTTTTGTCTCCTTTGCATCATGTAGAGGATTTCTTCGGTCATCCACTCGTTTTTTCTTCTGCGTCTGATTTCCTTTGGGGCTATGTTGTTCGCTGAGGTCAGCATCGCTTTTTTAGTGTATCCCATTTTGAGTACCCTTTTCCAATTTGTTCTTCATATTTCTTTCTCACGCTGTTATTGTATTCTTTCTGCAGGGTGAGATCTTCCTCTAGCGTGTCGTATTGCAGCCTTGGTGACGTGCTGGGCTTCTTCAGTCTTCGGAGTTTCACGTTTAGTTTGCAGATGACTGGGACGTGGTCACTTCCGCAGTCGGCACTTGTGTATGTTTTGCATTGGACTACTCCGTTCCTGAATCTCGTGTTTATAGTTATATAATCTATTTAGTTTTTCGTGTCGCTTCCTGGACTTCTCCATGTTCATAAACGTCGTGGGTGTTCTTGAAACCAGGTGTTAGTAATAACCTGGTCATAGGCTGAGCACCATTGGATCCATTTTTCTCCTCTTTCGTTGCGCTCCCCTAGTCTGAAGTTGCCGTACGTATTTCCTTCTCTATCTTTACCTACCTTTGCATTTAAGTCCCCCATTATTATCCTAATTTCTTGACTGGTGGGGGATAACATAATCAAGCAAGTACAAAAATTTCAGTACCTAGGAAGTGTTCTAACAGAAGATGGAAAGTGTGACAAGGAGATCCGAATGCGAATTGGCATGGTAAAGGACGTGTTCCAGAAGATGATCAAAAAAACTAACACACAGGAAAATCTCAATAGAAACGAAGAAAAGAGTGCTGAACTGCTACGTGATGTCACTTCTTCAATACGGCAGTGAATGCTGGACAATATCATCGAAAATGAGGACAAAACTGGAAGCGGCCGAAATGTGGTTCTATAGAAGGATGCTACGGATATCGTGGACTGAGCATGCAAGCAACGATGAGGTGTTAGAAAGAATGGCAACAAAAAGGAAATTGATGCTGAGCATCAGGAAGAGACAACTGAAGTTCCTGGGACATGCAATGGGGAAAGAAATCCTGGAGAACCTGATACTGCCTGGTCAGATAGAAGGAAGGAGAGACAGAGGAACGCAGCAGATAACATATTTGCAGGGTCTGACAGTTGGATGACGGAACGGGGGTTGCCAGGAGCAACAGGAGCAAACATACTAAAAGCCACAAGGGATAGGGAGACATATATATATATATATATATATATATATATGTCGAAATGTACATCCGACACCTTTGAATTTTGAAAATTTTCTCTAATTTGTGTGTGTGTGTACGCGCACGCTCGTGTGAGTGTGTGTGTGTGTGTGTGTGTGTGTGTGTGTGTGTGTGTGTGTGATTTATTTAAACATTATTTTTGATTAATGCTCATATTTAAGTAGATATTCATTATTTACGATTATTTTTTATACAAAATTGTGTGCCATTCAGCAGGATTTTCCTAACAAAATTTAATCGTAAATAATGAGGCCGATAGAAATAAATATATGATACTGTTTGATTATCTATTTAAATACGAGTATCGATCAAATATAATGTTCAAACAAATCATTTCAAATTGTCGGTTGCTTATATTCAGTTTCGTTCATCTTCGTTAATTTCCGTAATATATATATATATATATATATATATATATATATATATATATATATATATATATTTATATATTGTCATCCGCAGACAGATCTGTTTCGCTGTATCACAGGTCATCAGTACGGTTAGACTCCGATTGCTTTTTGACCCAGGATTTGACCCGACCAAATTGGCATTAGTCGGCGATTCTCCCTCTGGGCTATGGGCGCGCGGTAGAAGTAGGCAGACATTTTAGCGCGTATATTATCATTATACACGCCCAATTGCCAGAGTGATCTAATTCATTATTGAATGAGCGTTACAGCCAAAATATATATGTGTGTGTGTGTTTGTGTCTATATACACCAAAAGTTATATGTATATGTTTATTTAAATGCATTTCTTCTGAAAATTATTTTTGATGAATATTCGTTCTTGAATAGATAGACCGTTTTTCTATAATTAAAAAGTACATCTAGTATTTACTGACTAAATATTCGGAAATATTTTTAGAAAAATATCGATCTTCCAGCAGGATTCAAACCAACAATTCCCATATACCGAATAGATGGCGTTATTATATCTCATGTACCTTACCACGTGAATACAGAAGATATCGTTACAAATAAAGTTGAAAAAAGCCATATGATACATATTTCCCTAGTTTCTTTAGAACATTCATTTCATCTCTGTATAGGCGGTGTAAAACCAACAGGAAGTTATATATTTTCCCAGCTAGATTTTCCTAATATTTAGGCTGGTGGATATAAAATGCAAAGTATCATTTAAAAAAAAAAAGAATATACACACAGACCTGAGTATCTATAGAAAACTAATGCTCAAAGCAAAAATAAAAAAAATTATATATATGTGTCAGTTGAAAAAATTTGTAAGTTTCCGTAAAATATTGTAATATTTTCGTTGGCTCTTTTATTTATATTAATATACGAATCAGACAGGAAATGAACATACTAAAAACATTAAGAAAATGCGTATTTATATGACTTAATTCCACTTTCTTTACTATGATATATTCTGTGCTTGAGTAGTACGACACGTTAGATCTTATAGCAGCACCTTCCTGGTATATAAGTTCAGAAGGTTCGTATTCTGCGGAAAGATATATATATATATATATATATATATATATATATATATATATATTATTCTAACTAGATTTGAATATAAAATGCACAGTTTAATTATAGAAAAAAGTGTCCAACTAAACACGAGTATCCATTAAACATAATGTTTGAAACACATAAATTTAAACATGTCAGTTAATATAATTTCGTAAGTTTCCCTAAAATTTGAACATATATATATATATATATAGTCAAATTATCAAATATTCTGGTATTCTTCAGACCAGAGATTACTTTGTTTTGATTGGTCCATCCTGTCTTTGTAACAACGCCTCCATGATTAAGAGGGTTTAGTTAATCTATTAAACTTTTAAAAGCCACAAAATTGTAATTGATTTTATCACTTGATAAGACACGGATAGTGTCAAAACAAAATGGCTATTTTGTAGTGATATCCTAACATATCTATGTTATAAATTATATATATATATATATATATATATATGTATATATATATATATATATAGGGGGTAGCGACTCCGACTGACACTAAATCTGTCGAGTCTTGATCCAGAGCAGAAGCAAGTAGATGTGTCTAACCACACTGATGAGCTGTGATACAGCGATAATTTTTGAAATTTTCTTAACTTTTTTTCTGTCAGCAAGCCTGCAACTTGGTGAGTTTAGCCAGTGTGATCTTATTTTTTATTATTTTTTGAATTATTTATTTACTTATTTTTACTTGTATTTTTTATTTTATTTTATTCTTTTTCGGTTCTTATCTTTTTCTGCCTAATTTTTGTGTAAATTGTTCTTAATTATGAAATTTAGGTTTGGTATATTAGGGTTTTGGTTATATGTAGGAATTCTAAGACCGGCCATGTTTTTTTTTTTTTTTTATTGTTCTCTGTCATTCCCTTGCTAACTGGACACATGGCTTGGAGGTGATTCCCCCCTCCATCACACTACTGTCTGTTACTGCTTGCTTAAGGTAACTTAATCTCTCCAGAACTGTATAGAAGAAACAGAATGAAGATAATTTTTGAAATTTTCTTAACTTTTTTCTGTCAGCAAGCCTGCAACTTGGTGAGTTTAGCCAGTGTGATCTTATTTTTTATTATTTTTTGAATTATTTATTTACTTATTTTTACTTGTATTTTTTATTTTATTTTATTCTTTTTCGGTTCTTATCTTTTCTGCCTAATTTGTGTAAATTGTTCTTAATTATGAAATTTAGGTTTGGTATATTAGGTTTGGTTATATGTAGGAATTCTAAGACCGGCCATGTTTTTTTTTTTTTTTTTTTTTTATTGTTCTCTGTCATTCCTTTGCTAACTGGACACATGGCTTGGAGGTGATTCCCCCCTCCATCACACTACTGTCTGTTACTGCTTGCTTAAAGGTAACTGTAATTTCTCCAAACTGTATAGAAGAAACAGAATGAAGATAATTTTTGAAATTTTCTTAACTTTTTTCTGTCAGCAAGCCTGCAACTTGGTGAGTTTAAATAGTGTGATCTTATTTTTTATTATTTTTTGAATTATTTATTTACTTATTTTTTACTTGTATTTTTTTTATTTTATTTTATTCTTTTTCGGTTCTTATCTTTTCTGCCTAATTTTTGTGTAAATTGTTCTTAATTATGAAATTTAGGTTTGGTATATTAGGGTTTTGGTTATATGGTAGAATTCTAAGACCGGCCATGTTTTTTTTTTGTTTTTTTTTTTAGCTGCTCTCTGTCATTCCCTTGCTAACTGGACACATGGCTTGAGGTGATTCTCCATCATCACACTACTGTCTGTTACTGCTTGCTTAAGGTAACTTAATCTCTCCAAAACTGTATAGAAGAAACAGAATGAAGATAATTTTTGAAATTTTCTTTAACTTTTTCTGTCAGCAAGCCTGCAACTTGGTGAGTTTAGCCAGTGTGATCTTATTTTTTATTATTATTTTTTGAATTATTTATTTACTTATTTTTACTTGTATTTTTTATTTTATTTTATTCTTTTTCGGTTCTTATCTTTTCTGCCTAATTTTTGTGTAAATTGTTCTTAATTATGAAATTTGTGTTTGGTATATTAGGGTTTTGGTTATATGTAGGAATTCTAAGACCGGCCATGTTTTTTTTTTTATTGTTCTCTGTCATTCCTTTGCTAACTGACACATAATGGAGGTGATTCCCCCTCCATCACACTACTGTCTGTTACTGCTTGCTTAAGGTAACTTAATCTCTCCAGAACTGTATAGAAGAAACAGAATGAAGATAATTTTTGAAATTTTCTTAACTTTTTTCTGGTCAGCAAGCCTGCAACTTGGTGAGTTTAGCCAGTGTGATCTTATTTTTTATTATTTTTTGAATTATTTATTTACTTATTTTTACTTGTATTTTTTATTTTATTTTATTCTTTTTCGGTTCTTATCTTTTCTGCCTAATTTTTGTGTAAATTGTTCTTAATTATGAAATTTAGGTTTGGTATATTAGGGTTTTGGTTAAGTATGTAGGAATTCTAAGACCGGCCATGTTTTTTTTTTGTTTTTTTTTTATTGTTCTTGTCATTCCCTTGCTAACTGGACACATGGCTTGAGGTGATTCCCCTCCATCACACTACTGTCTGTTACTGCTTGCTTAAGGTAACTTAATCTCTCCAGAACTGTATAGAAGAAACAGAATGAAGATAATTTTGAAATTTTTCTTAACTTTTTCTTGTCAGCAAGCCTGCAACTTGGTGAGTTTAGCCAGTGTGATCTTATTTTTTATTATTTTTTGAATTATTTATTTACTTATTTTTACTTGTATTTTTTATTTTATTTTATTCTTTTTCGGTTCTTATCTTTTCTGCCTAATTTGTGTAAATTGTTCTTAATTATGAAATTTAGGTTTGGTATTAGGGTTTTGGTTATATGTAGGAATTCTAAGACCGGCCATGTTTTTTTTTATTGTTCTCTGTCATTCCCTTGCTAACTGACACATGGCTTGGAGGTGATTCCCCCCTCCATCACACTACTGTCTGTTACTGCTTGCTTAAGGTAACTTAATCTCTCCAAACTGTATAGAAGAAACAGAATGAAGATAATTTTTGAAATTTTCTTAACTTTTTCTGTCAGCAAGCCTGCAACTTGGTGAGTTTAGCCAGTGTGATCTTATTTTATTATTTTTTGAATTATTTATTTACTTATTTTTACTTGTATTTTTTATTTTATTTTATTCTTTTTCGGTTCTTATCTTTTCTGCCTAATTTTTGTGTAAATTGTTCTTAATTATGAAATTTTAGGTTTGGTATATTAGGGTTTTGGTTATATGTAGGAATTCTAAGACCGGCCATGTTTTTTTTTTTTATTGTTCTCTGTCATTCCCTTGCTAACTGGACACATGGCTTGGAGGGTGATTCCCCCCTCCATCACACTACTGTCTGTTACTGCTTGCTTAAGGTAACTTAATCTCTCTCCAGAACTCTCCAGAACTGTATAGAAGAAACAGAATGAAGATAATTTTTGAAATTTTTCTAACTTTTTTCTTGTCAGCAAGCCTGCAACTTGGTGAGTTTAGCCAGTGTGATCTTATTTTTTATTATTTTTTGAATTATTTATTTACTTATTTTTACTTGTATTTTTTATTTTATTTTATTCTTTTTGTTCTTATCTTTTCTTACTAATTTTTGTGTAAATTGTTCTTAATTATGAAATTTAGGTTTGGTATATTAGGGTTTTGGTTATATGTAGGAATTCTAAGACCGGCCATGTTTTTTTTTGTTTTTTTTTTTATTGTTCTCTGTCATTCCCTTGCTAACTGGACACATGGCTTGGAGGTGATTCCCCCTCCATCACACTACTGTCTGTTACTGCTTGCTTAAGGTAACTTAATCTCTCCAGAACTCTCCAGAACTGTATAGAAGAAACAGAATGAAGATAATTTTTGAAATTTTCTTAACTTTTTCTGTCAGCAAGCCTGCAACTTGGTGAGTTTAGCCAGTGATCTTTATTTTTTATTATTTTTTGAATTATTTATTTACTTATTTTTACTTGTATTTTTTATTTTATTTTATTCTTTTTCGGTTCTTATCTTTTCTGCCTAATTTTTGTGTAAATTGTTCTTAATTATGAAATTTTTAGGGTTTGGTATATTAGGGTTTTGGTTATATGTAGGAATTCTAAGACCGGCCATGTTTTTTTTTTGTTTTTTTTTTATTGTTCTCTGTCATTCCCTTGCTAACTGGACACATGGCTTGGAGGTGATTCCCCCCTCCATCACACTACTGTCTGTTACTGCTTGCTTAAGGTAATTTCATCTCTCCAGAACTCTCCAGAACTGTATAGAAGAAACAGAATGAAGATAATTTTTGAAATTTTCTTAACTTTTTTCTGTCAGCAAGCCTGCAACTTGGTGAGTTTAGCCAGTGTGATCTTATTTTTATTATTTTTTGAATTATTTATTTACTTATTTTTACTTGTATTTTTTATTTTATTTTATTCTTTTCGGTTCTTATCTTTTCTGCCTAATTTTTGTGTAAATTGTTCTTAATTATGAAATTTAGGTTTGACTTAGTATAAGTTAAAACTTCATTAACTTCAGTCACATATTTATTTTTTTTAATTGGAGTAGATAGTACCTTCTATCGCCAGGTCTCACACTCCACCCCCTTCTTTTGGACAGGAGTAGAGTTGATCGCCTTGTTTCTAGTTTAGGAAGGGGTTCCCGAGTAGATAGATTAAACTAATTGGAGTAGATAGATTAAACTATCGCCCGGTTCACACTCCACCCACATCTATTGAACAGGTGAAGAGGCTCATCCCTTGTTTCCTGTTTAGGATGCGGTTTCCGGTTTTCTCTTTTCCAATCTTTTCACTCTTTTCCTTTATTATTTTATTTTATTTTTTTTCAATTGGAGTAGATAGACTAAACTATCGCCCGGTTCACACTCCACCCACATCTATTGAACAGGTGAAGAGGCTCATCCCTTGTTTCCTGTTTAGGATGCGGTTTCCGGTTTTCTCTTTTCCAATCTTTTCACTCTTTTCCTTTATTTTTTTTTTTTTCAATTGGAGTAGATAGACTAAACTATCGCCCGGTTCACACTCCACCCACATCTATTGAACAGGTGAAGAGGCTCATCCCTTGTTTCCTGTTTAGGATGCGGTTTCCGGTTTTCTCTTTTCCAATCTTTTCACTCTTTTCCTTTATTTTTTTTTTTTTTCAATTGGAGTAGATAGACTAAACTATCGCCCGGTTCACACTCCACCCACATCTATTGAACAGGTGAAGAGGCTCATCCCTTGTTTACTGTTTAGGATGCGGTTTCCGGTTTTCTCTTTTCCAATCTTTTCCCTCTTTTCCTTTATTTTATTTTTTTTTTTTCAATTGGAGTAGATAGACTAAACTATCGCCCGGTTCACACTCCACCCACATCTATTGAACAGGTGAAGAGGCTCATCCCTTGTTTCCTGTTTAGGATGCGGTTTCCGGTTTTCTCTTTTCCAATCTTTTCACTCTTTTCCTTTATTATTTTATTTTATTTTTTTTCAATTGGAGTAGATAGACTAAACTATCGCCCGGTTCACACTCCACCCACATCTATTGAACAGGTGAAGAGGCTCATCCCTTGTTTCCTGTTTAGGATGCGGTTTTCGGCTTTCTCTTTTCCATTCTTTTTACCCTTACGTAGCCCCCTGCGCATCAGTGGCGTTACTGCCTTGCTCGGGGTGATATGATTAAAAAAAAAAAAAAATATATATATATATATATATATATATATATATCTCACCAGAAGCAATCCAGTCGTGCTACTGGTCACTACGGGGTTATTTAATAGGGAGTCAAGAGAGAGGAGAACAATTTAAGGTAGGTGTAGAAGAATGGGTAAGAGATAGACGAATACAATGGTGTGACGAGAACTGCGTGAGAGTAAAGTGTAACCTGAAAAGATGGATGGGAGTCAAAGAGGTTAGAGATAATATTTGTCGTTGCTTTAAAATACTAGAAGATTGTAGCTATCAGAAAAAAAGAATATGTAAAGAATTTCCACAGGCGGGATGTGCGAAAAAAGTTGTTAGAGTAGAAGTTGTAATTGCAGTTGGTTAATTTCACAGTAATATTGTGGGACATTGTGGCTTTCTAGTAGCTCGATTAAATTCGTGGGGGGTGGAACAAGGGGCTAAGATCAAAGATGATTCCGTGAAAGTATTTGTAGAAGAGACAGAGAGAAGCAACATCAAGTCGGTGAGAAAGAGACTAGTATCGAGCCACCAATTCAGGATCGACTACATTGCATATCATTTTTTGGATTTTATCGAGAACAACAAACAGAACAGCAGAGCGCCCGAACAGAGATGAGCGCAGTATTTAATTCACGGGAGGATGATAGATTTTTATATGTGCATGATGATTTCAGAAGAAAAAAAATTTCCAGCCCCGGAAAAGACGCCCGACCTTCTTAGCAGTAGATTTGACAACTAATTCAATGCAGTCGTTCACTTTAAAGTAAGCTGAGAGAGTGAGGCCGAGAAGGAGCAGGGTGTTACTCTCAAGGAGACTAGCGCGACCCATGTTGATGATGGACAGAAAAGATTGTCTATGTTGCTTATAGGATAGCAGCTTCGTTTTAAAGACATTAAAATCCATTACTTACCCCAAACTACCACTGACTGGAGATCCTTTTCAAAGCAGCAGCAAGATTTCTTTTGTCAGCAGCGACAGATCACTTGCCAAGGCGTGTGTAAATGGAAGAGTCGTCAACGTCGATGCTTACTTTGGATCTGATTACATCAGAAAAATTGTTAATGAAAATAAGAAAAAGGCATAATATCTAGAATAGAGCCTTGTTAGGCAGCCGTGTTCGTATAGAAAACCTCGTTTAGTACTACCTTCAATACGCTATTCGACAAGAACAATTTAATTGAGGAAAACACCCTTCCAGATATACCATAGACCTGTAGCTTGCGCAGAAGGCCAGCGTGTCATATTTTGTCAAATGCTTCCGTGACATCCAAAGCCAAAATTTCGAGATTCGCCGTTCTTATCAAGAGCCTGTTATATGTACTAAATTATAGTCGTTAGCATGCCAGCGATAGACCTGGCGAAGTTCAAGCCATATTATCTGTCGGAGAATAAGCGGTGGTCTATGAACTTTTGAACAATTTCAGTATTATATATATATATATATTATAATATATATATATATATATATATATATATTACATATTACATATATATATATGATACATAATATATACATTGTATATGATATATGTATGATATATAATAATTATATATAATGACAACACAAAAAACACTCACACCCGCACACACAAAAAAATGTGGACATATAGATATTAATCAGTGTATAACGATGAATAATATTATATTGAGTTAAAACTAGCTTAATCCTTGAATTCGTCTTTCAACTCAGTAAATTTTTGGACACAGACTTGGAGAAGTTTGATTCGTCTATATTCTCCCCATGTCCAGCTTACCATTTGACTAATGGAAAATCTGCAATTATTAAATTTCAGAACAATTTAATTTATATATATATATATATATATATAAAATAATATATATATATATTATTTTATTAAATTACTTTAATCTGAAACGGAAAAGTAGGAAAGTAAATCCCAAGAATCTGATCCTAATTAATTTCTAATAAGTCTCTTTTTTCTAAAACTTTACCACTTTTAAACATTTAAAGTTAAATTTGTTTGACACGTATCGAGCGTTTCTATTTGAAATTTTTCCATTTTTTTCTTTTCTTTTGTTCCCCTTCATTATTTTTTCTCTATACATTTTTTACATCCCGCCCCTTCCCTTTCTGTTCTGTTTTGTTTTACTCACTTCTCAATTTAACGACTTCCCTTCCGTAATCCTTTTCATTTATTAAGCAAGACATGCCAAATTTCCCATCTCTTCACTTACAACTCTATTTAAAAGTAAAAACCAAATATAGACTGATTTTCTAAAAAAAAAATTTTTGTGACTGAAATTTCTCAAATCTGAACCGTCATTTATTTTTTAATTTTTTTTAATTTTTAATTTTTTATATTTTCTTTTAATCTTATTTTTCTTCTCATTTTGAATATAGACTGACTGTTGCTGAGGATGCGTGAGATCCATCTTAGGGATTTCATGTTGAAATGTTCATTCAACAGTTTTGAATTTTGAAAATTTATTTTAATTCATATATATATATATATACATTTGTGCGTGTTATGTTTGCGTGTGCAAATATGTATAAGTGTGTGTGAGTGTGTTTATATATATATATCAATTCTTATAAAATGTAGTTGGATTTTTGGGTTCTTCTTTTTGCTGATGAACATGCATTCATTTTTCTTAAAATTTTAATCCTTACTTTTTACTGGATTTTACTTGCAACCTTCTGTGGGAGGTCCAGCATTTTCTTTTCCGTGTCTGCTACCTACACTTTATCATCCGCGTGAATAACAATGTTTAATAACTTCATCGTGGTAGGCGTAAATTACGAAAGTCGTGAACAAGCACCAGGTAATTAATTTCGAAGAAGGTAAAAGAACATTTCCGTCAAAATCGGGTAAAGAAAATGACGTAGTGTTCAGTATTAAGAATAAATGTATAGAAAAATATATTTGTTTTCAAATTATGAACATTTTGGGCTCTGTACGAAATTCTTATAAAATATAGAAGATTGATGCTACTTTTTGACAATGATACGTAGTGTACGGTTTTTCATACGTCTTAGTAGAAATATTCTGCACATTAATAGTCTGAATATTTTCATGAACCTTTCATTTGTTATCTAAAATTATGACAAATTATAAGTGGAAAATAATGAAACGCGTACTAATATAGCGAAATCCTCACATACTTCAATGGACTTTTTCTTTTTTGTCAATTATGCGTTAAATATAAATATTTACATCAGATTATACGAGGCTTTTTAAGGAGAGCGATCTTAGGAGAAAGGGTTATTTATCAAATGCTTTTTAAAATATATTACAAGGAATTTTTTTAGGGACTATCTGTTGTAAAGATATAAACTGACATTTGTTTTAATATGTGAAAGACATATATTATTCGGTATCACGAGATAAGATGAATTACATTTTCTAATCTCAGGAGCTCCACTTAAAACCAGTAAACTTTAGTAAAAATACATATATTAAAATAAGAAAAAATGCTACTGTTCTGTAAAATTCAGAGTTTATAGAGTTTAGTCGAACGAATTAACAAAACTAGTCTATCAGAGATAGTTCTTACAAACCACTTATAATCAAAAATAAAATTCCTCAAGACTCCTTTTCTTTATATTTGACATTTGGCATATTTCTTTTTCTAGACAAACGACGGCCAAAGGCTAGAGAGTCTATTTTAGCTATAGGTAGAGAGAGATCAAAGCTAGATTCACACCTTTGCAAGCGAATTTTTGGGTAGTGAATGCAACAGTATTAATCATACTATCATATCATTGTGATTGTTGTGTTTTTACAACAACTATGTTTTCTGGTGCGCCTATGATTAACGAAATATATATATTTCGTTAATGATAGGCGCAGTTATCTTATTGGAGATCATCGCTATCATTTTCATGAAATATTTTACTATTCTAAGTACAATCTAAGAGAAGGCAGTTACTAAAGGTACACAGTTCATAAACTATCCATTACTCAGAACTATTCATATAGATGAGAAAATATAAATGGTAAATTACACAGACTTTATAAGCATCATCAAATCTGAATATCGTTGAGACACCAGGTCATCATATACGATAACGGTTCTGAAACAATCTCAGTGGAGAGGAGTCACTGTTTAGTTTTGTATATTAAATCTTTTGTATAGCAAGAATATTTTTACTGACATTTTGCAAAGTATACAATAGCATTGGCTCTCATCGATTTCATTCTGAATATGCATTCATGTTTAACGTCAATCGTATCCTAAAAAATAAAAATAATTATTAATTTAACTGATGGGTTATATGAATTTGATCTCGAGAGAGAAAGTTTTATTTTCAAAACATATTTTACTGTGCAGCTAGTTTAACAAATTACAATGGAATGTACAGCAGGCAGCTAAAATTTCAGTTTAGGCTGATGCATTCGATATTCTCGAATATCCTTGCAAAATATATGAATCTTTATCTCCCTCTACCCCTCGCCTTGGATTAAACAGCAAGGTAATCGTGGATATATAGAATTCAATGTCAAACGGTTTGCTTAAAGAAAAACAATAAGAAACTCAAAGTTAAACAATCCTGCAACGTTTCCCAATAATTCTTGGGAAATTACAGTTAAAAATAAGAAGTGTAGAAATATATGTAATATCCTGTTCAGCAACGGCCTAAATAATAATAGAATTTTAAAATGTCTTATATTGGTCATTATTCAAAGAGTTAGATAGTTTTATATTGCTAGTCAGTAGGTGGAATCAGATTTCGAACTCTGATTTTCAAAGAATATGCTTCTCTATTTGAAAATGTTTGGCAATAAAATAATTTTTACATCTCTGATTGGATCGTGTGTTTTTATTTTAACACTGTTCAGACTGTTGTATTCATCTGTTTTGCAGTGATTGCGACGCTTCGGTCGTTGTATGCTCTGGCCTATTTCATGTACTATAAATTTTGAACCAATCCTTTTATTTCTACCACTGGATAAAAAATTCTCATTCCCGATGCCATGTAGCATGATCATGGAATGAGAAATATATAATCAAGTGATGGAATTAAAGAGGTCGGATCAAAATTCATATTATCTGAAGAAGGCCAGAGAGTAAAACGACCAAAACTTCGTAACCATGGCAAAACGATGAGAGTAACAATTCGAAGAGTGTAAATAATGAAGACTTCTACCAATCTTTTCAGAAGTACAGACAAAACGGGTGATTTCTTTAGAAATATACAAATGTTAAGTATGTGTATATGAATTGGGAAATTTTAAAAAATTACACGTTAACAATAAATGTCTGAAATTTATCTACAAGCACAATTGAAAATAATCGACTTAGACTATGACTATTGAAGATCATCAAAATAGAAAACTAAAGTTATTTCTCTCTGTGGGTAGATTATGGGCACCTCAATGTGGTGCAATGGTTACCGTGCTTGTCTCGCTAGAACTTATTACAACCCAGTAGTGAGGACGCTCCTCACTGTTTACTCAATAATTTCAGCACTGTGCCACGTTGCCTTGTGGTGCAATGAATATCGACTCGGAACGTCAAGTCGGGGAGCCGAATTCAAATTCCAGTCGAATTCTTTGCATTCATTTACTCAAAAATACCCTTGAGAAAGGTATTAATCTGTCTCTTCCCTCCAGTTATGGTTAGATAACAGGACAGATTGGGTTCTATAGCCTTGGCTGGCAACCAGTCTACCGCAGAAGCAATTGCAACCTACTGCGGGTTAATCTTCTGCCCAGTCAGTCATGTCTCTTTTCTGAATTGACACAGGCCTTTTTAAAATCCCGCTATATTCCAAGGTAGCATCAGGCAACTTTCTTTTTTTTTTCTGTACCCAATTGATGAACAAAAACGAAAATCAAAATAAGCAAATATTCAGTTTCTGGTATATATATATATATAAGCAAATATTCAGTTTTTTGTGGTATATATATATATATATACACAGCATGAATCATTTGCATAGTGAAGCGTTATACGTTAACATGTGATGAGCATACGATACATTGATGAATTATCTCCAGTCCAGACAGATTAATTGACTTGCCAGTATAATCATGTTATGCACATTTTAAGCATTAAAGAGACGCCTTTTCATAGTAAAAATCCTGTTTAGAACAACATTTAATAAAATTAATGCTTAAATAAGTTTAATATATACTTACAGCAAGTAGTTCCGCTGATTCAAGACACGTCATTATTTGTTAGCTGATAGTAGAACTTCACACAATTTATGTCAAGAAAAATGATTAATACCTTATAACAACAAATTTATCACCAATGACGCTTCCTCAAGTCTAATAAAATATACCCATAGTAATGTTTTAACAATAGGGAAATGCAATCAAGATTAGATGATTACAGTCATTGTAGATGTGTCTGCTTTGTATACGTGCGTGTGATTTATCTGAATATTTTAGTAAAATCTTTCGGTGGAACATATACAAGTAGATTATTTCTTTATTGTAATTTTCTACTAGACTGTACTTTATTTAATTACCTATCTATTCATCTGAAATTTTAAAGAAAGTATTAGCAATGAAAGACCATTCTATTTAAATGGAGAAAGAAAAAGTTAGGGCGCCGAACGACAACAGAGGTGCTGGAGAAATTGAAACTCATATGACATAACAAAGGCAAGTGGTAGAGAAAGACACACCAGGTAATCAATGTAAGAACTTTGGGTAGTTATACGACCAGAACAGGGAATTTAAAAAAATATATAAAATTAAATTTTTAAGAGCTATGAAGTTTGGGAAATTTTGAAAAGCAGGAATTGCTCACCTCCTAATTAAACATATCACAAAAAAGAGAAATATATTTTTTATCTATCTATGACAATATTTTAATCTAAATCTTTTTGCATTGATATATTTACATTATAACGTAATATCTAAGTATTTGAGCATTTAAAAAATATTCGGTACCTTATACATAAAAGGCAATATCCTGCATAATGTTGGCATAAAAACATAAAATATTGCATAATCTATCAGTCCTCCAAATTGAAATAATTGTACAGCTGATATAAAACGACTTACTCTAAGAGACAATTATTCTTCGGATATTTCTTTGGTTTGCCAAAGTTTTTTTCGATATAAATTCACCCGGACACTTACGGGTTTTTTAATTTACATATATTGCAATTTGCTTAGATATTTATTATACAAAATATTATACAAAAAAAAAGAAAAAAGAAACGGTACGATAAAATTTTCTGCATTCTTTCCGTTTACAAAACAGACATGTTTTGTGAAATTCCGTTTAACTTTAAGAGGGAAGACACCGTAAAATTCAAACATACAGTAAGTGACACATGAATAATTATGATTCAGACGATATAAATAAACATATAAATAAATAGAAATTAAAACATTTTCAATGCTTCTTATTTGTTCCGATGAATGCTTCTCGTCCAGCTTTCATTCTGTAAAGGAAGTATAAAATGAAGGTCTTATTTACATCACAAATACTTATACGACGAAAACTATTTGTTGTTAAATGACAAAAAACTATTTAGTACTTTGTAATTTCCATAAAGAATTTCCCCGCGATTTTGTAAGAATTATTACGTTTAATATTTCTTTAAGAAATTCTTAATTATAATTCTGGCTAAATATATTCAATATATGGTATTTGAATTTCATGCTATGTGCAATGTAATCAATGCAGTTGTTACGATGTGCACAAAACACATAATCGTTGCTGACATTACTATCAAGAATGGAAAAAGAATTAGAAAGAAAAACATAATTCTTACAACGTCCAAAACATTAATTTAAAACAGTGCTCGATATATAATAGATAGAGTTGTGAATATTTATTATAAATTATATTTTAGAACATGTACATAATTTCTATATATAATCGCTACGAAGGTACGTTCGTTTCAGCATTGAAGTCTCAGTGCCTCATCAGGCGATGTATAAAGTACTGGAAATCCTTTTTCTTTATATTTTTTATAATATATATATATATATATATATATATATATATATATTCCTGTTCCTGTTGTTAGGTTACAATATAGAAACAAATATGAAAATATCAGAATAAGTTATTATCAAGAAAGTTTTTAGAATATTATTTTTGTTTTAATCATTTGCCTCAAGGAAGGTGATGCAGCTACTAGTATATAGGGGTTTACCGTGAGAGAAAAGACTGGACACTCGGCGTATAGATGAAAAGATGAAAGATGAACAGCATTCATTTAGATAGAAGATAGCAGGTGACATTACATTTAAATTTTTGAAGTATTAGCTATCAGGGGTAAAAATTAAACTATGAACGTTTTGCTCGAGGAGTGTGCAAGAAAAGAAACTGCTGCTAATCAATTAATTCATGTGGTCAGGTCATAAGGGAAAAAAGTTTATACGAAAAAAGAAAAACAGAGAAACCACATCACGCTAGTAAGAAAGTGAGTGGAGTTGAGATGACAATGCAGGACTAATTACCTTTCAAATCACTCTTTGGATTTTATTGAGAACCTCGCAATTTATAGCAGGAAAACCAGACAAGATATGGCAATAATAGTCAATGCACGGATGAATTGTAATTGTTTAAAATGGATTTGGAGATAAAATACTTTTTGGCCCGAAAATCGACGCAATATCTCTAAAAGAGGAAAGACCTATAGATTCGACGTAATCGTTCCATATCAGATCAGTTGAATAAAATGATGTCAAGAATGAGCATAAAATGAAGTCAAGAATGCTGGTCCCCAGTAGACTTCAATCAGCTATGATGATATATGGCAGGAAAGTTACACTGGTTAAAAAGTACTGTTATTTGTTTTTTCTTTCTTGGATACATTAAAATTTACAAGCCATTTCAAGCTCCAAGGAGACGGGAATAAATAGAAAATTTATCTGAATAGAATTCTACTTTAGAAATGATGAAGAATCTCGTTGAGGAAGTTCAGAAACAACGGAGGACCTAGAAGAAAGTCTTGATGGAAACTCGTATTTGGGTGAAATTTTGTGGAAGATTGTGTGTTCAAAAATGTCATGATTTGATAGAAAATCGTTCAGAAAAAACGTAGCCTTAGAGTTTACGCAGAAGGCCAACCTGCTATAACCTGTCACATGTTTTTGAGATATCTAGAGCAACAGCACGAGGATTGACATTTTTATCAAGAGCCTGATATGCATATTCAGTGATGACATCAAATCAGCGGTAGGCCTGGCGAAATGGAAGACATCTTCTTTGTTAGAGAGTAGGTCGTGAGAGGAGAGATTAACTACTTCATCATTGATTAGAGCTAAGAATATTTTGCCGAAAATCGGTAAGAGGATAAAGGAGCAATAGTTAGGAAAGTCAATGTCTCACAAGAGTTCTTAAAAAAAGGATCTATTGGTGAGGGCTTACATGCAACAAGCACGAAAGTAAAATGAAGTGAGGCAATTATTGTAGAATTTGTAGAGGATTGGAGGCAGCCCAGGTGCACTTTTCCTTATGACGACGGCTGGCGTTCCATCATCTCCGCTTGCCGTATGGCCGTCTAATTTAGAAATGATATCAGAAATAAGGGTCGGAGTTGGGCACATATCACTCAATTGAGATTCTGTTCTAGGTGGGAAGTTAAGTGTGGGTACGCCAGACGAGTGAATTTCTAAATTAGAAGATAAATTCGGAGGAAAGCATACAACTCTCTCTTCTGTAGAAGTGAGGACTTAAAATTGATTAAATAGACGATTGATTATACTTCCGCGGTCAATCAGCACACGCTTGCAAACCCATCGGCAATCCCTTGAACCATTCTTATACGATGTTATATGTTCTTTCATTCAATCCCTAAATGATACGTTTTATTAATTTATTTCACACATACATTCATTACGAGCAGAGACATATAGACATCTATTGTAAACCCCTATATATATATATATATATATATATATATATATATATATATATATATATTCAAACTTATCATTATACACGTTTCGAAAGTTCCTCCGCGTATAAACGCGGAAAGAAAGAATAGTTGCAAAAAAAGAAAGAGCAAAGTACATGAACATCAGCCAAAGCGATTTGGACCGAGCCACTACGTAGCCCAAAGAAAAAACCCGAGACGAATAATCAATAACAAAAAAGCTCTCAATACGTAAGCAGAGCAGAATAAGTAAAAGGCTTTTCCCTGAAGATCCGTTCAGGAGAAACCTTGGTAGGTTTATTGGCTCACTAGGTTAATTGATATTCCATATATCTCCATTCAAACATCTCTAACCTATTACCATCTTCACCATATTTAATGGTAGAGATGGAATAGAAAATCCGTGGAATTCCCTTCCGTTTAATTGCTTCCCCGACAGCCACGATCTCCAAGAATTTAAATGTAAAGTAAATAGTCATCTCCTGTCTCACTGACTAGCATCCTCTCACTCATGCTCCTTTCTCCATCCACTCCACTTTCATCAGTATTCTCATCCTTCCCTTGCACACTTCCTGACGCCCCCATAACCTGTCCCTCTTTCTTATAATTCTCATTCTACATAACCTCCTGCGCACCAGTGGCATTAAACTGCCTTGCTTGGGGCGATATGATTATGATTATAAAAAAAAAGATGAAATGTTGTTGCCCAATTACATATGCATGGCGCGATGGGTAATTTGTCGTCATATGATATATTTAATTCCGCGCATGCGCTTTCTTTTCCTTTGATTTTGTCACCTACACGGTTTAGTACGGTCAATTTGGCACCGTCTGCGAGAAAAAGATCGCCATGTCGCAATTCTATCTGCCAGAATTTTGGAATCGAAATGCTTTTCTCCTTGTCGCCGAAATCTATAATACGAACATTTCAGAGTGACTGGGTGTCATTTTGATAACAGTGCGGATGATTTGAAAAACAAAAGGATGTGTCTAGTCGGGATTAGGAAGTTGGTTACAATGATCACTAGTGATGCCGACATTACTCTTCCGTTCCTCTTCCCACATGGCCCCAGACTACATATGGACGCCAATATCAAGTGCATTGAGGAGATAGTATTACTCTAGCTAAATAGTGACGGATTTCAATAATATCAAATTTTAAAAGGGCAAATTGTGTTTTAAAACACCCAAGCATGTGATTATTACGACTGAACACTACCAAACACACACTATCTCTCTCTCTCATTCTCTCTCTCTCTCACTCTCTCTCTCATTCTCTATCTCACTCTCTCTCTCATTCTCTCTCTTTCTCTGTCTCACACTCATTCACTCACTCTCTCTCTCTCTCTCTCTCTCACACACACACACACGCACATATATCCACAATTCGTAGTGTGCCAGAAAAATATGTCTTGTTTTTACATTTTGATAATAAAATATTGTTTGATTTTTTTTCATAGAACTATACATTTTCTCATAAGTGCATGATTACCTGCGTTCAGTTAAATAAAACCTAATGTATATAATATACAAATTATCGGATGCTGTATTCATTATTCGGTTTTAAGTGTTTTATCTGAAGAAATGTCAGCTGAACAAATATCATAAAAATGCTAACGCCTAATAAATGCTATTAACTTTCCTTGGAATAATGATGCATATACATCAACATGAAAAGATAATTTAAATCAAACCGACAAATAAGAGACCTCACACGATGATATTACGAGAAATATTTATTTGAGGAGTATTTTCCAAGATTGAAAGTACAAATTATTAAGGAAAATTTTTGTAAGCTTATTTCAAGTTTAGTTAGTACTACATTGTGAGTGCTATGAAACATTGTACGTGGATTACTTAAGAAGTTGTAATAAATGTTAAATGTAAAATATTTGTTTACAAAATGTTTAAGCAAGACATGTTTTATTCGCTTTCATTTAAACATTTATAGTATATTACACACACACACACACACACACACACACACACACATATATATATATATATATTAATGCAGGTTTCATTGAATAATATAGACAAGTTATATTATTCAATGAAACCTGCATTAATGAAAAAATGCTGCCAAAATACACACAATATATATATATATATATATATATATGTATGAAACAATATCAGAGAAAAAATGTATAACAAGGTGGAAGAAACTTTTTATTTTGACGCGATTCTTCCGGCTTTCATCGCACTACATTGAAATGTAGTCCGATGAAACGCATGACATATATATATATATATATATATATATATATATATGTGTGTGTGTGTGTTTATTTTGGCATCAATCTGACTGTTTCAAAATTTTCATTAAAAACGACTGACAAGTTTACTGTTAGGATGCTTTATTTCATTTTTCTTGAGTTTTTTTCTTCTTTTCTTGGCATCAATTATGTAGAAATTGTTCAATCGGTATAGAAAACAAAACAATTTTCATAAATCTATATACATATATAAAACAATCCATACGTTAATCTAAATGTAAATATAAAATAATCCCTGATAATGGGTAAATCTTTAGCCGAAAGCATATGCTGATATATATATATATATATATATATATATATATATATATATAACAAACGACGAACAAGGAAGATTTCATTCATTTTTTATCTATTCTTCCAGTATTGTTGTGTGTTTACTTTTGCTGGAGATATGGAATATTAAAATATAGGTTTGCTATACTGACACTTTTAGTTCGTATGTAAATGTTACAACTATGACCACAAAATGAAGTTTATGTGGTGTACGCAATGAGCAGTTTCCGAAGAATTACTGGTTGAATTTTGCGAGGAGGAATAGATGGGTGTTTGTAAACGCTGTCGCTAAAGTTTCACAATATTTCTTCAAATGGGACGTTTGTAAATTTTTTCTACATCCAGCGAAGCTAGATATTGCAACTGGTATTGTTTAGCTTTAATACAAAAATATTATTTGAACCACAATATCAAATGTACCTCGTTATAAAAGAGGCACTATATATAAAATAATTTTCTCCTACCATCAGCCTTACATTTTTAACAGTGGAAATGAACATTGTACATTTTTTAAAGTAGACAGACACTTACACAATATCCAGTTGTTAAATAAATCAATTAAAAAAATCACTGAAACACAAAAAATTATATTTTGGTCAAACACGAGGAAATAAAAAGAAACACGAGGGAAAATAAGATATTTGAAAATGGCCTGCGAAAAGATTGAAAAAATTTGAAAAGTAAGGACTATTTTTACATTTTTTATCTCCAGCCAAAAGAAACATGTAAGAATATTGGAGAAATAAAATATGAAATTAATAAACACATTCTTGTCGGTATATATATATATATATATATATATATAAGCAGTTTACATAGTCAAGTGATTACTATCCTTATACTAGAGTACGACTCAGATTGAACCCTTCCCATGCGACCTTTTTTTGTGTCCCGTTAGCTTAAATCATTCGTTTATTCGATACAAATAATATATCTTCTAGTTTCAACAACTACATTAATCACTACATATTCCATAACTTAACAGATTTGTCAGTCACGTTGTAGCAATAAGTAGTGAAGTTGTTTCCGCCGATACACACATTCACACACTTTTTTCTTTAACTACTCGCCGTACACACAAAGAGAGGAATAAGGCGTTACTACACATTCACACTCCCTACATTCTCGCCTGCTTTTTTAAAAATTTCTCCTTCCCCTGATCTACTTACCATCCGCAAACTTTTCTACTGTTTGTTGATACACAGAGCAAAAACATTCATTATTCTTTTGCTGAAAGCCACTTTTAATCATTGACATAAAAAATTGGTTGTATTCAGCAGATAATGTTTTTGCCTCCCTATGAAAGTCTGGGTCTGACGTAAATTCTTTGGTAAAATACTTTGATATTTGAAATATAATGTTTTGAATTATTGAATGTTATTTATAATAATATTAATATTAATGATAATAAAATTATTAATAAATATAACAGGCAAATATCTTACATAAGAATATGGAATCAAAGTGCAAGTTCTTTTACCGATTGCTAGAAAAAGATTATCTAATCACAGGGCGTTCTTTACTTCCTCCAAATGAATATACAAATCGTCACAACATAGTCGGGCAATATTTACAATAGACTAGGTGCAGACACTTTGATGAATATGTGAACAAACACTGGTATAGCTATCAACCAATTAACACCGGTTACAGATATGGAAAGCCACACAATTCTAAGGAATTATATCATCTACACACAAAGGACAATAAAAAAAGGGTGGATATCATTGCCAAAAACCGAGAAGAAAAATCTTTGCGTATCCGTTTGACTTTTCTAAAAGATTGTTACATAGAAATCAAAGAATGTAAAATCTTATCAAAGTAAAAACAAAGCTGAGAATAGAAATAGAAAAAATGCGGAAATTGAAAACAAAAACAGTATCATTGATAGTAGGTTTTCTCGGAGTGATAAAAAAAGAAACAGTATATCAAATTAAAAGAATCTTTGAAAATCCCAGCTTATGAGAATTAAGAAATTGTATTGATATGTACAGTCGACACATTAAAAGAACTTTGTCCCTTTAAAGATAGTGATGTTATGTGAGGTAAAAAAGCAAATGAAATGTAATCATAACAACATCACACTAATTGCTTTCCGCAGAATTGTAAGATAGTGTGACCATTCCAGTAATCGAATTATGATAAAAACGAAATAATAATAATAATAGTAATCTCAGAACAGAATTATGGCCATTAATAGCCTTGCATTCCCAGTTGTCCAATATAGTTTCAACATCTTAAACTGGACTATAAACGACTCTAAACGACATCAGGCGAATGGATTCTAAAACAAGAAAGCTTCTTACAAGCATAAGATGCATCATCCAAATGCTGATATAGACCGTTATACATATATTATTAGAATTGTCATACAAGAAAACAACTATTGGCTTACTAACTTACATAGAAACAACAAAGTATTGGATGATACAATTAGTAAGGCAACATGAAGAAAGAAAGAAAAATATTCAATAATAAAAGAAGGCAGTAAATACAAACAAGATTTACATTTAGTAGATTCTGTAAAAAAGCAAAATAGAATCCAAGAACCAACTGTTGCGGCAAAAAATATGAAAATGAAAGCCAAAGATAAAGCTCTTGAACAGATGAAACAACGCTGGCAAGACAAACCCCTGCATGTCCAATATCGAGAACGTGCTTATAAATCCAATGTTGATAAAGTTAATACTCATCGATGATTACGTGCATCTGGATTAATGTCTGAGACTGAAGGCTTTATTCTTGCAGCGCAAGACTAAAGTCTTTTCACTAGAAACTTTCAGGCAAATATTATACATAATAATATGGAACCAAAATGGCTGTTCTGTGATAAACACCAAGAAACCATAGACCATCTAATCTCAGGCTGTTCTGTACATTACCCAAATGAATATAAATATCGCCATGATAGAGTGCGGCAATATTTACATTGGACAATGTGCAAACACTATGGAAAATCTGTAAACAAACACTGGTAAGAACATCACCCAGCACCGGTTACAGAAATAGAAGATGTCACCATTCTATGGAATTACACCATCTACACAGACAGAAAAATTGAAGCAAATAGGCCGGACATTATTGTTAAAAACCGGAAAGAAAAAACTTGCCTATTAATTGATATGGCTTGTCCAGCGGATTGTAACATAGCAACCAAGGAATTCGAAATACTCTCAAAATACAAAAACCTGGAAACTGAAATAAACAAAATGTGGAAACTGAAAACAAGAGTCTTGCCAGTGATATTAGGTGCACTTGGAATGATAAAAAATGCAACAAAACAACACATTGAAAGAATACCTGGGACCCCCAGCTTAAGAGATATACAAAAGATTGTCTTGTTAAGTACAACTCACACACTAAGGAGAACTTTGTCCATGTAACGCTAGAGATGTTAGGGAGATAGAAAAAATGAAATGGAGCCATAAGAACACACTACGACCTGCCTTAGATCTTCCCGCAGACTTGGTAGGTAGTGCAACCACAGCAGAAATAAAAAAAATATGACGAAAAATGACAACATAATAATGCATCTGACGTTTCTCTATGTTTCCCTAACATTTTGAGCTTTGGGATTTAAACCAAAGAATTTAATGTCCTATATTCAGAACACCAGAATAAAAGAAAGTCTGGAATCACTTCGGTTGTGGTCGTTGTTTGACGCTACAAATATTCTACAAGCGTTTATTTGTTTCGGGGCGTACGGTTTGATAGGAAAAAGAACATAGTCCAAGATCAACAGATGAAAAGTAAAACCGTTCCGAAGAAACCTGTACGTTATGTTTTACTAAAATATTGTAAACTTTTCACCGTTCCCATGTAAATTTGATGCAGATTCCATAATATGACGAGCGTGACCTTAATGCACATTTGTAAAAACACATGCAACTTCCTCGTGTGAAATTATTAACGGATTTCTAAGATACAGAATGATTTCCCTTTTTCTAGAATCCGAGAGAGAATACATTTTAAATAAATGCACTTACATACAACTCATGCTGCAAAAATGCATTAATATTTAATTTGTAATAAACATGCGTTGGATTAACAAAATATGTATTCTAAAAGCAAAGCACTGGAAAGAGAAAAACATCGTTAGAAAAGAAGTAAAATGCATCGAATTACTTTTTAATATCAATATATTTGTATAGAAGAAAATTCTGGAAAATCTCTTCAGTGATGAAAAGAAAAATTATTGTAACCGAAATTAATTTTCACAGAATTATACTTAGTTTTCCCTTGGAAGAAGCGAGTAAGCAACAAATAATTCTGCAATATTTGGACACATGATGAGGAAAAGGGCCATAGAAATGTTAGCCCACAGAGTGCAGAAAATATAGGGAATGCCTACGAGTCCTTTACCTAATGGTTTTTTTGTGAATGAATGATGGTACAGAATGTTCGTGGATTGGCAAATGGAGAAACTCTGCTAAAAGCCACAAGATATATTGTAGAGAACAATTATCGCCTCCGAAGTGAAAGGGCACGCGATACATATAAAAAGTGATATTTATACCATGATACACGCTGGAAAAATCTAGCAGGTAGTTTGCTACAAAATAATGCTTTGCATACATTTCATCGCTTTGAGAAAATTAATTGATGTTACAGTGACACGCAAGTATTGGATACATGATATTTTGTGGATTCCGCTTATGAACTTTAATTTACAAATTATTCCACAACTTCTCAATTGGATTCAAGTCAGGAGACTGACTTAGCCAATTGAGAGTTCTAAGAGAATTATTTTCAAACCATTCCTTTGTAAGTTTTGCGGTATGTTTGGGATCGTTGTCGTGTTGAATCACAAAATTGCAGATTTCTAAAGGTTCTTCTCTAGAATCTCCCTGTACATGCTACCATTTATTCTACCATGAATAGCTTGTAACTCACCAGTGCCCTTCGATGAAAAGCATCTCCATATCATAATAGAACCACCCCCAAACTTAACTGTGGGGATGGTATTGTACTTGTTGAAAGCAGTGCCATTTTTTCGCGAAACACTTGTCGCTGTGTTCCATCCGAATAGTTCAACTTTCGTTTCATCCAACCAGGTTACTTTTTCCCCAAACTGCATACCTTTTTTTCATAAGTTCCAACAAACTTTAATAGGTCTTTAACATGTTTTTCAGTAAAGGCACTTTTTTGGTGATCTTGTATGAAAGCCTGTACGATATAGATCTCTGCTAATGGTACCCTTACTTACATTAATTCCAGCACCCTCAAGATTAGTTTTAATTTCAGAACGAGTAATGAAGGTGGCTTTTTGCACATTTCTGCTGATCCACCTTGAAATCCTCTCATTTATTTTTCTCGGTCTTCCATATCTTGGAAGGTTTGCTGTAACGTCTACACACTTCCTTTACTTTCTTTGCTAATTTTTCGGTAAACTTATCCTTCTTTGTGACGTTCAATGATTCTATATTGCATATCACTGGATAATGTTATTAATTTTTGTCATTTTTAAAACTTGAATTGCAGAATGCACATCAAAGAGTCAGATGATTAGTAGCACTATCTGGTAAGCAATTGTGTGCTTCTCTGATTGGTCAGAGATAACATTCCAATACTATCAAAAATTTGAATATTTAAAGTTTTTTGAAATACAAAGATTTGATTGGAAATTTGAAAAAAAGTGACATGCATTAATATTTAATTTGGAATAAACATGCGTTGGATTAACAAATAATTTTGCATAGGGTAATTTTGAACTTTGATAAAAAAAATGGATTCAACCACGAGTTTTTAATTTTTCCTTCCACATACAACTAAAACAAGTTTACGAGATATTACTTACAAAATATAAGGCAAAATGGCGAACATAAACTAGCGTTATAACAAAAAATAACATGTATCCAATACTTATGCGTGTCGCTGTATTTCAGGAATTATACGAAGAGCTGTGTTCTAATTCCAGACGGTTTCGTCAAATTAATTTACATAAAAAATAAATTTAAAAAATATATCTCTATTTCACTCGTATGAGTTATTAGTAGAACTTTTATCAGTAAATCGTTATTTTACACATTATACCCATTATAATTGTTATATTATTTCTTCGTCTTTTGTTTTAATAATCATCACTCAAGGGTTGGGTAAGAGTGTTCAATATCAAATATAGTCAGTGAATCAGTTAAGTGCCTTGGGTGATCATGTCTCGAAAGAGACATAACTGACTGGGTAGAAGATTAGTAGATTGCCATTGCATTCTGCAGTAGACTGGTTCCCAGCCAAGCCTATAGAATCCAATCTGTCCTGTTATTTAACCCATAACTAGATGGAAGAGACGGATGAATAACTTTACCAAGGATATTTTTGCATAACTGAAGGTAAGGAATTCAACTAGAATTTGAACTCGGTCTCCCGATCTCTCAATCTGAGCCGACATCCACTGCACCGCAACGCACATCCGCAAATATTACCGGGCTTGAAATAACATTCAAAAGTTTGATAAGCAGCAAAAATAAAACCTATCAATCAATCAGCTTTTATAAATTAAAAAAAAAATCGAATAGCACATTTATACATTCTACGTGCATATTTTAATAGAAATTTCCGAAGTTTTTTAAATTTTTATTTGAAGGACATGTACCTCCAAAACTTGTAATATCATGCCTTTCCACAGCTTTCTATTGTTTGCACCTCCGTGCAATATTAAACATTTTACGATCCATTTTATTTTTTCGTATGTTTTCTATAATTTAAGATTTTTATGTAGATTAATCGCTATTTCACTCATCCAACTTACGTTTAATATGTTCACTGAGTTTTAGGTTCGCCAAAGACGCCTTCTTCATTTTGTATCCCAAAAAATTCACTTATTTCTTTTAAGTTTCCTTAAAACTTCTTTGTTGCTCATATGTTCTGTCGATGGTATTCTCAGCAGAGCTGCATATCTAGTTAGACATTATTTCTCTATGTTCTTGGCACGCTTGTCACATAATAGAACTTTCAAAGTTTAGTCATTAACTGCAAATAAAAGAGCAGTGCTTAAAAAGTAGATAAATCCAAAATAAATTCATCCGAGTTGTTTTAAATTTAGCAGTCATTGTCCTTTCATGATCTCCATGGTAAAATCTCGTCGTTTAATGTTATTTTTATTTCTTCGCTAAAGGAAAGTAGAGAAAATCAAACTAATTCACAAATTTGAAGATGCCAAAAAATTCGAGCAAATTGCACTAACTTTGGTAGTATTAATTTTAGATCTTCCTAAAAAAACATCGCGTTGAAAGAAACCCTATTTTTTCCTCTTTCGAGTTGTGCTTTTACCTTTTTCACTCTACGTGATCGATTAATTTCTTCGTGAGTTTACCTCTGCATCAGATCTCATTTATCGAATCGAAAGTTTAAGAATCTTTCTGCTATTTTTCAGATGAGGTTTTTAACCAATTCATGCTGATAATACTAATTACTTGACGTTTTTATAAGAATTTTCCTTTCCTATATATACACTCTAAAACAGAATGCAGAGAACATAGAACTGATAAAATGATAAATACACTATAGATATTTTCAAACACTTCTAGCGTCCAAAATGTGTAGGTTATATTTAACACAGTGATCATGAAGTCATTACACTGTTGGAATGTCTGTGTCGACAAACTGATATAAAGCAAAAGACGAGAGAAATGTAAAAGCACGGTGGCGGCAGTAAACAGTCAAGAGCTTTGATGCTCGTCCCAGATTTCTTTCATGCCTGGAATCCAGCAAAGAGATTATCGCCTCATTTGGGGAGTATAGACAGAAAAGCAATCTGTTTGATATCCGTTTTTTGTATTTTTGCCTCCCCTTTTCACTTCCTTCAAGAAATGATACCCGCTATGTCTATCCTGAAATAAAGCGATAAAACAATAACCTGAAGAATTCTAATTCATTTCGTTGATAAAATTTGTGGGAATCTACAGAGAAATTTTGAGAGACCATTATAATCAAGAGCCGACTAGTAATGCAATATTTTTGCTCAATGGAACCTAGACTTAATTTTAAGCGCAGTAGGATGTGAGTAAAGGTGCAAGGAATATCGACTCGGAGTAAGAAAGCAAAGAGCCGATTTTGAATTCCAGTTGCATCTGTTGCATTCGCACAAATAATATTGGAAGCGGTATCAATACATCAGTTTCCGTTCCAGCTATGGATTGAATATCAAGACAGATTGGGTTCTATAGCTTTGATTGGCAAACAGTCTAACTGAAAAAACAAATGGCTATCTACTGCGGGAAAAGATTCTGCCAAGCCGCTCATGTCTCTAACGAACCATGAACTTCCAAGCGTGTATCACGTATGTCACTTCACTGAATAGCTGACTAAATTGGCGACAATTTTTCAGCATTTTACATTTGAAATGCCTGTATATAAGCGCATGTGTTATGCTAAATTATTTCTCTATCGCATTTCACGCTTGTAGAGATTTCTACCGGCTGCTTGTTTTTAAGTCATCTTCCATCGTCAATAATTTATATGTAATGTCAATCCTTATATTGTCTCCTTAATCCCTGTTCTTTTATTGCTTTCTCTACTTAATAATGTATTTTTTCCTCATATTCTCTCGCACTCAGTAAATCTTTCCGTTTAAGTGAAATTGTTGTCTTACTTGGGAGGACAAATGAAAAAATATCTAGACTTGCTCCGACAATGTATATTTTAAAATCAAAGCATTTTCTCATGGGATCATGCCTTTCTAATTCAGTAAATATCAGATGTGAAATATCCTATCCGATGTCTCAGGGCTTTTAAAAATCTGTTCCTATAACCAAACATGCGTCTCTAGTCCATTATTTATCAGATGTGCACTATCCCATCCGATGACTTTGAGCACTTGTAAAAGTATTCAATATCCTACACCTCGAGCGAAACAGTAAAAATAAAATTAAAAATCACACTGTAAGTTATGCAAATACCCATAAAAAATTCCAGCAGTATATTTATCTCTTTCATAGAAAGAACAGATTTGATGCGTCGGTCAGGAAAGAGAAACAGAGGCTTGTAATTCTGATGTATGAGTTTTTAAGTCTCTGATAAACAACTGTTACTATTACTGACAAGATTCGACATTCAAAAATGCTGAAGATAGCAGACAAGTATTTAGACGGGAAAAATTATAATGAAAATAATGAGGACAAGTGTATTTTTCTTCTACGTTCTTAAACTGCTGGATGCAAATGAATATATCCTCATTTCGACATAAAAATATTATTCCCATGTAGCAGTAACCTTATTTTCCATTTGCCATGTAAGCCAATCAATAAATAAAGTGAAAGTAAAATGCTAACCTCAAAAAATCGTACAGGTGCCAATTTTTCAGATATAATTTCACGCTTGTTGGATGCAAGCAGGTAGATATTTAGGTGAGATATAAATCGAAATAAGTTGCTGCTTGTGAACAGGTCTTAACCGAGGTGACATATTAAAAATGTGCTGAGTGACTGTACTAAATGAAGATTGATTTTTATGTACGGTAAATCCTAAATCATTCCCAAGAGAAGCTGAATCCTTCTAGCTGATATCTAATTTGGATAATATACTCGCGTATGTATGTGAATTGATCACAAATCATAGGTGATCAAATTCAAGCTCAATGAAGACGTCAACGCATCAACCTATTAATAAATGACATAAATATATTTATTTAAACGTTATGATTCAGTGACGCGTTCATGGAAAACATAAATGTTAGTGATATGAATCCTTTGGATTTTATTCTGATTTACTGGGAACATCAATATATAGCCCAGTATGGAGGTATTTATTTAGGAAGCGTACAATATATCTACTTTTCCTTTTTTCTATTCCTCTTTTCCTTTTTCTTTATGTGCTGTGTTCTTTCGGGACGCAAGGGACATAGACTTCTGTTTGTCTTTATCTCTTCTCGCTCTTAACATTTTCCCTCTTGGTATCATTCCCAAACGGATGTTTTGCCCTGCTTTATTCTCTCTTTATTTCCTCAATCCGCCCTGTGAGTATTAGATACTCCAAGCCCTTCTTCCTCATTATGTGTTCCAGAAATCTCAGCTGTTACTTCCTGATACTATATATGTTTCATTTTTGTTTGCACCCTCTTTAAAACCATATCATGCTCTGTCAATGGTATCCTCAACATCCTTCTGTAGAACCACATCTCTGTTATTATGAGTCTCTCTTTCATCTTTGACGGGATTGTTCAGCGTTCGCTGCCGTATATGAAGACAGACATCACATAACATTACAGTAAAATTTTCTTTGTTTTCAGTGAAATCTTCTTGCCTCTCAATATCCTAATAAGGCCTGGAATGCATCATTGTCCATGCCAATACATTTTGGATCATAGTGTCGCAATTTTCGTCTTCTGTTAGAACACTTCTCAGCAATTTCAATTTCTGTACCTGGGTTATTTCAGTATCCCTACCTTGAAGCTGGCTTAACATATGGTAATACGAGCATCAACATCAAGTATATACGTTCAAATATCAGGCAACTGCATTAAGTGTAGGTGGAAAAATCGACATAGAAACCCCAAAGCGCTTTTGATTATCAAAGTATGCATTCCAAAATCTAAGCAAAGTAAGAAACAAGAAAATGTTCCGATAGATGAAGAGAAAACTAGAAACGACATATATTTTTGTGCAAATTAATCGGCACAACTGCTTTAGTTTCCTCTCTTTTATCTTACTGTCAGTTTTAGACTCACTGGAGTGACATGATGCATTCGATTTTTTTCCTCAGATTAGCTCATTTGCAGTGTTGTACCGTAATATGAATCTATTTTCAGGGTTTAGGAAGAAAGTTTCTTTAGTCTTGAAGAATATTGCGTCATCTGTAATTGCATCAGATTTATATTACTCCCATACACTACTGTCTCGACTGTTGATTAGTTGTTCTACGGCCATTGACTGCTATAAACGTTACTCCAAGGAAGCGTAGGAAAATTGTAACGCTGCACGAACGCACTGGCAAGTCTTACAGAGAGATTGCGGATATTGTTGGTGTCGAAGAAGCAAACTGGATACGACAGTCCAAAACGTAAAGGAGAAATACGGTCGGAAGAGTAAAACAACGCCAAGATACGATTAATACCTGATCAGAGAAAATTTGAAAGATCGTAGGAAGATGTTATTCATTTTATTTCACTTAATTTTCAAAACGTTATACATTCCATTCTGTAGATGGCTAATGAGAATACGACGAGGAAGACTTGAGGAAAATAGTAACACAAAAACACTTCCATTTATAATCAGAAATTGAAAATTATTCACTAAAATGAAAAGGTTTAGAGAGTGTCTTGATCAGAAGGTCATTGTGCCCATTCCTGGCGCATATTCTATTGCTACAGTGTGGGAGATCTAATAACAAAAGTGATGGAAACAAGATTAAAAATGCATCAAATGATATCAGCTATAGAATGTACCAAAAATGAATTTAATTTAAAATACCCACCATTCCTCATTTGAACTGCTATCTGAGTTTTTGTTTTCTTAAACACTGTAATTAATAATAACCAGCTGAGATCGTGAAGTTTTACTAAAAAGTAATAATGCCTCCTAGCATAAGACCTGTTGCTATTAATTTCACTCGTAAAGAAAAGAAATAACAATTTAATAATTCATAATCAAAATCAAGTAGAATCTAATCAATTTACAGAACGGAATTATTTACGTCAATTCTCTTTTTATTCTGTGAGCAGAACCCTCTGTGAGATTCTTTGTAAACTCGAACAGTATCAACCTTGAAGAAGATAGTGGAAAGTATATTTTAACGGAAACATTTTAATCATAATTCCATAGAAAGATTCTATGAAAGAATGAATATATGGAAGAGACAGATGAAATTTATGAGAAAGATAATGAAGAAGGAAGTAATATCTGATACTCACAGGGTGAATAGAGGAAAAATGACAAAGGACAAAACAGCGCATGATATACTTGGTTGGCTTAATCAAATGGATAGCAAATAAATGTTTGGTAGATATAAGAAAACAAAATGTATTTAGCTACAATGAACAAGAAGATGCAGAGAATCATGATTGCCTACGTTTTAAAGGGGCGCATAAAATTAAAATTTATAATGTATTTATTTAGATGTACGACCGTATCACGTTGAAAGACCCTTTTTCTCACCCTCACTGAAGTTAAGCAACGTCGTGATTAGTCAGTAACTAGATTGGCGATCGCTTGGGAATGCCAGGAAGAGTAAGCTTGGATGTGTTGATGGTTTAACGTATAATGCCTAGGAATTAGAAATCTAAAGCCGATTTCAAATTCCCCTGTGGTTCGTTATATTCACTTACGTACATATACTCTTGGAAAAGATATGTATTTACCACTTGTTCCCAATTGTTTTCGATTGAAGAGAAGGACTTGTACAAGTAAAATAGTTTTTATCTCTAAGACGTCTTATGATCTAAATGTATTTACTGGCTTTAAATAATTTGCAAATGGTTGTTAAACCGTAAAAAAGAACTACCATTCAAACAAATAATTATTCTATTTCTAAATTTTCATCCCTATTATTGTATTTGTTTTCGGTGTAGCTCTTTCAGGTAAAACTGAATTGAAACCAGTGACTGTGGGCCTTACTTATATTCGTTTCTCTTTATTTCAAAATGTAACATGTTTCTTTTGTTTCGTTTTAAATAGATTATTGCAGGAAGACATAGAATAAAAAAATAAAAACTAGTAAAGGCATTTCAGATTGAGCATGAAACTACGTGCTGAAAAGAGTGGAACATATCGGGAAAATAGAAATAGTCTCCCCTATTAAAAATGATGCTTTATAACATTACCACGTTCGTAGAAAGTCGCTTTGACATTTTCAAGTAGATCATTTAACCAAATGTATCAATATTCGGAATAAAAAATAAATGAATAAAACGCTTAGTAGTATTTGTAATTTTCTTTATTGTTTTACCTGATGTATGAGAATGTCGGTTTATGCGTCAATTACCGCAAGAAACATGGAAAAAAATGTTATACATTCGGAAAGTGTAATTATCATAGCGTCTCCTAAAAAATTCATGGTTGTTTGTTTTTTGAATCATGTATAGACATTTTCTGTAAAAATTCTGCGGTCTAATAGGCACGATGACAAATATCTGCTTTAGTTTATTTATTATGCTAGTTTAGACGATTTTCCACAAACGAGAGATTATTAATGAATATATAAACGATTAAATACGTTAAACAACAACGTGATTTATCACCTGATCTAAATAAATGGAAATAATAAAAAGTAAGTGAATGCGGAGATAGTCATCCTAGAGGGAGCTGGGTGTCATATGCCAATGATAGACTATAAGAGAGTATATTTTAGAAGTGTTCTTTAAGATTTGGTTTAATAAAACTGTTACTCGAGCAACAAGATTAGAAAATTGGTCCCACACATTTAGAGTAAAGGCAAATGTAATGTAAAATAAAATGTAGAGGCAGATTCTACTCTATTAGCTTCTTTTATCGCACTTTCCGCCTGTGGAATTCCCTTCCTTTTAATTGCTTCCCAGACAGCTACAATCTCCAAGAATTTAAGTATAAAGTCAATAGCCATCTCCTATCTCACACACTTGCATCCTCTCTCACATGCTCCTTATATCGTCCACTCCACTCTCATCACTATTCCCATCTTTCTGTTACCCACTTCATGACGCCGTCTATAACCTGTCACTCTTTCTCATAACTTTCTCCTATGTAAACTCTTGCGCACCAGTGGCAGTAAACTGCTTTGCTTGATGCTTTATGATTATAAAAAAGGCATATGATTGATGAATCAATTTGTTTTCTACGGCTTATCAACACTCTGCAGCTTATTTAAATTCAGAACGTGTCTGCAGATAATGGTTTTACCGATAATAAGTGATTATTGAACAGTAATTTTGATTGCTTAGTATACGTGATAAATACTAATAACCGAATCATATGTATTGATCGGAAATTCGTTTATACTGAAAAAATGAGTCAAATTATTTTACAAAATCATTCTTTGCTGATATTAAAAAAAAAAATAAATCTACAGTTCAGAAGAGGAAAGAAGGATGTAGATATACATGTATACGAACTATTGTTTTGATATTGGTTAATATAGATCTTATTACAGATGCATTGTTTCAATTAATTATCATTTAGTAATCCTAGTGTCTAGGGATTATATGAGACCTGAAGATTATTGTTCGTGGTGCTTCAAAAGATTGTAATAACACCATTTATCTGACAATAATACATATATATTAAACATCTATGCACAAAACGTTACCATTGAAGGAGATTAATTTTGTCTTATGTGAACGTATTTTCAATAATAGATTGTTTATTACACTTGGTTATGATAACTGTATATACTGAATTTCAGGATTTGGTATTTCATTTTTTAGATGAGTAATGTGTTCGTTGGGGTCCAGTTGATATTGGCTCGAAACGAGAAATCGTAGTGCTGAGTTCGAATTCCAATTGAATTTGTTGCATTCACTTAAGCACAAATATCCATGATAAAGGTATTAATTTGTCTATTTCCTTTAGCTATGGGTCAAATAACAACATGTATTGTATTCTATAGCCTAGCTTGGCAACCAGTCTACCGGAAAAAGTATTGGCAACCTTCTGCCTAAGCGTATATTAAAAAAGTGTTTTTTCAAACAAAAACAAAAATATTTAAAAAAAGTACCAATGTTTATTTAATTATTTACGTCTTTTTTTTCAGATTTAATTTTCATACCTCAGAAAATAAAATAAAGTTATTTTTCGCTAAATAATTCATGCAGGAAATCAACTTATTGTAATTCGTGTGGCATTAAAGTAACTTTTTATTCTAAAATTAAATGTCTACATTTTTAAACATTCTTCGAAAATTTCAGAACTGAGAGCGTAATAATATTTATATTTCTAATTTCAGTAAAACAAAATAAATAATTTTTATTTTTATATTAAATTCATTTAGTCAACAAAAATTGAAAATCTTTTACCCCGTAATTTTGAAACAAAAACAAACACAATGTTGTTTAAAATGTCACACAAAACGTTAAATCACGTTTACTCAAAACAAAACAAAATCAATATTTAAGAAATTTTTGAACAATTTTGAAACAATTTTTTATATATTTTTTTATATATAACCGAGTTTTAAAGGAAATTATCCATTTAATATTATAAATATTATTTCATCACGAGATTTAAATTTTGTGTGTGCGGATTGTAAACATTGTGTTCCAAATAATTTAGCAGTAATCTTCGATTAAAGTAACAGGCACTCACACTAGGTGTGCTCAGTTTTTGTAGATATTTTCACATGCCTCCTAAAAAAGAGCTTGGTTAGTGCGTATGACCGTTAAAGCTGCGGTGGTAAGGGTAACAAGGGCAATTGCTGCATCCAGCACTAATGTTGAGGCGGCTACTACAAGCGCTCGGAAATCGCAACACGCTGCAATAATGAGAGCCATAAGCAAAGCAGAAACACTGGAAGAGCAACATTCCCTACATGTCCGTGATGCAACTGTGACACGTGGGGCACGCGATACTGAGACAGAATTTTAACTGGATGCGAGAAAGTCAAAACCATTTTTATTCCTCGGATGCACCCAGCGCCATAAACAACGGCCACACCAATTCGCTTCCGGCGTTCCCCATTTCCGGTAAAATTATGTTTCGCAATGTCTATCAACAAGTCTCAGAGACCAACGTATACCACCACGGGCACTCTTTTAAGCGATCCATTCTTCGCCCATAGACAACTATACGTGGCCTGTTTCCGTGTTGGAAGCAAGGCTTCCCTTTTTGCTTTTGCATGTGAAGGAATAACGCGTAACATAAGTATACAGGGAAGTTTTTAGACTGGGATTATATTCTGCATACTATAGACTTCCAAGTCACTTTCCATAAGTTAACATAATTTTCCATAGCTGAAGTCTATTTATGGTCAGAACATAACCAACTGTGCCTTACAATATGATATCTCCTTTTGATGATACTTTGTGTGTTAGAGCCAAGACAAGTTAGGCGAAGTGGGGTGGTGCTGAAAGGAACAGAATGCACAATATCATAACAAAAAATCTACTGGCCAAACTCCTTATACATGCGTTACAGCCGCGGCACAGAGATTGCTAAACTGGGTTCAGTTTGACATTTAAAACAGGTAAACTTCTATCTTATTTATTACTAACTCAGCTTCCTGCAAATGTTTTCAATTGATTTCCAGATCAAAGAACCCCCACCCCCTTAGAAGGAGACAAAAGTATGACAGGCACTAAAACTATACTCCGTTCGAATGCTACAGCAACATGCATTCAATGCCTTCTTCTTAATGCTGAAAATGGTTACTAAAAACTTCAGCATTCCTTTCCAACTTTCAATAAATGATTTCCATCTACTCCTCTCATTGGCATCTTCTCCTACAACTAAAATGTTCTGAGTTGCATGGGCGATGATGATAGTATATATATATTTGAGTAGATAGACTAAGATATCGCACGGTTCACACTCCATCCATGTATATTGAACAGGTGAAGAGGCTCATCCCTTGTTTCCTGTTTAGGATGCGGTTTCCGGTTTTCTCTTTTCCAATCTCTTCACTCTTATGTAGCCCCCTGCGCATCAGTGGCATTACCGCTTTGCTCGAGGTGATACGATTATATATATATATATATATATATATATATATATATGAAAATGCTGTATCGTTACAATTAGCTTCATTTTAGAGTGGCGGATAGTTAATTTACAAGGGCGCTTCTAAATATAAGCTCATACAAACAAAATCCTTACCATATACATATCTTGTATATTTTAGAACATATATGCCTTTAAATTTTCCTCGAGATCCCCCTCTTAAAAAGGACGGAAATTTGAGGGCATTTTTTTAAAAAGTTTGAAAGAAAATGCACTTAGAAATCGAACATTTCTTGCTTTTTTAAAATGTATCTTTTTTACGCACGGTTTACTTGATGTAAATAATAATATTAATAATCACAAAATAAATACATAAGAATTCTGCTTGTTCCTTCCTTAGTTACTCCGTCTATTACGCTACTGAAGAAAGATAACACACTTACTCTCTACACGAGCTTTCCCGTCCCCTCTAACTTTTTATAATCTATAAACGCTTCGCTCCTTAACCTTTTTCTCATCTTTGCCAAACTGAAGGGAAGTAAAGCGTGAGAGAGTACTAGGAGGGAGCCTATAGCATTAACGTAGAAGTAATAGCTTAAGATGGTGATTGTAGCAGTAATTGTGTGTGTATATGCGTGTGTACTATACAATATAGTAAAAATAGGTAGACTTGTTGTCGTATCCCGCGAACTAATAACAAAATCTCTAGCCTCTAATCCCTTGGCCATTACTCAGTTGGTCTTTTCTGTTTACAATGGACAAAGAAGCCATGATTTTTCAGGAATAAAAAAAACAAACTCTCTTTTAAATTCTATTTCTTTTTAAATCTGGTAACTAAGGAAGGAACAAGAAGAATTATTTTATGACGTTGATTATGGTCAGAAATAATTCTGATAATTTAGAATTGATCTCTTCCCTACTTTTAAAAGGTTTGTCTCAAAGAAAAGGTCTCCAATGTGAGTAAATGAAAAACGAAGTGATGAGCGATTATGGGGAAGTAAGATAAAGTAAAATTTTAAAATTTAAAATTTAAAATTTTAGAGATTTTTTTTTGCTGAGTAAAATTAGAGATTTGGATCAGAAAAGAAATATATAAAAATTAATCTCCCGAGATATCTTATGGAAGTCGATAATTTGTCGAGTTTCAAAAAGTAATTTTTGGATAATGATCGCCCAAGTGTCTATCACATATGGCACTAAACTGACTGTTACTCCACCTGGAGAATACAAGAGTTTGCATAGGCGCACCACCCCTACCTTTAAAAAAGACAAGTTACAGAAGCATGAAAGACCCTCTCGTCAATGGCAAGAGGATTGTTGAAGACGTTCTATGTAGCATGACAAAGTAAAATTTTTCCAAGAAATCATAATTAACCTTCCGTGGAAATTCCACTGGTTCTGCTAGTAAATAAATAATTGTTTAAAGTTTTCTGAAAAGGTTAACTTGTTTGCCTAACTTTGGCTAATGTTATTCTTTGTTTTAAATTTTATGCAAATTTTCTCTTTAAATCAAGATAATGACATTCACTAACGTCTTTAATAGTTTCGGCACCACATATTAATATGGGTTAATGAAAAGAAAAGGTATGAAACTTATTAATTATTAAATCCAGAGAAAGGCCTATAGTGATTATGGATATTTAATCTATTATCAAAATTATTCAAGGCAGTTCACCTATTATATTTGATTAATCGATACTTGAATAAAAAATTAACTGTAATTAAAAATTAGGCTTGACTGCCCATCATTTTCCATAATAAAAACGTTTGCCTATCATCAAAACAAAATGCTCATATTCGACGTGATAATAACAAAGGAAAGACAAGAATGCATATCTAATAAAGAAAAATCGAAATGAAGTTTCAGAAAAACAACTTTGTTTTCCAAGTACCTTGCACATGCCGAATGACAAAGAAATCAAGTTCAACACTTAGAAGAAAATCTATCTGACAAATAGAAAGAAAGAAAGAAAGAAAGAAAGAAAGAAAGAAAAAATGTTAACCTCGGAAAAGTTTGAAGGTAAAAATAGTGAATTGTGTTTATTGTGTGTGAGGCCTGGAAATAGATCTGATATCGAGTACTATGAACTGGAACAGTCTCTCACACATGAATAACTGCATCGTAGTAGCAGAAACGTCAGTCTTAGAAAATGCTATATTAAAAACAATCATTCGTCTCTGGCGTTCATTTCTTTATCAGTGTTCGCTTCTTCATCTTTATAACCTCTGTCTATTATATGCCGTCACTTTCCAAGCGCAATCATCGTTTGTCTGCTTTGATGAACATAACCTGGGACTTACGTCGGATTATCGGAAGCCTGGCGGCCGGAAGATTCACACGACTTGTGTTTGAAAATTTGTTGGGCGAAAATATACTTTCATCCATTGTGCGAAGAAAATAGACAAAAGTCCACTTCTATAAGTCGACACTATTTGAGCTTGTATCAAGCCAGGTAAAGATTTATGCGTGTGGTTAATTAACAAGGAAAGAAAGTAGATGGTTCTATTTAACGAAAAAAATCTATGTCTTTTATGATAATGGCTGAAGCATTTGTAAAAATTACAAACAGTTTACTACGGTTGTTTCTCAAACAGATATAAATGAATGAATTTCAAATTTTCGGAGTCGGTCACCATATTATAACATTTCACGTTTTGTCAGCATTATCCAGTGACAGCCCTAGATTTGCTCACACTCCGTGAAAGCTGAATTTAAGCAACATTAAATGTATATATTTTTAAAATTTTCACAGGTGAAAAAACTGGAAATGGAGAATAATGAGTTTATCAAAATCTACACCTTAATACAAGCTAAAGTAAATATTTATTATCTTACTTAAATCATGTTTTAGCCTTTACATTTGCAAATCATTAAATAATATTTTTTACACCTATGATTTTACAAGGGTATTTTTGATTGACAAAATAGTTAAAGAATTTGTCTTGAGTCATTGACGACTGCGATTTATAAGCTTTTGTTTTAGAAAATGGTAAACACATGACATAGTGACATTATATCTAGTTTGTTCTAGATGACGACAGCCCGAGTTAGAAGTATGTTGAACCGGTCCTAACATTATCTTCCTTTATGTTTTATATAGCTTACTTTAGCAAATATTCATATAATTTTCAATTTGTTTTTTTTTTAATTCTCAGTTTAAATGCTAGATTAGTAATTTTATGTAAATTTATGTAAAACAATACATTTGTGAGATTTTACTTTCTTTATGCATGTGGTGTAACGAATATATATGCAAAAAGTAGAAAGGGCGAAATTCCAGGTTAGTCACTTGAATTAATTTTCACGCAAATGCATTTTGAACAGGCATGAATCTATCTCTTTTCCAAGTATCTACGTGTTAAATAGTCGTGTAAACAGTACACTGTGATAACAGCCGGGGTAAGACAAAGCAAGTTATGAATTTTAAAATGTAGAGAAATTATATTCAAGGTAATAAAGAAACAAAATCGCCTAACTTCTGCAGGGATAAAGCATCAAACGAAGACGTATATACATTAACTAAAACTTCCGGAAATGCTTTGTTAATCAAATTACTGAAATTATATTTGTTTATTTTTTAAAATTTCATTGATCTTTATATTTTGGAGAATTTTGATAACAGATTTTAAATTTATGCTACATGGTAAAACCTTCATGAAATTTTATTTTTTCCACGAGAAATAAAATTGTACATTCTTTTTTTATTCGAATTTCTTATTCCAGTCATGCGCAGTGTAAAGAGAACAATTTACTTCCGTACATGAAATAAATGATTTCGGTTCGAAATATATATATTACCTGAATTGATATACACCTGATACAGACCTAAACGTCCTGATAACACATATGAAAATAACCCATATGTAAAAATTATGAATAATAAAAATTCGTCCTCAAAATTCAAAAAATTAAGAAAATCTTATTAAATTAGATTTATAAGAATTTCATAAAGCCAAAAAGAACAGCAGGTTGTGGAGATCTGTAACCGTATATTTTCTGAAATACAACAGAAATAAAAGAAATAATGTAAATTACTTTGAAACAGATTACACATCAATGATCATGACATTCCTCCACTGTCATCAGTTAGAAAACGTCCCACAAGTTTTAACTTGTTTGCTGTCAGTCTTTCAATCAAACTATTTATTCAAACTTGTGTTTTTAGATAAATTCCATGCAGATATTTGTGTTTTTTGCAGAAAAAAACAGGGGACAATTTCGAATATAATATATTATATTTATGATCGTCATCGTGTTATTGAATGTGTTTCTGAACTACATCTTTAGTTTAGATAGTGATATTCACCCAGAATATCAATACATATTATTTAACATCAATTGATTTACTCACATGAGATGGACATTTAAACCAGCAACCACGCAATACGTTACCCTTTGAACGCTTAATTAATTAATAAATCAACTAATGACACACACACACACACACACACACACACACACACACACACACACACACACACACACACACATATATATATATATATATATATATATATATATGTGTGTGTGTGTTGCCATAACTAAAAAAATACAGGACAAAAGAAATAGTAATATTAGATGTTTCTCTTTAAGGAGTTAAATATATATATATATATATATATATATATATATATATATTTAACTCCTTAAAGAGAAACATCTAATATTACTATTTCTTTTGTCCTGTATTTTTTTAGTTATGGCAACACACACACACACACACACATATATATATATATATATATATATATTGTGTGTGTGTGTGTGTGTGTGTGTGTGTGTGTGTGTTGCCATAACTAAAAAAATACAGGACAAAAGAAATAGTAATATTAGATGTTTCTCTTTAAGGAATTATTTGGCATTTGTTGAACGAACCAAAACTACTGCTTTTTTATGAACTTTAAAAAATATTTCGTTTAAAACAGTTTTGGAGGAAATTAGATTTTTCATGTCCAGTAGTTGTTACACAGATTTCAACTATAGCGGGCGTTTTCTTTCTAAACATTTTCAAAGTAATTCGGAAGGTTAAAATCTTGATTGGGCCATTATATTCTTAACCATCTAAGATCAAAATATAAGATAGAAGAGAAATTTTCCTAACGCATTTTTTTCTGTTTTTGTAGAACTTTTCAATCTAGTCTGGTTGATTTAAGTTTCAATGTTTAAAATAAAAACTGGTAAGTAAAGGTGAACACAGGTATCGACAAAAATAACATTCATTGCTAAAATAGATACTAACTGACTAATAAAATTAACTTCAAACAAGCCCCCCCCCCATATATATATATATATATATATATATATATATATATATAAACGAAGTAGTCAACACAGGGGCAGTCGTTTTCATGCTAAATGCATGCCATGCCATGTGAATTGCGTTATGTAGAAAACATATATAAGACGTTGGTTTAGAACATTTTTATTTTAGACATTAGTGTTCTTATTTGATTAAAAAAGTACAGAATAATATTGTAGACATTTTCTAAATCACTTGATTAATTTCTAATGCAAATGTTGTCAAATCACATACAGCAATCTTAGTTGAATGTGATGATTATTTATAAAGGCTAAATATAACGTCATAAAGAGATGCAAAGATTGCTTTTATTATAACATTACTACTTTCCGGGAAATTAATCTTATAACAAGTCGATTTCGGGAATAAATCTATTCAACTACATCCAAATATTAACATTATCTGCACGATTGCTCAGATTGTGGGTGAGTGATTTGTTCGTTACTTAGTTTGTGATGACGGATTTTGCAGTAGAAAATAAGTGGTTTAATAAGCACAGATTAGTTGAGTCATAAGGTCAAAAGTACTGTGTCACTTGTAAGGCGCGAAAATAAAACTATGCTTAACTTATTGATTGAATTTTATCGACTTATCAACAACTTGTAGGATATTTAAAGGAATAAATATGCTCTTTTTAGATTGTAGGATTTGTTTTTATATAATAACGATTTACTGATAAAAGTAATATTAATAAACACAGAGTTATAGGAAATAAAAGATATGGATTCATGCCTTTTGTTATGACATTTGAGAATGAGCAAATATAACGAATCCCGAATCAAATTCGAACTTGTCTCACTTCGTTAGTAAGATTTATTGAGATATTTCAAGTAAAGGGAGGTAAATGTGTACAAAAATTAAATCAGCTTATAAATTGTGAATTGATCTGCAACAATATGTATTTTTTTAGTAAATCGACTCGGAACGACAAATTGGTGTGCCGAGTTCGAAGTCCAGTTGAATCCCTTGCATTCTTTTACGCACAAATACCCTTGGGAAAGGTATTTATCCGTCTCTTTCCTACAGTTATGGGTTAACTAATAGAACAGATAGGGTTCTATAGCCTTGGCTGGCATCCAGTCTACTGCAAAAAGCAATGGCGACCTACTGCAGGATAATCTTCTGTCCAATCAGTCATGTCTCGAAAGAGACATGATCACCTAAGCGTATATTACGTATGGCACTTAACTGACTGATTATGATAGTGCAATGCGTACAGATGCAATATATTATCATCCTTATCTTGGCTTCACTAAATAATAAGGAAATATTTTGTGAAAAATATTTAGGTTTGGCCATCTGCCTTAGTTATCTAAGAAATATATTACTTTAAATTATCAATATATACCAGGACAAGGAAGAAAATTAAACACAATAATTTAATGATATATATATATATATAATTTAATTGTACACATATATAGATATATATAATTATAATAATTAATTTAACTATATATATATATATATATATATATGTGTGTGTGTGTGTGTGTGTGTGTTTGTGTGTGTGTGTGTGTATGTGTGTGTGTGTATGTGTGTGTGTAAAATAATGATTATTAACTCGTTACTAGTCAGAATAAAATTAAACCAGTATACATTATTATTAGAAACTGATCAATACGTATATAATGTAGGCCTTTTCAATATTTTCAATTGGAAATATTTCTATCTATCTATCTATCTCTCTCTCTCTCTCTCTCTATATATATATATATATATATATATATATATATATATATATATATAATATTTGTGGCATTTGGATGGATTTAAAAAAATTGATTTGATGCAGAGAAGGTGCAATTAAAGAGCTCAAAAATTAGAGCAAATACACTTCTGTTCATTCCAAACAAAATATGATGAATAAATCACATGTGTATTGCAGAAAAATAGACTAGAATGAAAAGAAGAAAAGTATCTCTTCACACAAGGAAATTGGCCGAGTGTTACCTCTATTAGACCACCTCTCCCTAATTGATTAACAAAAGTGCAAAGAATTATCAAATATCGATGGAAAGAGCTTGCAAATACCATTAATTTCGAAGGTTATCACTTTCACAATATTAGTGGTTAACCCCATCCACAGTTGTCTCTCTTGTCTGTGTATCCATCGAATTTCAAATATCACGGCCCAAACAAATACTCAAAATTTTCCCATCAGCTACACATCTCTTATTTGTACGCGGTTGGTGTTCATCTCGAAAACATATCAAGTTTACTTCGTATTGAAACATCTTTTCAAATCATAGTTGAAACCATCTTTTAATATATAACACCAGATTCAAATTTAAAATGTTCATTATCTCAAGTAAATCTATAAGACAGTTCTGAAGCTAATCGGAAGTTGTAATCGTTTCTTCAGTGATACGTATAGCGTTATTTCTCTTGAGATTGCAACAATCAGCCTCTAAAGCAAAATAAATATTCATTTGTCACGGATTACCTAAAGTGTCAAATAAATTATTCTCTTAAGAATATCACTTTCAGACACACACACACACACACACACACATATATATATGTCTGTGTGTGTGTGTGTGTGTATATATATATATATATATATATATATATATATATATATATGTGTGTATATATATATTGAAACGCCGCGCATTAGCTCTCGTAATTTGATTATTAATGGAATAAATTATTCTAACCTATACTCTATATAGTCCTTACCAATGTGAACAAGTTATGCTTATATATAGCCATCTCTTGAAGATACTTATTACAAATATATCTACTCTGATCTTCTGGCGCATAATATTTCTACTTCAGCATCATTCAGTTAAATTGCATAAGTGATATACACTTTGGGTGATCATGTCTCTGTCAAGATATGACTGACTTGGCGTGGTTAGATATAGGAAATGTCAGAAGTGGGGTGATAGGTAGTTGGAAGGATGGGAAGAGTGTTTGAAAGAATGGAAGAGAGTTATTGTGTTAGGAGGTGTCTATTGACCTTACATTTAAACTGCTGGAGATTGTAGCCGTCGGGGAAGCAATCATGTGGAAGGGGATTCCAGAATCGGGAAGTACGAGAAAAGAAACTGTTGGAGTAGAAGTTGCGGTTGCATTTTATCGGTTTCACTGTAAAAGGGTGGGATCTAGTTGCTAATCTAGTATCTCGTGCAAATTCGAACCTAGGGGGCACCAGTGATCTAAGTTCCTCGGAGCAGAAGCCATGGAAGTATTTATAGAAGAGACACAGGGAAGCCACGTCGCGCCGGTGATAGAGAGACTGCAGGCGGTCTGCCAAATCAGTATCGATCACATTACAGACCCTCCGCTGTACCTTGTCGAGAAGCCCAAGGAGAATAGCAGGGGCACCCGACCAGATATGGCAACAGTATTCAATGCACGGACGGATGGTACATTTATAAATGTGCAGGATAGATTCAGACGGAAAAAACCTCCGGGCCCTGCACAGAGAACCGACTTTCATAGTAGAGGATTTAGCAATGGTTTCGATATAGTCATTCCACTTCAAAGTGTGAGACCAAGGAGGCGCAGTGTTTTACTCTCTGGGAGGCAAGTCTGGGTCATGCTAATGGGTCTATTTTTATCATTTCAAGAGCACCTACTATCACTGGCACGATTCTTCTTTTCAGTTTCCACATTTTTTTTTATTTTAATTTCCAGGCCTTTATATTCTGACAATTTTTCGAATTCCTTGTTTGCTATGTGACAATCCGCTGGACAAGCCATGTCAATTAATAAGCAAGTTTCTTTCTTATTTGGTTTTTAACAATAATGTCCGGCCTATTTGCTTCAATTTTTCTGTCTGTGTAGATTGTGTAATCCCATAGAATGGTAACATTATCTATTTCTGCAACCGCTGTTGGGTGATGTTCATACCAGTGTTTGTTTACACATTTTCTATAGTGTGACGATTTTTATATTCATTTGGGGCAAGTGCAGAACATCCTGGGTTTCGATGGTCTTTTCTTTCTTGGTATTTATCACAGAACCTGCATTTTGGATCGGATCCACATTATTATGTGTAATATTTGCTTGAAAGTCTCTAGTGAAAACACTTTGCTCTTGCGCTGTAAGAATAAAGCCTTCAATCCCAGACTTTAATCCAGATGCGCGTAACAATCGATGGGTATTAACTTTATCAACATTGGATTTATTAGCAGGTTCTGGATATCGGCTAAGCCAAGGTTTGTCTTGCCAGCGTTGTTTCATCTGTTCAAGAGCTTTATGCTTGGCTTTTTTTCATATTTTTTGCCGCAGTAGTTGGTTCTTGGCTTCTGTTTTGCTTTACAATATTTACTTCTTGTTTGTATATACTGCCTTCTTTTATTATTGAATAGTCAACTTTCTGTTTTCATGTTGTTTGACTACTTGTATCATCTAGTCCATTGTTGTTTCTATGTATGTTAGTAAGCCAATAGCTGTTGTCTTGTATAACAATTCTAGCTGAATAAGACCTCTTCCACCTTCTTTACGGAGTATGTATAAACAGTCCACATCAGCCTTTTGATGATGCATGTTATGCTTAGAAAGAAGTATTCTTGTCTTAAATCCATTCGTTTGATGTCGTATAGAATCCAGTTCACGATGTTGAAACTATATTGGACCACTGGTATGGCAATGCTGTTAATTGCCATAATTCTGTTCTGAGAATTTAATTCAGTTTTAATATCAGTCGTAGCCTTCTATAGTACTCTTTACGCACTATTCCTTTCATTTTTTATTTTGAAGTTTTTCACTGTCATTTACACCTATGTATTTATAAGCTTCTCCTGGCTCTAAATCTTTTATTGTTACAGCAATATTGTCTAAGCTAATTGGGGATGTTACTTGTAGCGATCCTCGTAGAAGTGTAGCTTTAGCACATTTATTCAAATTGAATTTCATTCCAATGTCTTTACTGAAGTATTTTACAGTTTGCAGAAACTCTTCCAGCTCATTATCATTCTTAGCATACAACTTTAAGTCATCCATGTGAAATATATGGCTTATTATTATTATTATTATTATTATAATTATTATTATTATTATTAAATTTCTATTGTATACATATCACTTTCCGGGACAAAACCAGACACCTTAAGTTAAATTTGATCTCCTGATTTCTTCAACTGATACTTTTCGTAAAAAGATACACTAAGATCTCAAACATTTTTTATGGATAAACCTCTTCGTAATGTGCGATTACAATATTTTTATATTTCTGTATGTTTTGAGCCACTAGGAATAATTTCAATATGCTTTATCAGAATATTTCCTGATTAATAGAACGGCTCCAATTATAATTGGAATTATTGATACCTTCATGTATTACATTTCTGATATTTCTGCTTCAGGATCCTTGCATTTTGATAGGTTTTTGAAGATTTTCAAAGATAATTTACAATAATCAGTAACTATCATGTAAATAAGAAAGGGAATTAGGTTCTTGTGGTCTTCTTCTTCTTCTTCTTCTTCTTCTTCTTCTTCTTATTATTATTATTATTATTATTATTATTATTATTATTATTATTATTATTATTATTATTGTTATTATTTTAAATCCTCTATCTATTCGTACCGAGTATTAAAATGACAACGATTTTCTTTAAAACGTTATATTTACATTCCTATGTCTACTTATTGGTAGCAAAATATAACCTTATTTATAATTGCTCTACCGGCCTATTTAACCACAAGAGCCCGTAAGAATCATATTTTCTGGCTATCCTATCGTGACAGTTCAGAGCAAAAGAGACGTCTATTCGTGGATTCAGGTAATAAATTTAAACGTGTCATCAAAGGTGCTAAGTCAGTGTTTGCTGATAGAATAAGGCATCGTATCGATTCTAGCTACTTTCGCTTTCGAAACAACGTAGCAGCTCCATAATAGCATATTATATAAGAGTAAGTTTTCTATTCTTCCTCACCTTCAATTAATTTCAGTTGATAGTATTTTCCTGTAAATTATAATAAGGCTTTACGCATGACTTATCTATGGAATCCTTGCCTGTCTCTCCACTTAGAGCTGAGCCTCTTTTGAGTGATACGCATACAATCCTTTCCTTGGTTTCTGCTACCATCTGTAATCTGGCTCCTTACAAATCATGCGCACCTGATCGCATCTCTATAATAGTCCCTAAAAATGCGCTCCGAACTAGAATGCCTTTTTTTCTATATAAACGTCAAAATAAATGTATCGCTCATTCTTGATTTCTAGGTTGTTGGAAATCCTCTTCTTATGTTCCACTCATTGAGAACTCATGTGAAACGTCTGAGCACTTTCATTCTCAATCTATTAGCCTTCTAACTTCTTTTTTGGCGTACTATCAGATATCCTGATATGAGCTGTGGTACATTGGATATCTGCTCGGAACGAGAAATCAGAAGGACACGTTCGAATTCCAGTTGAATTCTCTGCATTCACTAACGCGCAAGCAATTCTGTCTTTTCCCTCAGGCTATAGATTAAATAACAGAACATATTGAATTCTATAGTCTTGGATGGAAATCTCTCTCCTGCAAAAAGTGATGACAACCTATTGCGGGCAAACTTTCTGCCCAGTCATCCATGTCTCTTTAAAGACATGATTCCCCAAGCGTGTATCACATATGATACTTAACTGATCTCAACTGATTTGATACCCTAATCAATTCAGAATTGGTTAAGCAACTCATATAGCAGATCCTTCTTTCAGAAATGCAAAATATCTAGGTCAACTTTTCGTGTACCAAGCCTAATTAATTGCTGAAAGGGTTTGTCAGTCTTTAGATAAGAAGGCTGAAGATTAAGCGGCAGGCATCTTGAATGCGTTTGTCAGGGTTTCTCAAGTTTTTGATATTTCCCGAAAATATTTTACTGAAGTCTTTTTACTTATTTAAGTAAAACGCCAGGATGTTTTCGTACTAATACTGGTGACCCAAGGATCTACCCATGAATTTATTTTGTTCTTACTTTTCATAAATGATCTTCCTGAAATCGATTTTCAATATAGTATCTGTACAGATGACTCTACCATTTCTTCTTGTCTGATCTATAAAAATGATTGACAGTCTTTTGCTAACTGTTTCCTATTATTACTCTGAGAGACAAGTTTCTACCTCCTACTAGCATTTTGTTGCTAAGCTTCGGCAGGGTGACTCGTTGTGTTTTTTCAGTCTAACATTCTTGGCTGATATGTATTGGAAATATAATATTGAATCTAAGTTTTGCTAAAATGTTGGTTGATTGTGCTGTGCGGTATTTTTTAACAGAAAATATATTTAATTATTTATAAGTCTCCCATTCGTCAATGCTTCGAATATTACTGTCACATATGGTCCGCTTCTTATTCTATATATTTAGAGATTATTGACAAAATAAAAATAAAAATCATTAATATCATTATTCCTGACCGTACGTCTAATCTTAAACCATATTTTTATCCCATTTCAAGGGCATCTTCATGAATAAATTACAAAGAAAAATTCATACAATGATACGTGTTTATATATATATATATATGTGTGTGTCTGTGACATATGGAAACAAATTATTAACGCAACATTTATTTCAGCATTTCGGTATCTGAAGGACATCATTATTAACTAAATTTCCGGCGTTTACAACGTACAATAGTTATCAAAAATCACCTGAATATACCGAAATTTTAAAAATAATCTGCCTAAATAATTCGTTAACAAATGAAAAATATTAAAAAGCTCTGCAACAGATATGTATTGAGTCTTTTGTAATACAATTGTCTTCTTGTCTAATTTAAATATTACCAAAAACTGATTAATAATAATTATATATTGAAACAGTTTTGTTTAGATTGACCCATATACATACAATATGTCTTGAGTTGAATTATTTTAGTAAAATGTTAATTTTCAACGTATGTATTTTCTTTTGAAAAGTCAACAAGCGGCAGTCATCTTCCCCAATACATAATATGAAATAATATGAAACAAGAGCGTTGTAACAGAGTCAATCTTGCAAGTGAAGATTGAAAGTCTACACTGCATCAGAATGATGGTAAATGCGTATGATGTCTGATTCATACATATAAGCAGTTTACGGCAAATCTATCAAATACTATTAAACAAATTATCAATGAAAAATATTCTTAAATATGGAACAAACGATCGAAGTGGATTGTGACCTAAACGATTGGCGGAATTATTTATTTTCATTTGACAGATTGTTAGATAAGTTACGACTGAGAAATGAAATTCATCCCCCTCGTGTTCCTTGTACTATATCTAAGCATAGTATATCAAATTTAAAGGCCCTATAACGCAGTGAAATGATTAGGAATTTTTTTTTGAGGGATCAATAGCAACAACATGGGGCGTTCAGTTATTACCTGTTCCTCCATATATGCACCTTTGTGTCACATGTAAGCTACGGTTAATAAATCAGTGTCGAACACTTCAGCTTGTTATAATGGCAAGTGCGGTTATCCCTAAGATCACAAAAATAACAATCAATCGGTTTAATACTATCTACAACAAATATGAATGCTGTCTTTTCAACTGTACATAAAAAACTTCTACTTATCTATCAAAGAGTGCAAGTTGCATAACGCACTAAATCTGGCGACACTATATAAAAGCATCTCATCGTCATATTCTGACACATTGTTTATATAATTTTATGGCCCATATTATCTGATTCTTAATATTGTCAGCAATCAAATATTTATCAAAACAATGTCTATTTTATTTTGCTAGCCAGTTTTGTATATTTATTTTGGTGCTTCATAAAAATGCACTACTTCAGATTATTCACAAGCTCAGATAATCTACAACATTAAGCTCACTGCAGACATCAAGTGAACTTCTTATATAAGACTATACACGTGTTATCTTATTTGTCATCCTTCAGAAGTATTTAAATTCTGACCTATTATAACTTACTAGAGAAAACCCAAACAAAAATGGAGTAATACTGCTGTATCTGGGCTTGACCTACACTTTCTTCACTTTCTAGTCTTCACATATTTCAAAACTTTTTACACAGACTTGCAGCTCAAATATATATTCGACGGTAAAGCCCCCTTTTCACTAACGAAACAGTAGTAGAATTTCGCTACTGTATCGCTATTCTGATGACAGATATTCAAACATGCGGCATAAGCTAATACCACCAGTTTATTCATAAGACTTCATACATTGTAGGATAGATAAAAGTTAACACTTGACTCAAAGAGGTTACTTTTGTACTGATTAGTAACATCCTTTCGAGAGTCTGTCCCACAAAGTAACAGTTCTGGGAAAAAGATACCTGACTGCAGATCCTTCTGAACTATTGAAATACAATATAATGAGGATGATTCGACTGAGTATGGCATAGAACTTTCATGTTAAGTTATGCCATAAGATATTGAAAGATCTATGCCATACTCAGATATCTTTTTCCCAGAACCAAAGTCAAGTGTTAACTTGTATCTATCCTACATAACGTCAAAATATAGTATGCTTCATTTATGTTCGTCATTACTAAATCAATGTTCAATAAGCTTCAACATAGTGTAAATCTTGGGTCTTGTACTTCGTGAACAACAATACGAACTTAAGATATAATTGTATATATTTATACTATAAAGACAGTTTAATGAGCATGGACGGATCATTCAGTAGTTTTAACGTAGCATTATTTGTAGAATCGGTCAAAGTTATCAACAGATTCTTTGAAAACATTCCAAAATATCCCTTGATATCTCTCCAGACACCTGCTTCAATGTTCACCTATGCAATCACACTGTTTGACAATTTCATCTCTCGATCTACTTCGCGAGTTCATTCTTAATTAAATGATAACATCTGAAGCTATACTACTCACCTTTTTATCCTTGTGGGATTAAATAAAAAATTCGTTCTTTCTTAATGGTGTCATTTAATTTGGCGTATTTTCAGCTCGCACACGTCTGCCAAATGTGTCAAAAGGTCAAATTATACAGTGGTTTTAAAGACAATCAGTCAATCAGTTAAATGCCATATATGAATCAAGCGTTTGCAGGCATGTCTCGAAAGAGACATAACTGACTGAAGATTACCCCGCAGTAATATACCATTACTTGTAGCGATAGACTGGTTGCCAGCCAAGACTATAGAACCCAATCCGTCCTGTTGTTTAAGCGATAAATGGAGAAAAGGGATTAATACCTTTCTCAAGGGTATTTGCTCATAATTGAATGCAAGAATTCAACTGGAATTCGAACTCGGCTCTCCGACTTCTCGTTCCATGTAAATATCCACTGCACCAACAACACACATTTTAAATGGACGCTTACAGCATTGGCATTTCCAAGCAGTAACCTATCCAGGTACTAACCAGCTCGGCTCTTTCTCTTTCGTAAAAGCCTCAGGTACAAGACAATATACACAGCCTTTTCCCGAAGGAAAGTTACTTCCTAGGAAGAAGACACCGTGGATAAGTTTTACGTAAGTATTAATTACTTTGTTCTGAGATGGAATGTGAGTTAAACGTAAGGAACACGAGCAAGTAAACTCAGTCCAACGACAAAAATAATCCTGCCCTTGTAGACTTTGACTGAGGTAACATTAGCATGATTACCAATGCCCCTCTTTAGTGCAATGTGAGAAACTAGACACATTGTATTCCTCAACTGAGTCTCTGGTTGAGTACAGTGACCAAAATTTGTCGCACTCTGCCTGAAGACACATACGCAACTGGAATCTAATATAACCCTACCCAGTATGTGCTATTTAAGTGAGATGTACGGTTTTCAAACCAGGATTTAATAAAACTTCGTAATTCAAATATCACGAATATTTTTTGAAATTCTGTTCACAAGTTATATCTCATTTAATAAGATTTTACTTACATGATAACAAGTTTTTCCGACAAGAAGCAATATAAAGTGAACGTTATCTCACATTCCCACCTCTCTATTCAAATAATATTAAAGTTGGGAATATGCTTCTTTTTACAGCTCTCACTGAGTCAGTTGCGTTAAAGCATTTATTCAAATTATTCTTTAGATTATTAGCTGGTGTGTGTTAACTATTACTCGCCTCAGACTCTGACACGTTTTGCGTGTATGTGGCACGTGCCAAGCTGATGTTTGAAATGTTAAATTATGTAACTAAAATGGTGGAGATGTATAATATTGTTTCGGATCGATCTCAGCATATCTTGGATAGTAAAGCTAATAAGAGGATTGGCGGAAAGATAACAGTTGTTCAGGAACACAGAAATTTATGTTGCAAAATTGGTACCCACAGTTTTAATGTAAGATATTCACAAATACTGAGGATATCTATGGAGGTTAAATTAAATGAGGTTATAACACTTTTGATAGTCTTTCGTGAACTGCTACCATCTTTTCATGAATTACGGCCTCCATAGTATCTCATATGTAAATATAATTACTCTTCAATTTTCGTTTTCAAATATCTTGATAAATTCAATTTCTGAACATAGATATCTGAGCCAATTACTACAGTTAGATTTACAGTGGCTTACGAGCATATCAGGTTCAAATACCTGTTCTTCTTTAATCATTGAAGTGAAACAAAGTTGAAATTAATCAGTACCTAGATGAGTGACCATTCAGGAATACCAGGTCTTATGAGCTTAGATTTTCGTGTAGTGTAATGAATAATAGCGGAGGATTTTTAAACTGATAGACCAGTTTCAATTTCAATATGGCTTATAACAACGAAATGACGTAAGCTCTTTCTTTATTCATTTTGATGTAAATTTGCGAAACTTTATTGTTGTTTATCTACTGAGTAACTCATCTAGTTGCACGAATTTTCTAAACGTCATATGTTTTCACGTGTATATACGTACTTTAATTTCCCCGATTTATTTTTAGTTTTCAAAACCTAATTTATAATTTATATAAAAAACCCAGCTATAATCTTCTCCTAATGATCACTGTTTAAGTCTCTCTCTCTCTCTCTCTCTCTCTCTCTCTCTCTCTCTCTCTCTATATATATATATATATAGTTTGGTGACTTCCGTTAGCCTATCTTTTTGTCACAACCTCTAAAATAACCACGCATCGATCGAAAGCTAAAAGTTTGAAGATATGTGCAAAAAGGTAAGTAGGTAAAACACACAGTTGGTCTTTCTAGAGTGCGTAGCTTAGTACGATAAAATGGAAGGTTAACCAAATTTTGAGAAAGATAAAAAGACAAAATTTATCTACATCTCTATAGGACAGAAAATTGTAGAGATCCGTAATCACCTACGGGAGACATGACATAAAACTCATGGCCCAAGAAGACGTGGCACTTAAAAGAAACAAAAGAATGAATGTTCACAAATGTCAAGCACATGACAAAAAATATATATATCTTTTTCAAGATTGTGAATTCATTGATCCCTTTAGAATTTAAAATATTTCTATTTGCTATTCATTACTCAATGAGTACTTATTGAAGAGAAAACCTCTTTTATGTTTGTAATCTAATTTTTTTTTTTCAGCATGACGTTCTTTTTATGACTTTAAGGGTTTTACATTATTTTCTGTTTAACTGAATCATTTCTGCTGCCGTTCATTCATATTTGTATGAATGACCTATTTGTTACCCAAACAAGAAACCAATTTAGCGCCCACGACTTTCAAATATAGATCTTCGAATATTAAATTAATGTGATTTCAGTTTCATTTGGTGTGACATTCACTCATTCTACTTTGTATTTGAAGTATTCAATTTCGTAATTGCACTCAAAATTTATATAGAAAATATTAAATTGATTGCTGAACAGCATAATCGGGGAATTAAAAAAAATATTTTTTCTGGTCACTATAATCAGAATTCATATTATAAGCAATCTTTACAAAATATTAATATAGATATGCTTTTTAACGTTTCATCTCTGGGGCATGATGATAGATCGATATACACACAGAGAAAAATCAATCACAGATGAAAGCAATCGAATGTCTAGCCACACTGATGAGTTGTGATACAGCGAAACAAGTGAATGACTAATTATGCAATTGTTATCCGATTGAGCGCTCTAACATGTAAAATTTTAAAAGCAGTTGCCGTTTCTGCGATTTAGACATTACATTCAAGTCATAAAATGAGTTCTCTCGGCAGCTGTCGTGTGTATACACTGTGTACATATAACACGTTAAAATCTCCTTCTCTCTCGATTGTGCGCCGAAACCCTTCTGTGGGATCTACCACTGATGACAAATCGGTTGAGTTTCGATCTTAGGATGCCTAGCCATAGGAATAAGCTGTGAAACATGCTTGTATCTTGATGACTATATATATATATATATATATATATATATATATATATAGTTAAATAAAAAATAGACAAGTATTATTGAATGTCTTTTAACTAACCTATATTACCTGGGAAAGCTGCTTAAGAATATTGATGTTTTCACCTGGGATATATATATTTAAAACTGACTGCGAAAACAATAAATTTTGTCTTTTTATCTCCCCCAAAATTTGGTCAACCATCCATTTATTTAATATCGCTAGGGTCTCAACACGTTGCTTCCTCTGCCAAACTTGACTTCAAGCTCCTCTCTGGTTATAAAATTTTCAAAGCACACCTTTCTGGTCATGTTTTCTAGAAATTCTTGCTTGAGGGTAATGTGTCACATCATGTCCATTCTCTGTAAAATTTTGTTGTTGCTCGTATGTTAGTATGTTCAGCATTTTATTGTAAAACACAATTCCTGTTTTTCTGTGTGTCTTCTGAGAATAGGATGTTCATCTTTAATTGCGATGTAGAAGAAATAGCTCAGTAAGCTTTTCTTAGATTCTAACGTAATTTTTATTTTTTAAAAAAAAGCATATGCATTTGGACCCGTCTTCTGTTTTTATTCAATATATCTTATGAAGGATAAAGTTATATATGACAATATTTACGCTCTTATACCCTGATTGAGCACTCTGGAAAAATAGTAGACTTTGATAAACAGGAGCTACTCTGACATGTACGCATCGCTCATTCAGTGAAATGAATTACATCACTCTAGCTATTGGGCGCGAATAATGATATGCACTAAAATCTGCTTACTTCCACCGAACGCCCATAGCCCAGAAGTAGAGTCGCCGACTGACGCCATTTCGGTCTGGTTTTAATCCTGGTTTTAAAAGCAATCGGAGTCTAACTGTACTGATGAGCTGTGATACAGCGAAACAGATCTGTGCGGATGACAATATATATATATATATATATATATATATATATATATATATATATATATATATATATTTTAATTCAGATACTTCAATCCAAGGGAAAAAAGCAGGAAGGTAAATTCCAAAAAACCCGATCCTAATTAATATTAAAAATGTATTTTAATATTAAAAAATGATACAGGAAGAGAGCTCCATGTAATAAAATATTACAGAGCAAATATATATTAAAAAAGGATTAATTCAAAGATGTTGAATGACCATTTCGATATGAAGATCCCCACGGGGAACGACACATCACCTCAGCAACAGAAAAAAACCTTTCAGAAACTGGAGAAAAATTAGTCTACTTTTCCTTTTTAAATAGATTGCAAAGAAATTAAAAAATAAATAATAAAATAAAATAAAAAAAATAAAAATAAAAATAAAGGGAAAGAAAAAGAAAAGGAAAAGGAAAAAGAAAAAGAAAAAGATAGAATAAAATCAAATAAATAAGAAAAGAAAAAAATTGACATCGTCTGGGTTCGCAAAAAAAAAAGGGGAGAATGTAACTAAAAATTAACAGACAACCGTGTTAAATCGACGTCAGTTAAAGCAACACGGAAAAAAGGTGGTAAGAGAGATAAAAGAAGGAAGGGAGGGAAAAAGAAAGAAACTAAAGAAAATTTTTTTTTTAAATATTACAGACGCTGGACAAATTCAAAAACCTAATTTCCCCAAAACGTTGAAGTATTAGAAAAAGGCCTTTACTTAAAAAGGCATAATTATTAATAATAATTTTTTTACCTAGTGTTGTCTTTAGTTAGTTTAATTTCAAATGACCTAATTTTTTTAAAAATTATTTTAAATCCTATATCTTTTTATTCCCTTTTATTAATAATAATAATAATAATATATATATATATATATATATATATATATATATATATATATATATGTCATCCACATACAAGCCTGTTTCGCTGTAGACATCTACTTGCTTCTGGTTGGGATCGAAACTCGCAGCACGGCTCTTGTGGATTCTTGTTGAAAAACCACACAAAATAATAAATAACAAAAACAGATATGAAGATAGAAAATATAAGTTATATTGAACAAAAATATACAAACTGGAACACGGGTTAATCAATTCAGGAATACTAGGTATACTGTTATTAGAAACAATATATACAGTCTTGTAGTGAAGTATGTCCGAGTAATAAGTCTATATTTTTACTGATCAACTTACTCTTTTCTGACTCTCTAACTACTACTCTTTATAACTGCTTCACAACAACTTTTGACAATCACTACCGTTCTCTGTATAGGCAGGATTATATGTACACATCAGACGAGTTATTTCCTATGTGTAAAAAGGCGTGATCCTCAACAATGGCATAGCGGTCTAAACGCCACATTCAAGGTATTAATTCTGCATTATATATATATATATATATATATATATATATATATATATATATATATATACTCTGAAACTAGTTGAGAAGAACTTTAAGCAGAAAACCCCACTAAGGAAGATCTTTAATAAGAAGACATTAAAAATTAGTTATTCATGCACTAGCAATATTAATAACATCATCAATTCACACAATAACAGTATACTAAATAAATTTTATAAAAATCAAAGACAGATCCTAATGAATACAAAAACGAGAAAAATGTATATATAGGAATTTCTGCCGGCCCATGTAAACAACGCCTATATAATCATGATCAATCATTTTCTAAACCCCTTCTAAAATATCCAACCGCTCTCTTTATACATTTTTGGGAAGTAAAACACATAACTCTCTTCCCTCAGTTTAAATGCAAAATTATAGAGAAATCTCAAACCAAAATGATTACATTTATCAAATTCAGAGAATTTAGCCAGTTATTAAATAAAAAAAACGAAATAATTTTCAAATACCGTCATAAAAATAAATTTAAACTGTCTTAGAGTTACCCTATCCCGACACACTTACCGGTTCTTTCATATCTCATGTGGATCATTCGATGGGGGATTTTACAGACTGAAGGAGTGAGGATAGAGATCTACCATGCAATGGGTTGACATGTCAGTATAAGTACGCATCGACGTTATATTATTGATGTACGAAGTTAAAATGTCCAATCTTGCACTGTGTGCTTGTAGATGATTTTACTGTAATGACTTCAAAATAAATATTTCACGTGTATAATGGTGCACCTAACCGTATGTTTAGATATTTTTTCGTGTATATGAGTGCACATAATTATGTGCAGGTTCCCAAGTATAGTTACGAATATATGGGTTATATGTATTTTGTATGTTATATTGTGTGTATATGGGTGCACCTAATTATAAGTATATTTCATGTATAAGAATGGTCCTAATTATTTATACGTTTTTACTGTATACAAGAACACCTCGTATCATATGTAGGTTGTGATAATCTTGGATGTAATCGATTGCGCATTTTTGAACTGATTATACCTTCATGTATTGATCATATTATTCATATGTATATAGGCTAATACCAAGATCAGAATGATATAAGCCGGTATATATAGATTTGTATGTGTAATGTTTGTTAAGATGTATGAAATGTGAAATATACCACCTCGTTTGGGAGTGAAGAATAGATGGATATGTGTACACAAGCGTACCTTGACTTTATACATACGGGTGTTGTTTTTATAAAAAAAATGTCAGGAAAGAGCAGATATAGAGAATTGATAGATATACGTTAATAAGTTGTTTATATATATATATATATATATATATATATATATATATATATATATACATGTGTATGTAGATTCGCACCTCATAAATTTGAGAGTGTGTGAACATAATAATTATATGTGGATGTACATAGATGAATGTATGTATGAAGAATACATTTGTAGGCGCACACACGCATATATGGGTGCGGTAGCATCTAGTAGTAGATATGTATATATATGGATGTGGGGACTGGTGTAAGCATGAAAATATATGCGTAATTTGTGAGTATCTGTGAGAATTGTTAGTATATTTAAATATATGTAGCACTATTTATACGCGAGAAAACCCAGTCTTTATAAAAATATATATGTGAGTATAGGAACGCAAAGTACATATGTGGGCATGAATGGATGTAAGTCTGGAGATATTTATAAGTATAAACACAGTGACATTTGTATGTAAATATGTGAATGTGTGTGCATGTGTCTATGGAAGTAAGTGAGTGCACATGGGTGCGTTAATTTGTGTGGTTACACATACATACGTATCCATAGAATTGGGAGTGGGCGTTTAATGATTTGGTGGTCAACATCTTCGCGACTGGTCTGGATACTCCCAAATTAGCTGACGCCAATGTCTCTGCCCTTAATCTTTTTACTTATTTTGTTCTTCAGTTAAAAGAAATGCTTATTCCGGTAAAAAAGATTTTATTAGTGGAAGGAATATTGTGTGGTCTGATGAGTCTAATCTAGCTCATTGAAATGAATTATAATTAATAACCAATTTAAATGACGTGTTGATTTTTTTCTTTATAAATATCATATTGCTCTGGATAAACTCTATTGACCTCTCTATATAGATATAACATTTAATATTTTATATTAAGTTGATCTTTTCGGATTACCCATGCCGTTTCAAATGGTTATACACTCTAGTTCATTTCTATGAGCTAATAAGCTCATTTCGTCAGACCTTACAATATAACTTCCATTTGGTACAAAAAATTTTGACGTAATGAGCAGTTTCTTTAACTGAAGAGAAAGATAAAAATTAAAAATTAAAAATAAAAATAAGAAGAAGGAAAAAAGAAAGAAAAAGGTACTGGCGTCAGATTTTTCTGGGATTGAACGGGCCGTCGTTAAGAGTTTGACCTATAAAGTAATTTCTAAATCTTTGCACGCTGGTGTTGGTTTGACCCCATTTTATTTACCCACCCATTTATACTAACTTATATCCATATATACATATGGGTACATTCCCATATATATATATATATATATATATATATGTGTGTGTGTGTGTGTGTGTGTGTGTGTGTGTGTGTGTGATTAGCTAAAAGTGAACAAAAACAAGGAAAAACAAAACGAAGATACAGTCGACTGCAAGATTTAAACCAAAATTAAACAGTCTAAGTTGAAAAGATGCAACCGATCCCACTATGGAAAATACACTAAGCTTTCGGAAGTCCAGAATTTTCACTCCAAAGAAGGACCTAAATTGAAAATTAGAAATAATCTATCTTGGATTTCAGAGATTTTGATGCACATAATAACATGCAGATTTGCCACAAATATTACATTGACAAAACCGAACAGACACTCTAACTAAGATGGCATCCTACATTAGAAAAATTTAACTAAGCCTAATCTATGTCACTTTAGTATCATCCTATTCTGCTAATGCATCGAGAAAACCACCGAGCAACATCGTTTTAATAAAGACACATACTTATCAGTAATTTAGAACCGAAACAAACTTCATGACATAAACAAGAGGTGTGTCCCATAAAGTAGATTCCATCAAATTTTGTTTCCATAAGCCACATATAAAATCCGTTACGCTCCTTCATTTTTTTTTCATTTATACAACAAATAAGCGTCTGTAAATGGGGATATACTTATAGAAAAACCTTTTTTGAAAAGGTTTAAAATAAAATATTTTTCTGAAAACCCACATGTGAACAGATGTAGAGGCTCATCCCTTGTTCCCTGTTTAGGATGTGGTTTCCGTCTTTCTCTTTTCCAATCTTTTCACTTTTCATTATTATTTTTTCAATTGGAGTAGATAGACTGAACTATCGCCCGGTTCAAACTCCACCCACGTCTATTGAACAGGTGTAGAGGCCCATCCCTTGTTCCCTGTTTAGGATGTGGTTTCCGGCTTTCTCTTTTCCAATCATTTCACTCTTACGTAGCCCCCTGCACACCAGTGGCCTTACCGTCTTGCCCGGGGTGATATGATTAAAAAAAAACATTTTTAATACTAAAAATACTCTGTAAATATATATCTTTTATAAATGATACATATAGACATGAGATGTTTTTCTAAATTTTATTCTCTCTCTCTCAGTCTCTCGATATATATATATATATATATATATATATATATACACACACACGTGTGTGTGTGTGTGTGTGTGTGTGTGTGTGTGTGTGTGTGTGTGTGTGTCGTATTCCGATCATTGTAGGCAGTTTGTTACCGTGTTCATAACTGATGTTATTTAGTTTTGGAATTTTCTTTTTTAACAATAATGCTTCCATTATTTTTAGATTTTTTTGCTCATCGATGATGCTAATATATTGTTACAGAGTTTGCTTGGTGTCCGGCCTTGAAATGAAATCCGGGCAAGGTGAGGGTTCTCATCAACCGTGTGGTAGTTTGTCCGATGCATTTAATTACGAATTTGGATTGCTCGAATACTCAGTTCTTAAAAGAATATGTAAATTCGTAAATGATATTGGTACTCTGAAGTTAAGGCTTTGCAAGTGAATTGCTATGTTTAATGATGTGTTTAGCAATTTTAAATATTGTGTAATAGATAATATCTATTTTTTTGTTTACGTCAAACTAACATTGTTTAAGTTTGCGTATTCTCGGAAAATATTTCGAAGTCAAGATTTGTCTTGTTTATAATTGCTATATGTTTTTTTTTAAATATTAGTGTTATTGTTTGTTGCTGTTGTTATTGCTCACTTTAGATAAACATTCTAATATGCTCGCCAATAAGCTGTTTCGGGAAGCCGGTGTTCACAATTGTTTGTATCAAGTTATCTTTGAAGATAAGCAAACGAGAAGTTGAATTCTCATAAGTTCTCTTTACAAAATTGTTATGCCTAAGAGGACATTGACTAGTAAAATTAAGCCGAAAAGAATTATTACTAGAGGGCTTTTTATGTAGTGAAATAGATTAAATATTATTGATACACTCCACGAGGACAACCAAGGATGGAAATATATATTTTTTGGCTAAGGTCATATGTGAAGATGAGGACTGATTTTTTTCGAAAGTAGATTTAAGATTATCGATTTTGTTTATGTGAAAAATCTAAAGATCGAATGAAAAGATCATTTACATAACAAACAAAAATCGTATTTGATGAAACGATATTTTAAATGAATACTAATATTTCAGTGGGAGCTCTGTTTTTATTATTAAACAGTCTATTGGTTTACATTTAAAAGCCTTAATATGCCCGAAATATTTTAAGGAAATCTATGCAGCCTACGGCTGGATTTGATCCTGCGTTCCCAAGTGGAAATATTCATTTGGTTTGACCTCCTGCTCAATCCTGAATGACGAATCATGTAATATTCCTATACTGATGCAGATAATTGCGACTCATCTATTCGGGTTTGGCACAAAAACATCCCGTCACTAAATGAAGGGCCTGTCAGGTTTCAGCAAATGTGATACATGTCCCTGTTCAAAAATGCATGTAGCACAATCATTGAATCAAACAAAGACTGCAATCAGGTATTTACCAGGGGCTTAGGTTCTTCCACAATAGAATTAATGATGGTAAAGGGAGAAAGGGGATTCAGCATGATCTGGATGAACCTTTCAGACTCGAATTCGATGCAGTCAAGGCCGGATGAGTACATATTTATAAAAGATTGTGTCACCTTCTGATCTTTCAAGTCAAAAACTACGTTGTGAAGCCATCAATGGACATCAGTCAACATCAGCTGTTTGACTCTGAAGAATCAGTACTGAACAAGGATCTCAACTTCATAACAACCAATATACCATAATTAGAAATCATTGCCTGAATTGGGAAAATAGCCTTGAACATTCCTTATGTTCGTGTTAAGGTGGAAAGTGTCAAAGATAATAAAGAATGCCAAGCCGCATAAATAAAAAATCACAAGACTGGAGAGACTGGTAGTCAGAATCTTACAGAAGAATGGCAGTAAGATCATGCTACCACCTGACAAAGTCAATGTGACTGTAGTGATGGATATAACGGAATATACAGGAAAATAGAATACCTCATTAGAAATGGTATCTATTTGAATGTAAACAACAATCTAACCATAAAAACAAAAAAAAAATTTTGCAGATCTTTAAAAAAGAATAAGGATCAGTCTCGTTATACCTATATAAAGGGATCATCGGATAAAATACGAAAGATCTTTATAACGTCAGGGGATCTTCAAAGTTGTGCAACATTTCTTTCCAGAGAGAAAGTATTAAATCTGTTCTTTTTTAATTAAACTAGCATTTGAGAAATCAAAATTGTCTTACGTTATTTTAATGTAATACAAGAGAGTTGGAACGTATGTTTAAACGTATGTCTCTTTTGCGTTTTTAGATCAGCGCTTTTAGATTTCGTAATCCTATAACTATATATGCGTTATTGCAATGTAGAAACTATCTTCTGTAAATCCCGGTATTTAAATTAGTCTTTTGTGACACTAAATAAAAAAAAATAAAACATTTTTTAAATAATTTATCTGTAGAAAATCCTTGTTAAAAAGCTTGTTAACCTAAGACATGTTAAATTAAAGAGACTTAATTCCTACCTGTTCTTTGGTGTGTGTTTGTGTGTGTAAGAGAGAGTGAAAGATAGAGATACAAAGAGATAGGAGCAAGGTAGAGTTCTTCTTCTTCTTCTTTTTCTATGTGCCCTGTCCCTTCAGGACGCAGGCGATCATGGTTCTCCACGTCACCCTATTCCTTGTGGCTCTTAGTATGTTTGCTCCTGTTAGTCTTGGCAACCCCTGTTCCGTCATCCACTTGCAAATATGTTATCCGCTACCTTGCTCTGTCTCTCCTTTCTTCTATCTGACCAGTCAGTATCAGGTTCTCCAAGCTCTCCTTCCTTACTGCATGTCCCAGGAACTTCAGTTGTCTCTTCCTGATGCTCAGTATTAATTGCCTTTTTGTAGCCATTCTAATCCAACACCTCATCGTTGCTTGCATGCTCAGTCCACGATATCCGCAGGATCCTTCCCTAGAACAACATTTCCGCTGCATCCAGTTTTGTCCTCATTTTCGATGATATTCTCCAACATTCACTGCTGCAAGAGTATCTGCAGAGTAGTTGATCCTGACTTGGCAGCTCGCCCCCAGCTACAGAATTTTGCTTCCTTCTGTTTTTCTACAAATATATTTATGGTTTCTGCTCTGATGAGCTTCTTTCGCTGGGGCACTGACCACATGAATTTAATCTTGCTACGTGACTTGTAACAATGCCCCATTCATTTGCCTTCAAATGTCACCGCCAGTTCGACTCTTACAATATCTTTTATCGCGTTTCCTCTGTGTAGAAATCTTTTCCGTATGCTTACTTCTCTGATGGCTACAATCTCTAAAATTTTAAATGCACCGTCTATTGTTATCTTTTACCTCCCCATATCTCATTCACCTACCATTCATTCTTCGGCATCACCTCTACTCTTTTTTCTCTCACTATGTAACCACCTGCGCACCAGTGGCATTCTTGCCTTGCTTGGGGTGAAATAATTAGAATAACATTCAAACCCAGCAAGCACTGCCTTCGTTCAGAGGGTAAGTCTTTAACTAGGCGGATTTCGCGTTGTATTAGCAAATGTAGTTTTTCTGCTAACGTTGTGGTAATATAATACTCTACTAATTCTTTCTTCTATTCGTAATGATGTCCTCGAACCTCATTACAAATATGAATGTAGTTTTGGACACGATTACATAGGCAGGATTCTCAGCGTTTGGATTTACAAATAAAACAAAGTTTACCTACTGGAATTTGAATACTAATGCCAACTAATTAATACATCAGTGTCGTCCATTGCACATGTTATCATCATCATCATTTATCAATCACACCCAATGGTGCATAGGGTAGCAACTTTTTGTTGCTGTGTCGGTATCAATCTGTTTTTACGGGGCAGGGTTTTTAGCCCTACACCCAACCCCCAAACCTGGAGGACCGGTGGACCATTCTCGGTCCTTACGTTTACAGCACCTGGTAATCCCAAATGGTTTCCCATTTAAGTACTGACCAAGCTCGATGTTGCTTAACTTCGGTGATCGGACGGAAACCGGTGCATTCAACACGATATGAGTAATTGAGTTTTAGGATTGAGTGTGTGACCATTTCTTTATTTATCAAGGTCCCGCTCTTTATATCATTGAAAGCTTCTAGAGTCTTTATACATCCAATCCCTCAAGCCATCCCTCTGTAAACAGAGGAAATGATTTCTGGGTTTAAATGTTATTGGAATCTAGTTTTCCTTGCATTCTTTCTCTTCCCCATCAAATATATTTTCTTTTATATCTCTCTTAATACAAGAAATTAATTTAATAAGGCTAGGACGAAACCGTTTTTTTTTTAGCAAAAATGCCATTTTAACTATGCTTATTCCTGGCTATTACAAAATTTTGTACGACAAAGACTTTATTCTATATATATATATATATATATATGCCAGATTTGTATCTGTATGCATATTATTTTAGAACCAGGAGTTGGAAGACATCACATGATATATTGTTTTGCAGAAGTGTCAGAGGTCACTCTCTTCATTTTGTTCGGCCAGCAATGAAGAAACCCACGTGTCTATTGGCATGGACATATTACTTAGCAAAATGGACAGGCTTTTAATCTGTCGTTTCCACTTTCAGCTGCGAAAGGCTATTACTCAATGAAAAAAATCAAGAAGATTAATCCATACCAATTACTGGAATGGAAACAGCTGTCTCTGAGTTGTTTTTTTATTAAACGTATTTTTCATATGTATTTGGTCAAGAATATTTGTCATGCCAGTTTCTTCCTGCTTACATTCGAATAGAGAAATTTATGTTTTTAAATATATTTTATTTTTCGTTCCTCACTCATATAATTTATACATGTTTCTGTCTTATCCACTTCCTTTTGATATTTAATATCATTTTTTATTTTACACATCTGTAGTACATGCAGCGGATTTTCATAGACTTAGTACATCACTGAATGACTGCCCTCAAAATAATGTAGATTATTCCGAGATATTGCATGTTTGTATTTGTTAAATCTACATATGCATCATCAATTATTTCTCAAACATATATACATCTCTATACAACACCCTCTTACCCACAGATATATATATATATATATATATATATTCGCCTGATAGAAAACTAGGTCACGTAATATCTCGTTTACAAATGGAAAATATTCAAAAGTACTACAATATAATTATATTTTTTATTTGTTTTTTACACACACACACACACACACACACACACACACACACACATATATATATATATCCATGTTTGCATGAGTGTATACATCCCTGGAACTTTTGTTGGAAATGTTAAAAAAATTAGGTTCAAGACCCACAGAATGGTAAAATAGCATTCCCTCAGACAGTATCTTCTTGCGGTGTGGCCTGTATTGCTCGTTGTCTGGGGTATACCCAAAAGGATAGATGCCTAATGTTATTTTGTTTATGGTACTGCACTTAAAAATAATCTTGTGTGACATTCGATAACCACATTGGGGCATGCACTAAAAAACTGACACCTGTGTGTGTGTGTGTGTGTGTGTGTGTGTGTGTGTGTGTGTGTGTGTGTGTGCGCGCGCGCGCGCATTAGGCTGTTTGGAAAGTTCATGACGATTTTTAGTCGTTCAAGTTCCAACACATACTAACACGTCAAATGTATCTATATCTATATAAGTGACGAGGGTGGACATTGTGTATTTGTTTGTTTGATAGATTCGACTAAAGCGTCTGATATTGCTCGACGGGATTTGCGCTCAGATGCAGATAAAAATTTTAGAACGCTAACGACACCTTGAAATTTTTCAGAAAGCCAAAATTAGGGGTAGAAACTACAAATTATCATTCCACAAAGTCAGAAATCAGTTTATGTATTGATTATCATATAGAATCGATCACCCCACTTTATATTATCTACATCAGCGATTTCCAAACTGTGGTAAGTTTTCCCCTGGGGGGAAATTTGAAGCTATCAGGAGGGAAATAATTACACTACCTACTAAATAAAAAAAGTCTCAGATGGATTTTCTCATGTCTGAGAGAGAGAGAGAGAGAGAGAGAGAGAGAGAGAGACCGAGTTGAAGTGGAATGTGTCATACGTTGCGCGCTTGCTAAAACTAACCCTGATATTGATACACAAGAAGCAGCATCACCCTTCTCAGTAATTTAATTCTGAAGTAGAAGATCAAACAAATGTCCTTTTATCTGTTACTAACCGGTCTCTATGACTATGCTTAGTTCTTACTAACTTCTCTCTATCCACTTTACTCTGTAACTATAAGTTTATCAGCATATTTGTACATTTGAAAACTAAATTAATAAATGTGTTTTAAATGTTCTTTCTCTCATACATATGAAGGGGGAAATCTGGATGGTTGAACTGGGTGTAGGGGAAAATGACAGAAAAAAGTTTGGCAACCAGTGATCTACATCTGTATATGTTGCCCCTCTCCTCTCACCCTAATCCAATAGAGACATTCTATATTTTTATCTATATCTATAAATGTGACAAAGGTGAACGTTGTGTAAGATTTTGCTATGTAAATTCATCATATGTTTTTTATTCTTATTATTAGTTAAACTACTCGAGTGAAACCGGGTTAAACTGCGAGTTAAAATATATAATCTACTTGCACTCTTCAAACTTATGAAAGAAATTTTAAAATTCCTTAATTCTTGTCAATTTTGTATCCTTATAAAAATAGAAATTAAAGCTACATTTTAGGAACTTGATGCATTTATCTTCCGTAAACAGCAAGTATGTTTTGCAAGCAATAAAACAAAAATATGTGCTGTGTACAGTGAGAGTCACTTAGTTGACAGTACTGTACGGAAGTAGTTCGCTAAATTTCGATTTGGTGATTTTTATTATTATTTATTTATTTCGGAAGAAGGTTCAGCGAGATTTCGCACCCCCCACAAAATATGATGACGAAATCAGGACAGTGACTTAGACTAAACCGCATTACAGAACGTGAGAATTGGCAGAAACACGAAATTTATCAAAATCTTTGATAATCGTATACAATATGTAGGTAGCACGTGATCTGTGTGAAAATCTTTTCGCTCACATTCCTGTCTGGTATTTGCTTTCTAAACGCAATGTAAATGCGATCTTTTGACAGATGATGAGAAATGAATTGTTTTGAAAATTGATCATCGAAAAAAGATCCTGGGGTAAGCGACTCGCACTAAATCAACCACTCCAAAAGTAGGACATTACCCTTAGAAAGTTATGATGTACTTCCGGTGAGATTGAAAAAAAGCCTCTGCAAATTAACCAGTAAATTGTTCCTAAAATGTACCCTACGTTACTGGACAAATTAAAGGAACGTGAACAGAGATGGTGCTCTTTTACATCTGTTTAATGCCAGACTTCTACTTCTTTTCGTCGGCGACCCGGCAAAATTGTTATAGCTTGGCTGAACTGTGTAAACCAACCCGTCCAATTCACCAGACATCCTTCGCATTTTTATTTATTCATATTCTTGCTAAATAATCTCAATGGTAAAAAATAGAATTCTTTGGATGACATAAAAAAATAAAAAATAAAAATCTTAATGAGTTCTTTGGCGAGAAACCACAGAAATTACGGAAATATGCAAAGTTGAAGGAAAAATGGAGAATAGCTGTGCAACAAAATTGTTGATATATAATATAATTTTGTTTTGCGTTTTAATTACCCTTAAAAACGGCATGAGCTTTTAGAACAACCCAATATATATGGAAGAATATGATTTTCTATTTATCAGAAGAATGAAAGCAATTTAATGAAAAACGAATAAATTCATCGTAACGCTTTTCGTGCTCTAAATGAAATTCGACGGAATAATGTCATGCTGTTACTAATGCATATATTTTGATTATTTCAGCGTGTATTATATTTGGTACGAAGCTGCAGGTATAGATGAATAAGTAGGAAGCAAATTATCTGTACATTCGTAACTCCTTCAGTGAGATAAAAACGCAAACCATTCGAATAATTCGAACTGCAAATTGATAGAATTACATTTGTGTTGGCAGAATAATGAGATATAAAAGCATGCGTTAATTATAATAATTTATTTAGTGAAAGCGCTAAACAGGGGTAGGATCTAAATTTTAAAGTTCTTAATTTTAACATTTTAGTCCCTACTTATTTTTCTTTGCTCCCGTCTTATCTGGATATTTATATATAACTCAAAGATTTAACGCATAATATTTTTATCAAACCCATTTTTTAATCACTGAAGTCGGTAATTTTAGTGGATATTTTAAAGAAAATGTGAAAAAGTGAGTGGGCTTTAAAAGCAAATAGAAACTTTCTTGTATATGGAGCTAAGATTGTTGTAGACAAGCGGTTAAATCACACCACAGCAGACGCAAAAAGAGAAATAGTTTCGAATAAATTCGAAAAAACTATTTTCTTTAAAAAAACTTTTCTCGAGTGTAACATGTTTGCCCGGGTTGGCTAATTGTGACACTGCCACCCGGCTGACTGGTTGGTTCGGTCGATCACTGGTTCGGGAACGGGTCCTGCTGCGATGATGTCGAAACGGTACCAGCAATGTCGACGGAGAGAGTGTTCGTTCGTTTTCAGTATCTCAGAGCTTTCAATCCTCAATTAAAATGTCTTTTCTAAGTTTCGTTAAATTAATCAAGGCTCTTCAAATTTTCATTAAAGTCTTTTCACGTATTCTTTATAATCGGAGCTGTCAATTCAATATGTAACTTTTAAAGCAACAAAGTTATTTCAGGTTCTTATCGGAGCTTAACGAAATCTGCCGAAGTAGAGCGAACGAGGAATCATAAATTTCATTTCTGACCATAATTTAAAAAAAAAATAAAGTTCTTTCGGGATTCCTATCGAAGGCGCCTTATTCAACATTAACTCTTTAAGTTAATCGGCGGCAGGCTTAATTCGACAGTATTTCTTTAGCCACAGGTTCTATGGTAGATGACCACACGTGGGTCATGGCTCCTACAGTTGGGAACCCTTTTCTACAGTCGTTACATTTAGACTGCAACTCCAGAAACTCTCCCCACAAGTCTTCCGATTTTTCTCCCTGAGTCTGGATTTTTATAACCATCCCCAATCCTCTCGGGCGATTTGGCCAACTCAAAGCTTTTGACCAATGAGATTATATTCAACCCACACGATTTGCGGGGAGCCATGGCTCGACGAATGAAATATTAACAGATCACATGACGTAATGTCATTCTGTCTTATTTGTTTCGATTACGTCATTTCCAGGTTTTCAACTCCTAAATATTTTTCCCAGAAATAATTTTGCGGATTTAACCTTATCTCACCTCATCAAGTAAATCCTAACATTTTGTTCTGACTGCGACCATTCTGTCAAATTTCCACCTGACCCCAAATAATCTGTTTCGAACACCAAAAAAAAAAAAAAGGGAATAATTATATTCCTCTCTTTCTTTCCCAGCCGTCAGCTAATTTTTCTATTCCCCGGATTTTACAAGTACATGATAGTATTAAAAATAGTTTTTGCACAAGCTCAGATCACGAATTACGTGTTGATGCTTATGCCTTGAATAGATGAACAACTGTTGGGGCCTACCTATTTCTATAATTCTGTTATTGTAAGAAAAGCTCGATAGAAACTATTTTTAGCGGAGTGACTTTATGGATTGAATTGTGTTTTGTTTTAACTCTTCTGATAAGAAACGTTTTTCTGTTAATGAGCTTTTTTTCAGTCGTATTAGCAAAATGGGAAAGACTAAAGTTACGATGATTTCCTCCTGCACATTTCTGTATATGTTGGCTAAGGAATATTTTTCTAATATGTTGGCGATGAAAAGTCATCTTTTGTCGGGGTGTCTCTCCGGTTTTTTCTATGTATTGTTGGTGTCAACATTTGCCTGGTATGATGTAAATTAAATTCTCCGAGTTTCACGAGCAATTGTTTTTTAATATCGATCCGCCTTTGAAGTGAAATGCATGGACTTCTAATAGATAGCTGTATACAAACGAACTGGGTCTCTTACTTCATTGCACTCGAGACACTTTCATAGAACTCTGCTACTTTACACACTTCAATATGTATTTTAGTGATTTTAATTGACTTTTACTATTTATGATTGGGTATTGCTAAACACATACACACACACAGAAACACACACACACGTACAGGCTTCATTGAAAATGACAGATAAGTTAATATCATTAATATTTTTAGATAATTTTTCATGTTTTCTCATGATTTTTTTTAAATTGGACAAATATTTATAGAAATTAAGTTCTAAAAGAATTATAAGAACATATGAAAAATTTTGTAAAACCTTAATGATATTATATTGTTTGTCATTTTCATTAAACCTGCCTAATGAAAGTTTAATCCCCTAATACACTATATATATATGTATATATGTATCGCATTTTTATGTATGTATGTATGTATATATGTATGTATGTATGTATGTATGTATGTATGTATGTATGTATGTATGTACGGATCGCTCATCATAATTAGATGAATTAGAGCATTCTGGCTACTGGCGTATTATGCATCATACGCTAAAAGTCTGCCTTCTTCTGCCGAGCGCCCATAACTAAGTGGCAGAATCGCCGACTAACGCAAATTCGGTCGGGTTTCAATCATAGGTTAAAAACACTCGGCTGTCTAACCGTACTGAATATACCACGAAACAGATCAGTCTGCGGATGACTATATATATATATATATATATATATATATATATATATAACATTTTGTCTGAAATAACATAGTAAATGAAAAGTGAGGACGGGGAGAAAACCATGCGTTTTTTAATCATAAAAAGAAAATATTCCTGACCTATTATATCTATTATATAATGTCATGTATCAGTTCGTCCATATGGCGGTTACTGATTGAAAATCTACTGTTAGTAAAATAAGACACACGAGGCAACTGCAATGTGGTTCTACAGAAGGATGCAGAGAATTCAGTGGAACGAACATATGCGCAAGGACTAAATATTTATGCAAATGGTAAGTAAAAGATATTTATTATATTAGACAAAACATTTAGTATTTTTAGGCAACGGAATCATGAAAATATGTATGGAAACTATTTTCTGCAGAGAAGAGATTGAAGTTAATTTAGACAGAAAAAACGACTGGATAATCTCCTTGGGAGCTTAGAGAAATGGTTGTTGAACAAAAGTTTAGAGGGGATAAAAAAAATCCCAAAATTCATTAAGATGTAGAAAATATGTGAAATTGTAGAGAACACTGATTAAGATAAATATGATTTTACTTGTACAGGTGCTACTAATTAAGACATCACTGGGGGACAAGATAAACATTCTTACCTTTCCCAATGCGAGATATCATTGATTTTATATTATTTATTATAGAAAACAATGGGTGTCATTATTAATTGTGATGTATGTTATGCATAGAAGTAATAATATATTTGAAATATTAGACGCTTATCTATTTAAGTTTCTAAGTTATTATTAAATTTTGAAATTTTGGTTTGCAAAATGTACACCTAACATAAATTGAACATTCTAGATTGGATATATCATCTCTCATTTTCGTCTCCTGTCTTAGACAGAAATACACTCACAGATAATTACGTGCACACCCCGTCGCAACTTTGAAACAATTCGGCGAGGTGTCCGGGTTACTTAGGAACAGCTGCCCGAGTGTCGTATACATCTCATTGTAGGTTTATTCCCCAACGCTTGACGTGTCCACAAGTGTGGAATTGCCGAAGGAGTTTAGGCACTTTTCCTGCGGAATTGCCGTTAAAATTACTTTGAATTTCTGTCACATTTCGTAGAGATACAATTATACCATAGTTTCTAATTATGTTCACGCAGTACAAGACCCAATATTTACCGAATGTTGAAGTTCACTGAACGATTTTTTCCAGGAGGAAGGTTTGTATATTTTGTGTATATAAAGGAGAGAGGAATTTACCACATAACGTGAAGATTGTAAATTCGTACTGATCAGTGAAACCGCATTTCGATAGTCTGTCTCAAACAGTACAATTTAGTGATAAAGCTTTAATTAAATCACATTCCCGGAATTATATATATATATATATATATATATATATAGTTTTTACATTTTTTTCCACTGTAAAAGCTGGAGGAAGACTCAAGGTAAGGATCAATTAAAGAGTAGATAATATGGATAAAAGAAGATATTGGTTCACCCTCAACTTTAAAATAATCATGGAAATATTCATTTGAAAGTTTTATCATTATGACCGTGTTTCGTAGCAAGATGCTATTTGAGTAGAGCTTCTCGACGTTAAAATACAGAGCGAATGTGGATGGCTTGCTAGTATGTTAGTAGAATGGCTGGTCTGTCAGACTTGACGGAACTGATAAATGAAGTTCGTCTGAGTAATTTTCATTGTACTACGGAGTAAATAATTACAATCCTACGTTTTTTTCGAAACATTTGCTTTGGGCTCAAAATACGCTTCAGTTTCCGTTATCATTTCTTCATTAGAGACGAATCTAGTTCCCTAAAGCATTCTTTTGAAGGCTGCAAACAGCAAGTAGTCACTGGGGACCAGATCTTGATAAGAGATTGGATGCAGAAGCAATTTGAAGTGAAATTCGTGTAGATTTGCCATCGTTGCGATTGACTTGCAATACGGCGCGTTGTTTTTCCTTCTTTATTTTTGGGCATTTTTTAGCGATTTTTTTCTTCAACCACACCAATGATGCTATATAATATTCACTATTGATAATCCCTCCTTCCACATGATAATTGATGAACAAAATACATTACACATACCAATACACGGAAGCCAACTTGCAAACGTTTGCATCTTTGATCGTTTTGGACGGAATTTACCAGCTGTTGTCTACTCAGCTGACTGACGATTTGACTCCGGAGTAAAGTGATCGACCCATGTTTCGTCAATAGTCACATATTTACGCAAAAACAAGTTCGTTTTGCGTTAAAATAGTTGAGAACAACGCTTTGAATCGTCGACGCGTTTTTGATTTTGATCGTCTGTTTGCAAACGCAGGATCCACTATGAACACAGCTTTCTCATTGGCAAATATTCATGCAAATTGGTGGATAAACTGACTTCTGGTATGTTTAACTCCTCTACTATCTCATCAACGGCCGAAAGTTGTTTGTGGATTTTTTGTGGTGTTTTCCGGAACAACTGCCGATTTTTGGTGACCTGAGCGTACAGCAATATTTATGTCTGTACGACCGCGTTCAAAGTCAGCATACTGCCTTCTAAGCGTTGTTTCCGAAGGAGAAGAGTTTGAATAACAATTATTACGCTATTAATTTGCTTAAACCGTATTTATTCTATCAGAAAGCATTGTTTTATCAACACACGAAATTCAGATTTTTCCATTGTTTTGAAAATTTGTAACTCAAGCTTCAGTTAAATAACTGTAATTTCTGAAATAATAATCCGATTAGGACAAAATTTTGAAACCTGGCATTTGACGGTTAGTACTTCATAAATATCATATGAAATTGGTCTATTTGTGGAGATATCTATATGTTAGTCGCGGGATTTTTAAATGATGTCACGATGTCCAGCTCATGACGGATATCAGGTATTAGATTATGAGGGTATGTGTAAAAAATGAAATGACATGAGAACCGAGACATTTTCTTCGTCAGTAACGAAATATTTTGTTGTATACATATGTACCTTATCATGTCTGCATGGTGTCGCGTGTATTCGTAAAACGGCTGCAGGAATTTCTTTAAACATGTTTAAAAATATTATGGAGACGTAAAGTGTTAAAATATAATGTACGTCAAAATTATGTAGTTGATTTAGTAAGTGATCTAGCTGTTATCCAAAACAAATTAATTATTAGATGATGATTAAATCACTATATTTATGTTAGGGGGTTATAGATTAATGGGTCTAGTTACATTATTTTAGAAAATCAATGTTTTATATTATGTTACATATTTGACTATGATGACAGATGGAAGTTACTTCGTTAAGCTTGTTGAGTAGGTTTAATATTCGGAATTTAATAACATGCATTTTTCCTGTAAAGATGGAAAACTTGTCTCATGAAATGTTTAAAAGTTCTCTTTTTCTTTATTGTAGTAAACAAATTATTTTATAACATTACATATTTAGACTAAATTATCGATAGGTTTAATTAGAAATAGAGTTAAGTTTTTGTAAACTACAGAAAAGAAATTGGAAATTTATGACACAAATAACTATTTAAACTACTAGGAAAATTTCATTTACTAGAGAAACATATTAAAATCATCTAAAATATCTACTCGTAAAAAAGGGCCTACATACAATGAGAAATATAAATTTAACACCTGCATAAAAATAGAAATGGTAGTTAGCTATGCCTGTTCTTACCGGAACTATTTTACTTTATAAATCGTGTTTTTCTTTTTGTTTAAGCGAAGTCCTCAATATGTATCTTTTGGTTGCTATAATCTCATCTGCCTGAGATATGACGATATCACTGTACTTATTGCAGATGCGGAAAGAAAAGAAAACAGATATTTCTAGAAAGGTTCTTAACGTAAAACGAGACGAGATATATAATCCCAAATATAATACTGGCCGTTAGCAAGAGGGACAGCATAAGATAGAAGCTACATATTAAAGATACCATAATGAAGCAAGTATATAATTTTATCTGACTGGGGAATGTCATAATGTAACAATGACAGATGTGGTACAAATATTCTAATTTCGTTTAGCTGGTAAAACAGAAATCCGAATTTTGTTTAGCGATCGACACAGAAATGGACTTTGAAAATGCTGAATATGCTTTTCAAAAACAAATTATAAAGAATTACTATTTCTGAGTGGTAAATTTTCGTTTTAGGTCCCGAAGGCATTTCCCCCTTCAGATTTATCTCAAATAGCATTATTTCTGTGCAAATGTATATGCTGAACTCAAATCAACAATCAGTTATTGAAGAAAACTACCTTTTTTTATCTAAATGTTCAGAAAAAAACTGAACTACATTTTGTCACCTGTAACTCTAACACAGTCATGTAATTAACTGCTGAATGTCTTTCGGCGTAGGACAACAAACTTTGGTCTATTTTCGGTTGATTTTCTTCCATTACTGAAACTTCCAGCGATTTACTTCCTGTAATGAAAGTAATACGCTATTGTATTTCTACTCTTATTACTTTCATTACAGGAAGTAAATTGCTGGAAGTTTCAGTAAAGGAAGAAAATTGACTGAAAATCAACAGGAATTTGTTGTCCTATGCAGTACGTCATTCTGCAGTTAATTACATGACTTTGTGAGAGTTACGGGAGAAAAAAGTGTGAGATATAATTTGTTTTTTATGGACTTTCAAATTAAAAAAGGTAGGTTTCTTCAATAACTAATTGTTGATTTGAGTTCAGCAGATACATTTGCACAGAAATAATGTTATTTTGGATAGATTTGAAGGGGGAAAAGCCTTCGGGACCTAAAATGAAAATTTACCCTCCGAGTTGTTATGGTTGATGGCTTATTCTATGAGTACGGCATGCTGATTTTTATTTCGTCTGTCAAATTAGAAGTGCTTATGTTAATATTCTGCTGTCTCTGAGTTGTTATGGTTGATGGAGTTTTCATTTGAAGTTAAGATGAAATATTAAAGGAAACTTTCATTCACTAGAATTTGAGTTGTAGTCTTGTGACAATCTTGATAATTTTATTAATTGAAATGGTATAATTTATAATTATATGATTATTTTCACCTGGCTTCCATGACTGTGACTCTCAAAGTGTTTTCCTGTTTAACAAGGTCACGGATCTTTTCAACCTCAATAAGAATTTCTCCTTGAATTTCTGCATCTTTGTTTACTTTGGTCAGTGGTATCCATGTTTCAACAGCTGTGGAAAAATAAATACAACAATTTATAATTATAAAGAAAAGGTTAATAAGAGGGTAATCGAGCAAAAAAGAGTTTTGTTTTTACAGAAAGACGCTGAAAATAATAGAGATAGTGTAATGAGGAAGTTGTGGTGCAGTGGATATCGGCTCGGAATGAAAAATCGGGGAACCGGGTTCGAATTACAGTTGAATTCCTTGCATTCACTAAAGCATCAAATACCACTGGAAAAGGTATTAATCCGAATCTGCCTTCCATGGGCTAAATAATAGGACAGATTGGGTTCTATAACATTGGCTAGCAACCAGTCTACCGCAAAAAGCAATGTTAACCTACTACGTGATAATCATATGCCCAGTCAATCATGTCTCTTTTGAGACATGATCGCACAAAGCGTGTGTCACGTATGGCACTTAACAGACTGCCTAAAAAACAAAATGAATATTTTTTTTTTTTTGCTTAGAACGATAAATTTCTTCTTTCTGGAAAACATAAAGAGGAATGTCGACTTAGAGAATATGGCGCTCATAGAACGTCCATATGGAGAGAAAAAATCGAGTGACCTACTTTGCGTGGTGTCTTTTTTGTCAATGTATGAAAGAAAATAACTGGGAAGTATTATAAAGGGGCAAATATTTCTTTTATCTACAAAAACTAGGAAGTTGTAGAGAGCTATATAACTCACGTTCGGCAAGGGACGACACATAAAAAAAATTTCATATTTGGTATTATAATATTAGATACAATAACTACTCTACTGTGTTTGATGTTTGCTATGCATTTTCACCAGTTAATCTGAAGCTTGTAACATATTACAGACATAATTTTATTGTCCGTGTAACACAGTGAAAGCATCAAATAAAGATGTTTTATATATAGCTTTGTTCTTTTTTATTTATATGTAAGAAGCAAGCAAAAAAGAAAAAATATCTATGTTTCTAGTTTTGTAAAATTATATAATACTATTCGCAAACTCACACCAATAAAATTAATGGTCCACAAGCGACGACGAGGTTTCTCAAATATCTGCCAATTTTTCAAAATATTTTCTTAAATGTCGCGTCTCCAAAATTCATCAGATATCTTTTTCATCTATTCACTTACCAAAGATAATTGAAGATCGTCCACATGGCCCCACATACATCATGGGAGCTTTCAAACAATATGTTGGTAATCGTCAATATAAAATACAAAATATTCTATTGGCTTCAGTATGGGATTTGTTAGAAAGGCTTAAATTCATAAATACTGGCATTTGTTATCAGTAGATATACGTGCCTCTAAGTAAAAAAATATTGTTGCTGTTGGAAGCTTATTTTTTTCAGAAATATTGCATCTGTTTGCTCTCAAAAGAGATCCAGTGACATTAATTAATTTGTTTTACTACACACTTTCACACACTTTATATTGTCGTAGTGTTGTCACCATTGATTTTTTCGTTGTTTGAATTCAGTCTATTATCTTAATGTATCATGATACAGTTTTTATTGTGAATAACAATGAAGATGCTGAGATTAAGTCTCAACAAGAACGCCAGGCATTAACTTTCGAAAAATAATTGAGGTATCCAATAAGGAAGATTTTTGTAAGATTCTCAAAATGTATTTTATCCAAAGATGACCGATATTTTCTTTAAACATTAAAGGGGTAAAGCTGTGTGTCTCATTAACGAGAGGATTGTCACGAGTTTTCATCTGGCACTTTCCGCAGTTTTTTAATTTCTAGGGATATTGCTGATATTTTCTATATTGTTTTCAGATCTATTTTATTCGGTAGGTATGGTCATATCATTTCCTTGATATTCAGTTTTAGTTGTGATAACTACTAATCTTACATTCAATGTTCAATCAGTCAGTCGCTTAAGTGCCATACGTGATGCACGCTTTAGGCGATCATGTATCGAAAGACACATGACTGACTGGGCAGAAGATTATCCTACATTAGATTACCATTGCTTTTTGCGGTAGACAAGTTGCCACCCAAATATATAGAACCCAATATGTTCTGTTATTTAACCAATAACTGGAGGGAAAAACGGATTAATACTTTTCCCAAGAGTATTTGTGCGTAAGTGAATGAAACGAATTCAACTGGAATTCGAACTCTGCTCCCTGATTTCTCGTTCCAAGCTGATATCCACTGCCCCACAACGTACATACACCTGTCTGAAAGTCATAGTCCGAAGCTATCTTTGTCTTGTATTGCATTTATCGAACACCTTGTACTCATACTTTTTGTACAATAGCCACTGACAGTTAAGGGAAAGATACTTCTGTTTCTTGTCTTCATTTAGGCAATCATTTTAGCACCACTATGTACATATGTGAAATTCTCTTGTTCTTTTTTATTTGTTTTATTTTTATTTTTTTAAATACACGTTGATTCATCTGTAGCGTGGTACACGCTTGTGTCTATGGTTTTCGTCTGTTAAGCTTTTTGATTTTACAGTTACGATTACAGTTCCAGACCCTCTTTTTATGTTCCCTTATTTTAACCATTACGAGTTACTTCACAACTCTAGAATAATTCCATTTCAGTAGCTCTTTTAAATACAAACCCAATAGTCATTCATGTTTCTCACACGTATTTCTCGACTTGAATTATTCTTCCATTTGACCTCCAGCAATGTCCATTTCTTCTGCTATATATTGTAACAGATCGTCACTGAAAACATAGGTGCCACAGATGTTAGTTCAACTTTCACAAAGTCAACAAAACTTAAAATCCCTCGTTCTTCATCAGATCTCTTCATGTAAAATCTGAGATGATGGAATTTTGTTGTAGTACACAATGCGTGAAGAAAATCCTAGGGTTTTTTTCTATCAAGGTCGACAAGCATTGCCCACTTGAAAATAACACCGCTTTTTGCCACTAAAGCCACTACTTATGAGTTGATAGCTAAATTCTTGTTCCGTGTGTGAAATTTTGATTTGAGTTTTAGTTTGAGCCTCTTCAGATGTTTATCCCTAACTCCGACTTTCATTCACGTCTTTATTATTATTATTATTATTATTATTATTATTATTATTATTATTATATATACGATGTTGGCTAAGCCTTGAGATAACAAGACAACATGTTTATTAAAAAAACCTGTAACATTTTCAGTATTCACTCTATGCTCAGTATTACTGTTGTCTGGCTTATTCAAAGATTTATCCAATATTTTCTATGTTGTATTGTTATTTCCCTGTCCGTCGCTTACGAATTATTTTGTTCTTCCGATGACTGCATGCATGACTGTTAACATCAATTGCAATGGTAATATCGAAAAAAACATCCTGCCTTTTCACTTCGATTTAGATTTATTCCGTACTCCAGGCAATGAGCTAAATCAATTGACTGGCATAGTTCATAAACTTTCACATACTTCATTTTATTTTCTTTGAAATTATATGATTGAATAGGATCTATAGTAGAGTCGATTTCTGGGATCTCTGACCTAGTGCAACATTTAGCAACCTTGTCTGTCAAGATTAATTACGACTGAGTATTAAGTTCAATCCACACTGAATACGTTCGGCCTTGTGCTACATCTAAGCCTTGATTAGAAAATCACTTAGGACACATCGGCGTCGTGTAATGTTTGGTAAGTTTTCCTCGCTAAATCAATAACGATTGAGTAGTAAGTTTGATATTTACTGAGTGCCCTATTGATTGGGTTTTTTGCCACAACTTATCTTCACTTAGTAAATCTCAATAGAAGTTTCTGTTCTGTATGTTTTCGAGAGTAGGTTTTTAAAAAATTCAGACTTCCTCATCAAAACTGACTGCATCCAGTATACATTACAATTCTGGACGAACAAAGATGGATTAATAACTTTCTTATGTATGAAAGTAAACGAAACAGGAATTTGGGACTAGCTGACAGATAACGCTCATGCTACTAACACATTCTTGATTAATACAACCAGATCTTGTATTGAGGCGTAGATTAGATGGTCTGAATGAATATCAAACCTTTTTTTTGATATGATATGTTTGATTCTCAAGGACGGATTATTTGCATATTTGCAAATTTGTCTGTTGCCTTGTTCAAAGTTGACAACTTTCTCCACTTTGTTCTGTCTATTCATTAATTCTTTATACGTGACATTCCTTATTATTCAAAGATTCTCATATTAGCTGATTTTGCAGTTTACTTTATCATTCGTGTTTCCTCATCGTCTACATTTTACAATGTTTGCATGTGTTTTTATCCCTCTTGGCATTTATATTGGTGGTTATAACGTAGTTGTTTTATGAAAGACGGTGTCTCTCTATTATACTTGCGATAACATAGATATGTTTACTTCTTCAGTTCCTTTGATTGTTTTCCAGAAGAAGCTATCAAACTATTTTATTATTTTTCTTTCTAGGCTTCTACTCTTTCTTGCGATTCACGTACTTTTAGTTTTTAACCGTTTCGATTATTCTTTTCTCGTATTCATCGAAATCCCTGATTGCAGTACCAAAGCAATTATTGAGCAAGGATCATTTTCTGTTTCTTTTAATACGCAGACTTCCTGCACCACTATTTGGATATTACCTTCAATGGTTTCTCATTCTCTGGTTAATATTCATATATTCTTATTGATCAGAACTTATAAGGAGTACAATTTTGTACTAACTTCAAGTTCCTTTGCTAAGAGTTATACCGGAAGAAGTCTTCAACTCAGAATAATCAAGCCTAGTGAGACTAACATTTGTACTCTGAAATGATTTAGATGGTCATAATGAATCTCAAAGTCAATGTATATTTTATATGTTTGATTCTCTATGACAAATACTTGGACATTTTCTCAATCAGTTTTATCCAATAATGGTTTCGTTAATTAACGTCTGATTTGTTTCTCTAGAGAGATGTTTTTCTTTTATAAACCTTCATCTTCTCGACATACAGATGACGGTTGCAATGCCTAAGAATTTTGTTTCGTTTTCAAGTGAAGTCTGCCAAGCCGTGTTCAAGTTTCTTTATTGAAAAGCTTTTCTTTAAAACTTTTCTCTATGAAATCATCTTTTTCTTAATTTTTTCCACACTCTTCTGTCCTGTAATATTTTGTGTTTTCTTTTGTGCATTCTTATTGTACTTTATCAAATTCTTGCACGCCTTTATCGGATATCAATACTGTAATTTAATTCCCTTGTCTAATAGCAGTCTCATTCAACCTATACTAAGTAGTTTCAAGAGAATTAGAACTTCTACCAGGATCCATTATTGGCAGCCACAATGTAAAGAACATACGATAAGAAGATGACAATGTTTTGATAGCAGACAAAGAAAGGAAACTATAAGTAACTCCTACAGAAGGTAGTCAAGAAAAATAAGATGAAATCATTAAACATCATTTGCAAAGAACCGAAATAAATGGTTGTGAACAAACGGAACAGCCCAACATGCAAGTTACAAATTGTAAATACTGAAATTAAACACAAGATAAATATATCGTATTTTTTTTCAGCAGAGAAGAGAAAGTGCTACACTAAAATCGTAAGGCAAATTGGGAGACCAAAAGGGGCTTCTAAATGCTAAGCAAAATAATAAGAAACTGGAAATATCTGTTATAAGCAAATAAAATAGAAATAAACAGTTGTTTAATAGATGTTCTCCTAGTGATGGACATTCTCATTGAACATGAAGAAGAGATTGAAGCAACATAAATGTAGTTCTACAGAAGGATTCTCAAAATACCCTAGGTGAACATGTCAGTAATCGCAAAGTACCAGATACAATGAAAACAAAAAGACCTTTATAATTAAGATCAGGAAGAGACAGCTAGCTTATATAATGATGAAAGTCTTGGAAAATTTTATTCTTATTAGACAAATTAAAGGCAAGAAAGCCTCGGGCAAACAACACAAATCGAACCTATCGGGTTTGAGTAAATGGACTGTAGAGTAGTGTTTGTGAGAGATAGCAAAAAGATAAAATTAATTAAGAGTTAAAAAAGATGGTACTTATGGAAAGGGCATGTAACATATAAAAGAAAAAGACTGATTAATGTATTTAGATTTTTTCCTTAAAATCTGTTTGTTTCTTTATTGCGGTTTAGACATAATTTTGTAGATATATGATTTTTCTCTTGCCTCTCAAAATCGGGATTTCCAAGGTGATAATTTCGTTCATTAGTTTTTTACCTATTTCGTTTCTCTTGTTTTCCCTATCTTTGCCAGATATTTGTTTCTTATTTTCTTTCCTCAATTACTAGTGTCACGATATTGTCATCCACTACTTCATAGTAGGTATTTGAGTTTATGATCTGTTTATTCAGTTTACCAATTTCATCCATTTTCGAAGACATTTAAAAAATATTTGCTCATTTTTCTGTCCTAAAGTCTATTCCAAAGCCATGCCTATAGCCGTTAACATACTTGATCAATATTTGATTAATTTTCCAGTTCGTAGCAGATAATTTTGTGCCATACACGTAACTGCATTGGGTCAACGTTTCGCTTGTGTTGGGGAAATGTTATCCTTTACTCATTGAAAAAAGTGCATTTTTGGATAGAACAGCCACGAAATTTACTGCTTTTATTAAAGGTTCAAGTGAAAGTTAGGAGAGTTATGTCAATGGGAAATTTTAAATTTCCAGAACAAAACGTTGACGTTAAAAGATACGCTCCGCCGATGATGTTTATATATTTAGTAGCTGTATAGACAGACATTGCTCGGGTATGTTTAGTAGTTATGTTAAATTGGCAAGGGAAAGTGCTTATTCAAAAAGCTCCAATATTTGGTTGCCGTGACGAGTAAGTTAAAAACAAAGAGCGAAGAAAATAATGTTTTTTTTTGTATTTGTAAGACTCGATTCCTGCTTGGCCAATTTTGCCAATAAACGAGTATGGAGTATGTACAATTTCAAAATATAGAAATAAACAGTTCAGAAAATATATTTTAGGAAAGTACAAATCCAGATGAAAATGGTTACATTTCTTGAACAATATCTCTTGCGTTCTGGAAGTTCCTGCTATGCATTCCAAAAATCATTAGATGATCAGTTAACAGAAAATGGCTGAAAGTACCGAAAGGGCGAATCCAATGTATGATAATTAGATTCACTTTAAAATTAGAACATTAGAAAGCTCAACATTTTGTAAAAAGACTCTAACTGGTCTAATCTCACTCAGACAAATAACTGTTCAATTGTTATATATATAATATATATATGACATATTTTTATATATATATATGTTAATATATATTTATATATATATATATATTTACAAATATATATATATGTATATAATATATATAAAATATAAAAAATTAATGTATATATATGTATATATATATATATAACGTAATATTTATATAATATATCATATATATTAAAATATGAGAATATTTGTATATAATATATATGTAATATATTTATATATGTATAATATATATATAAATATATATGTAATATAAATATATATATATATATATATATATATATATATATATATATATATATATGTATATATATATATATATATATATATATATATATATATATATATAGGTTTGTGCTTTTGTGTGTTATATATTATGTTTTTCGCTTAAATCAATTATCTGAAAACAATTTATATCTAAACTTATTTATAAATGGAACTTTGTCTGTGTGTGTGTCCGTTACCGATAGAGTCCGAATCGGCTGAAACGATTTTCTCTAAAATTTACACACTTGTACTTCAAACGTCTGCAGATGTTGTTAGCAAGTTTTGTGCCGAGGTACCCCCGATAAATATCGAAAATCGATAATCGTAAAAATCGGGTTACAGAAGGAGTGGTCCGATTTTAATCAAATTTGATACACTGATAGACAAAGACATAAGTAACGGTATTCAGAAGTTTTAAGGTTGCGGATCTTACAATAGTGCAGAAAATCGATAATATATATATATATATATATATATATATATATATATATATATATATATGTCAAAGGAAGATGTTTGTGTTTGCGTCTTTTTATCTGCCTGTATGTATTTCTTCAGCCCTTTTTTTTAAATTTTTGTTTCGGGTTTGTCTCTAAGTCGTTATAATTGTAGTTCATAGTCTCAGTCTTGATACCATTTACTCGGAGAGCTTATTTAGCCTTCAAAATTCAATTTACGACGAAAAAAACTTATTGACTTTCATCCATTCATTTTCTTTCAGTCTACGGTTTCGCTTTAAATGGAAACAACTACTGCTTTTTAGTCTTTCGTGCCAACGTCCAAAGAGTCTGAGCTCCAGAAACATGGATTAGATCTAAAGCTTTCATTACACCTGAGCAACACTTGCTATACTGCTAGTATCAGATAATTTTATACATATATAGATATTATGTATTTCGACATCATTTTCCTGTTATATAACATGACATATATTACATTATTTGTAATACATTTGTGAGTGTGTATATTTGCCATCGACAACTTGGTTAGTCAATTTAGTTTTTTCCCCTATCTATTCATTTTTTCCTACACATATATACAGATATATTTGTTATGTTAGGGCGGAAACTCAGAAAATTGGTTCCACATTAACCTATAAACCCATCGGCAAGCCTTACAATTACACAATTATTCTATAATCAAATTTCATTTCTCGTCCAGAAAAATGTTTTTCGGCTCCACTGCGTCGGTCAAATGAGCCAGTTACTTATTCTTGTATTGATCAAATGCATAACTATTTTCTCTAGGTTAATTCTTTTTAAGGAGATATTTAGCTGTTCATTGGAAATTTTGTCACCATCATTTTCTTTCTGATTCTCGCCCTAAATCCAGATTTCCACATGAGTGCCTATTTTATCATAAAAATATATTTCCCTGTGACATTCAATAAAACAAAATACAAATATTCTAATAATTGCCAATGTGTTCGTAGATGGATGTCGAACCAATTTTCCAACATTCTGAGCAACATAACACAGCTTATTGGCTAAAAGAGCAATAAATAACTGATCAAATGCGTATATATATATATATATATATATATGTGTGTGTGTGTGTGTGTGTGTGTGTGTGTGTGTGTGTGTGTGTGTGTGTGTTTTATATTTGGACAGTAATCATTCTACTGTAAAAGTTTCCTTGAAATTGCTTGTCCTGTCAAAGTGATTATATTTGTAGTATATTTTACTTTCCGCTATACAAGTATTTTTTTCTGTATATAGAAAATATAAAAGCTGTAAAAGTGTTCTATGGATCCGAGCGATTTCGACGAATGTATTAGCCTTTTTAGAAAGTTTTCCTTTATTGAATAGTTAAACAAAATATTTATTTTAACTGTGTTTTGAAACAGTCAACCGCAAAAAGAAACAGTTGATTTGTGTTTGTAATATCTTCTTTTTCGTCAATCTGTTATGAACAGAAACATGACAGCCTAAGTATGTTTTATGTATTGCACTTAACCGATCTATAGGAATGAAATATTTCTGTGTCATATATATATATATATATATATATATATATATATATATATTACAAAATATATATGAAGATAAATAACTTGACTTTTTTGCTGCAACACATCGCAACGTTAAGTTAAATTAACGATATTGTGGTAGATCTCTCAGTATGGGATATGAAAAATTTTATTGTGATGTTATACTAACGTATTCACTCTATCACTTATACCTTATCCGATATGCCAAATCAAAATGATGCCCTATGTCTGTTGTTTTCACTGTGGTTAAATGTGATTTAATATGTCGGTAGCTATATTAAAATATTTTGCAAGTACTAAACCGATAATCTGAAGTTTCTCAGTCTTCTGCACAAGGCTTCAAATGATCTGAATATTACATGTGACTTGATGAATCATTCAGACTGTAGCGCTTTATTTTACTGACTCACTCTTTTTTATATGACTGGTAACATAAATAATTTTTTATTTTTAATTATTATTTGCAATTTCATTTTTAAGTAATTAACATTTAGGATATTCAGCGATGATTTATGTATTGTTTTACAATAACTTTCTGGTAAATGTCCCTTGAACTGTGGAAATAATTATATTTTGAAATAGGTTGACTAAACAAACACTTCTCTGTGTAATAAAAGATACTTCTCTGCTCATCATGTTTACTTGATGGGGTTACATATTCTTGTAAGCGCAATTATATCTTTTGGTTTTAAAAAAGAAGTGATTCCATTTGTTGCTGTTTGAATAATTTTCAAGATTAGATAATATCAGTTACAAGTATAAATATATAAAATAGGTTTTGTTCTGTAACACAGGTTTTATTGATCGCATATTAATCACTCAATCTAGCTGACAAATTTGTTTAAATAAAGAAAATAGTGTTTACTTTTACGCTTTATTTTTATCGACGGCGTTAACCATAAACCGACAATGAACAATATTATCGTACCAACCAATTTGCCTATGGATCGTCGTAACTGGAATTAGGGTATTTTCCAACGTTAACCTAATGAAGTACCGCTTAACTGGTATAAATTTATGTCTCGTTTACTTGTTTCTTATATATTTTAAGTCAATTTGATTTTCAGGTTGAGTATTCAGAACGTCGGCCAATTATAATTAAAATCCTAGGATACGAAATGCAGATATCATCAAGGAAATATACATAATGAATTTTACTATCGAGAAGAAAGGAATTCAAACAAATTACATTACGTATGTTATCATGTAAAACGCGCACAATCTCTCTCATCAAAACATGTCTTTCTATCTATAAATCTATCTATCTATCTATCTATCTATCTATATATATATATATATATATATATATATATATATATAAAATAAAATAAAAATATTTCCACTACTTTGTATTGAGCATGATTTAAATAAATTATCCCATACATACCTACCCTATACTTCATTATATATATATCCTGAAATCTAACTGAAAAACACCAAAATTAAGTTATATACATATATCAATTTCTTACACAGAAAAAAAATTTAAGATATGAAGATGAAGCAAAATTGGTAATATTTGTAAATGCCATTTCCTTCCTGGAAAATTTTGCATTAATGAAGATGATCAAGTAATATTTATTTTCCTTCTTTACTGTTAAAATGATTACATTTGGGAATGTTTTTATTATTTAATTTTAACTTCCGTTAAACTTGGGAAAATTAGCTAATTTTTTTACAATTTAATTTCTTGCAATTTCTTCTTTAAAGAAAGAAATAACATCCTTGAAGAGTGGGTATTACAGTTTCATGAGGGCAACGGATATTCATTTAGATTTCTTCAAGTGCCTATGGCAATAAATAAAACACTTACTACTGGAAGTTGTATTCTAAAAGATATCTTATAAAGCAAATAAAATATATTTTAAGCAATGTATTTACGTTGCGTATAAAGCAATGAGAAATGAAAAATTGGAAAACGGAATATTTCATCCTAACATATCAGATACAAATTGAAGAATATCCTTTGCTACATAACAAGAAATGATGGTATATTTCAGAAAAGTCAGAATATATATATATATATATATATATATATATATATATAGAGAGAGAGAGAGAGAGATGAGACCTAATGAGCCAGACGAACCTACCTAAGTTTCACCAAAGCGGATCGTCAGGGAAAACTCGTTTTCGAGAAAGGTTTTCGAACTGAGTATAATTATAATCTCTTATATATATATATATATATATATATATATATATATGTATATATATATATATATATATATATATATATATATTGTGACACATTTACATGCTGGATGAAACCTATACGACGCTTTGACCCATGATTTGTGAGTGAAATAATTTAAATGCAAAAATTGAGGAGACGTCAATCGTTGTGCTAGCACGAAGTAATAAGTCATCGGTGATTGCTCTAGCTAGAATTCACAAGTCATCGTGACTAAGGTTTTGAGCGTCCTTGTCTTTATTCAGACTGTTGTTCAGGCTAGATAACGCGCTCTTTGCAAGAAATTGTAACTAAGTTCCACTCAACATTTTTGTGGTATAAACCACAGGTGAGTTCTGTGGATGTTGAACAGCAACAAATATGCTTAAGCAGGCGTCAGCGAAGGAGATTATCTAACCACCCCGTTATATATATATATATATATATATATATATATATATATATATATCTGTGTGTGCGTGCGCGCGGGTCGGTGTGTGGGTTTCTGTGTATGTGGTAATTCTTCTTCTTCTTCTTATTATTATTATTATTATGGCATACTGCAACTAGATAGCTTTAAATTTTCGGTGTTAAAACTCCATCACCAGGCAGCTTTAGAATGTCATACTGCCTGGTAATAATTACCATCGTTACTAAGTACCAGATGAGACATTGTACTTTCAATATCGAAACAAAATATATATTTTGTAGAAAATTGTAGTTTGTACATTTTGTAAAGTATAATTTATAATAAATATTTATTTGTCTGTATCTATATTGAACACTGTTTGAAATTCATTTCGGTATATATATATATATATATATATATATATATATATATATATATATATATTCAATTGGCTAAAGCATTAGCCAAACAGGCTCGGATATATAAAACATTCGGACAATATTTACACACATTATATCCGGAAAAGAAAATACTTGGGCAGCGTGCAAATAGTAGAAAAATACATAAAAAAGCTTAATTGCAGTACCATGTTAGTTATTTGCAATTTAACTTTTAAACATTAATTTCCGTCCAAATACACAATATATATATATATATATATATATATATATATATATATATATATATATATATAGATAGATAGATAGATAGATAGATAGATATGTATACATATGAGCAAAATATACATGCTACGGTACGCTATATTTATAAGACAAATTATAGGATGTGTGAATATTATTATCATTACTTGATAGCAACACTATCTTTTATGCTATTACTAAAGTAGCTTGCTTATATATGTATGACTGATATAGAATTAAAATATATGATGTCGGCAATGAATGATTTATTATATCTCAATTAAATAGAAGTAGAGAATTAAATGATTCCATAATGAACTTTCGGGTTAATTCCATAAAATAATGCAAGTCTCATAAATTCTTTGTTTTCTCATTCTCTTTTGGCCTTCATAACATTGGGCATCGAAGAAGAAAAGTAATATAGCTTTAACAAAACATTAGGTTACTTTGTTTTATCTATTTTGAAAACGAAAACTTTCATTCTGCCAAATCGGATATAAATTAATTAATATTTTTGACACATGCTACAGTAAGGGTATTTCATAAATGAATATTTTATAGAATATGAAGTGTAATGTTATCGTCTACAGCTCGGACATTGCACACTTTTCGTCGTCATTGTTGGGAAGTAAGGAGCATGGATAAATTATTGAATGAATGTAATAGCACGGTGTAATGTTTTTAAAAATATATATTTTCTATAAAATATTGTTCTATAATAGCCATGAAAGAATTTTATATTTTATATTGCAGCCACCTCCATATTTAACACTTGGCATCAAATACTTCTCTTCTAAACTATATATAAATGTTGTATATACTATCAACAAACAGCCTATGGGAGAGATTACCGTAAAAGCCTTTGTAAGTGCACTATGTTTTCTCGGGGAGAGTTAATTTTCTTACATAGAGCATGAAATTGTACAACCATGTTATTCCGAAATATCACAAATGGTACTGTTATTTCCAATTATTTGGATATCCGACGAGTAATCTTTCAAGGAAAACATAGTGTATTCTTCTGTTCCGTCTTCTCTTAATCACCATTTGACCTAAACTAATCTGTAATAACTCGAGATATAAAATAAAAAAGAAAGTGTGTAATCAACTATTCTACATTTATAATATCAAATTCTTTGCCAAAGACGACAATTAGTTGAAGGTTTCGTCAATGCTCTACAGTAATGCGGTGATAACATCTGTATGGATTTCGTATTAGAAAATTGTGCACACGCAACATTTATGAAATGGCGAATTACAGAAATACACTCAATGAATTTTTTGTCAGAAATATTACGGAACTGAAATTAGAAAAAACTATAAATATCTAGGAATCAGCGAAGTAAATCGAATGCAATATACACAAATAAAGGCGGAAATAAGAAAATTACTACTGGAGTGTTCGTATGATGATAAATACTGAGTGGAATTCAAAAGACAGAAAAAAGCCATAAACACTTCAGCTGTCCTTGTGGTCTAATAGAATTTCAATATCCTTAGTTGGACCATAGCTGAGAATAAGCGAATGAATGTCAAAACGAGAATCTTCTCACTTGCCATCGCATGCATCAGCCTAAGGCTGATGTTGATTGTCTGTATATCTTACAAAACCATAGCAATCAGTCTTCCGAGATACATGGAAACTACAACAGACTGCCAAAGAACGTGAAAAAAATAAAAGTTTATTCAGCTATAAAGAAAACCAAAATGAAATTTCAAGTGGGTGAAGAATTACTAACTATAATGCAATCGTAACGGCAAAGAACGTGTAAAGGAAAGTGAAAGCAAATGCAATATATCAAATGCAAAAACATTGACATGACAAGACTTTTCATTATCAATACACTGCACGTTCCAAAAAGCTGATGCAGTAAAAGATCTCATTGTCAATAATATGAAGTAACAACTGAAATGCTGAATACGCAGGTTTTTTAATTGACGGTCATAACCAATGCTTTTTAACTAAAATTTATCAAGCGCATATACTAAAACATGGTGGTGAATAGAAATGCAGATTCTATGATAAATATTTAGAAACAATTGACAATCTTGTATTAGGTTTCACAGTGTTAGCACTTAATGATTAAAAACTTCGGTATGACAGATTGAGTAAGTATCTGCACTGAAACTTCTGCAACTTCGATTAGAAGTCATTTGAAAGAAGCTGGTACGATCACCACGCAGACCTGTTTACTTCTATAGGACCTGTAACAATTTAATGAGATTTTCTAATACACAGACACAGAACAATCAATGCTAATGGCTTATACGTCGGAAGCAAATACCACAGAAACAGAAGGTGCTTTCATATGGACATGGTAATCCGTTCTGATTGAATATTTGAAGATTTTTAACAAAGTTCAAATTATAAGGATTTTGAAGGGGATATAGAAAGAAATACGAGACGTGAGTACATAAAAAATTCCAGTTGTAGGTGGAACTCTCAGTTTAATTTGAAAAGATTCCTATACTATTGAATCATTGAAAGAGTTAATGATAATCCGTGCCTTAAATAAATAAATAAATATACATTGTACTCACATGTACAGCCCAAACATTGCGAAGATATTTATGCATGGGAAATATGGGTGATCTTCGTTTCATTTTATATTGATCAGTGAGAAATATAATTTCAAACATTCAGCCGCTGGTTGTGATTCGGAAAGAAATGTGTATATACCAGATATTAAAGAAATATATATATACACACACACACACACACACACACACACACACACATATATATATATATATATATATATATATATATATATATATATATACATATATATATATATACGCTGCGAAAGTGAAACAGAAAACTATATAACATTATCTAAAAACACAGCCCAAATATGCTGACCGTATTTGGAATATGAAATTTTTTATATTTACAGATACATACATAATACACCTAAGGAATCTGCTTACAAAAATGCGATCAGAAAAATATCCTTCAACGGTTGAAAATATAGCCGAAAGATATGCAGACCATTTACACAACATTTCAGCATATACAATCTCAAGAAGATTTAAATAAAATCCATAATAGCAGCCAATTTTTGTTTTCTTTAATGTAGGTAGTATGCTCGGTAAATTTACTTTTATAAAAAGTGCTCAATACAAAGTCGAGTTTAATATTACATTTTTTATTTACATTGGTTTACAAAAGGATCATATCACTATACAAATATTTAATGATTCAGAGTATTGTTTTTTTTAACGGATGAAATATCACTTTTGATTGAATAATCTACACACCCGTATACGTCTTGTCTAACTTCATTCAACCGCCCATCCTTAAATATTTAAATAAGAAGGAATTAATTTTATACTTTTCAGAGTAAACCATTTCAACCATTTCTTTAAATCAGCAGCCGAAGAAGAATAATGTTGTTCAGAAACATGAATTTTTTGTATTGATATGATACCTTTATGTACCATTGTAATAACATAATTACAATACATATATATAAAGTATATTTATTATATCTTGTCGCCTGAATAACGGGGATTCATTTTAGGAAACTATTCATCCCCCGGAAGTTTTCAAAGCTATGTCACATATGCGAACTCGTTACTAGATCTGACATCTCGAATTTATATATATATATATATATATATATATTGTAATTATGTTATTACAATGGTACATAAAGGTATCATATTAATACAAAAAATTCATGTTTCGTTAGTATATAATAGTTATTTTTTAATTTTTTTATTTTCATTTTCTCCTATAATCTTTTCTTTCTAATTTAAATTTATTCCTCTCTTCTTTCCTCCTTTTTTTCCTTTTTCGTTTATGCTTTAAAACACTTACCGTTTACGCTTTAAGATACTTACCCAGCAGATAAGTATCTTAACAAATATTGTTACATATATAGACAATAATATCTATTAGCCTTAAACATTTGCCTTTATAAACATCGTATTTTATCTTTAATTTCTGGAGAAAATGTTATCAAAAATTTTCCAACAGTTGAAATATTCTTTTACGCTGGTTCTAAACTTTCGGCTCACGTATACCATCTTTAGAGTGGGTGTGTGGACGCTAAGTTAAAGAAATTCATAATCAAAATTATATTCACATGTATTGACATAAAACACTGCTATGCGATGATAACAATCACCGAATAGCAGACGCATGTTGTAAATTAGTAATGCGGTTCTATGAAATTACACCACGGGAGAGAACGAAACGTCAAAAACAGAATCAAATGTCTAAAAGGCAGTGTGTTGTGGCTAGACTGCAATGTGATTTGATGGAGTTCGTGTTGCTTTGATTTAATGTAGATGGCTTCCAATATCTGAAGGTTCTTTTTACTGTGTGCATGTTTGAGTATTATTGTGTTATCGACTAAAATCTTTCTAATATTACCTGCATGGCTATATTTTTCTAAGAAATGTTGTTAAATCGAACTATGATCGGGAATGTTTGCATGAGAGCGTAGTTGTAGTAAAAGCAATATATGCAATGAGTTTATTATTAGTATCAGCGATAAAATCTCTGAATAGGCATGTAAACTGATGCACTGTTTTTGGTTTTCTGTAGAGGATATTTGTGTGGTTGTAGGGTTATTAAAGTTTATGAGGTCAATTGTTTTCAATTTATATAATATATATTGAGATTAATTTGTTTATTGTTATTAATCGGTTTAACATTTTTATTTGTTATGTTTTTGAATGTTGATTAATGATATTTGTAATTATTATGCATTTGGTTGCAATAGTATAAGATATAATGTTATATTTGTTTTGACGTAAATGATTATAATCAATAATACCAATATCGTTAGGGGTGTTATTATGTTTATTGAGAGATACTTAATTTGTTGATCAATGACGGTGTTAGGAAATCCATTGTTAACAATTATTTGTTCACTGTCATATAACCCTTTATAAAATATGATTTGAAACAATATATCATTTGTGTACGTTGAATAAAGTTTTTTTTTTATAATAGCTAAGTTATATAGTTTATGATAGTTGGTTTCCTATGCAGAGAAGTATACAATCTATGTGTACTAGGGTCAATAAATACATCAAGGAATGGAATTTTATTATTAATTTTCAGTTCTAATATATATTTGAGGACGGAGTGACTTGCAAATTTGTGTTATTTGATCAATATTGTCAGCTAAAATGGAAATGTCATATGAGTATCTTACATATATATATTGGGTTTGTTAGTGTCATTTAGTATTTCATTTTCTAAATGTGCGTTACAATAATGAGAAAGAGTAGACCCGGGGTGTCTATGCAAATCAAATCTTTAACCAATGAGATTACTTCCGCCTCCACATTTCGATGTGACGAGTTATATCTCTCGTTTAGTTTAACTAATAAAATAACAATATTTCCTAATAATATCATTTCTTTTCTTCTTCTCGATTACATAATTTTCTTAGGTTTTCAAATTTTCAAATTTTTTCCCAGCAAATATATTTATGCACATACTAGATTTAAGGATAATAATTAAACATTATATACTAACTAAAATTAACTTTATATTAATAAGAAATATATATATATATATATATATATATATATATATATATTTCTTATATGTGTGTGTGCGTCAGTTTGTGTGAGTGTGTGTGTGTGTGTGAGAGAGAGAGAGAGAGAGAGAGAGAGAGAGAGAGAGAGAGTGTGTGTGTGTGTGTGTGTGTGATTCACCTAAAAGATCCAAATTACAGAAAACTAATATTAAGTTACGAATTTGAATTTGAACGTCTCTTAATGTATCAATCCAAATTCTTAAATAATTCATTCATATGCAAAATATTTTTCAGGGAACTCATGTTAGAAATCTCTGTGCATAGCTCAGTTCGATATTGTTTAATTACACGAGAAGGCCTAACCAACACGATCGGTAACATACTCGTTGATAATACAAATATAATAACCTCATTAACATGCTAAAATAGGCTATAAATAATGGTAATAGTATATAGTAATATTAATATAAATACAAGAACATAACAGAACCTAATAATATCGACTATGAACAGGGCTAATCTCAGTGCGCACATTGTTTGTAAAATAAATATTACAGTAAATCTGGATATATACAGAAATTTCCGCTACAAATTAAATTAAATTTATCGTGGATTTATGGCTAAAATATAGCAAAATATCCTTGTGTCTATAAAACATTCGAACTTGTTTAATATATAAAAAACAACAATAAATCAGGAAAAATTATATAAAACCCCACAACACAGATATTTAAGGAAACTTTATTAAAGAAATACATTATATATATATATATATGGTTAAATAAATTAAAGACAAGAGGAAAACTGTATTTTAAATCGCCTACTCGTTTCGTCCTGTGATGGACTTTATCAAGGCAAAAAAGCGAAATGAGCTTTATTCTAAATTACGTATCTATAAACAAACGGGGTTGGCAACCACAAATCAGTTCAAAAGATTAACAGAATATTTTAGTTTTTAGAATTTCTTCATGTGTAGTGCAATGTCAGGAGATATTAAAATGAAGGGAAGTCAACCGTTTTCATTGAATTTTTTTTCAAAAGAGACAATACTAATAATAATCTAACAAATGCATTAGTGATTCACAGAAATAAATTCAAACAAAATTTCGATTTTAAAAATGCCACATCAATAAAAAGAGTAAAAAATCTATTCAGGAGAAAAGTTCTCGAGAGTACCGCCGTCCAGTACTACGAAAACATCAATTTTCGCCCTGGATTCTTCCCAATCTCACCTCTACTTATAGAAACTATACTAAAACAAATAAACAAACATAGTGAAAAGTTCAAAGAAAATGGTTGAATTCCCTTCATTTTAACAACTTGCGACACTGCACTATACATGAATGAATTCTAAACAAAAAAAAAGTTCAAAGAAAACGATTGAATTCCCTTCATTTTAATATCTCGTGACTTTTGCACTAAACATGAAGAAATTCTAAAAACTAAAACATTCTGTTAATCTTTTGCAATGATTTGTGGGCGTCTTTGTGGTTGCCGACACTGTTTGTTTACACATACGTAATTTAGAATAAAGCTCAGTTCGTCTTTTTGTCCTGATAAACTCCATCACAGGACGAAACGCGTAGGCGATTTAAAATACAGTTTTCTTCTTGTTTTTATTTTATTTATCCAGCCTGTTCTTAATCTCAGATCATAACTGAGTATATTTTTACATATATATATATATATATATATATATATATATATATATATATATATATACATATATATATATATATATATATATAACAATGATCATATAAATTTAGTTTTCATAATTGTAGCATTTTAAAGATCTGCATGTTAAACCTTTAGATTATAACTTTGTTTAAGTTTTGAGAACTTTTATATACAACTGTTTACTGTTCAAATTTGAATCTGACCAATAACTGTTTAATAAATGCAAAATTATATATATGTATATACATAGGCCTGTGTATGTCTATACACACATTTACACATAACTACATATATATAATATATGTAAATATGTTTGTATATATGATCATATGTGTATATATGTAGATGTGGTTGTATGTAGGTGTGTATGTGTACACACACACATGTATGTATATGTAAAATATATATATAAGATTGTATATATGTGAGTGTGAATGTGTGTATACATATATGTGTGTGTAGATGTGTGTATCTATATTTATATGTGTGTGTATGTATATATATATATATATATATATATATATATATATATGTATGTATGTATATATATATATATATAAGTATTGATGGAATAATATTCCTTGTTTAAAGAAACACTATTTTTTAAAAAGTGCTCAATACAAAAGTAGAGCTAATAATATTATTTATTCATAAATTATATCACTACAAAAGTAGATATTCTGTTTCGACACTTTTGTGTCTTGACAAGTGATGTGATAGTTCTTAAATGAATCCATTTATCTTAAATTAATCCATTAAATGAATTCATTTATGAACTATCACATCACTTGACAAGTCACAAAAGTGTCGAAACAGATTAGCTACTTTTGTAGTGATATTGTAACTTATCCCCGTCATAATTTATAAATACATAATATATATATATATATATATACTAGCAGCAGAGCCCGGCGTTGTTCGGGTGTAATAAAAGCTGTAAAACTAATCTATGTTCCTGGAACTCTGACTCTTTTTGGACGTGGGTACGAAAGACTAAAAAGCAATAGTTGTTTCCAGTTAAAGCGAAACCGTAGACTGAAAGGAAAATCAATGGATGCAAGTCAATTTTTGATTTCCTGGTTATCGATATCAAATAAGTTTTTTCGTCGTACACTGAATTTTGAAGGCCAAATAAGTCCTCTGAGTAAATGGTATCATGGCAGAGACTAAGAGCTACAATTATACCTACTTAGAGCCAAACCCGAAGCAAAAACTAAAATAAAGGGTCTGAAAAAATACAGACATACAGGCAGATAAACAGACACACACACAAGAATCTTCCCAACCTTGTTTTCAATTTAACGAGATTAAAAATTTAACATTTGTAGCAATTGTTTTATTACAACAAACAATCGACAGCTGGGAAGTCAAAATCTAAACTCACGCACAAAGGGACATACGCACAAGCGCGCACGCAGACACGCATAAAAGCATTTTGAGCCAGACCTTTTGGCATTAAGAATCGTTCGCATAATTTACAGTACCACTTCCGAAAGAAACAGGCGTATTGTAAAGATTTCTACGTAACCGATTTCTGAGATTAAGGATTGTGATAATGAATAATTGAAACATTGGATCGAGTGCTTTTTATCAGATCCTCACAGGCTCATCAATCTATGTCTCTTAATATCTATCTATCTATCTATCTATCTATCTATCTATCTATCTATCTATTCCCATTACTTATTATCTTTTATCTATCTAACCAATTTTCTTATCTATCTATCTATCTATCTATCTATCTATCTATCTATCTATCTATTCCCATTACTTATTAACTTTTATCTATCTATCTATCTATCTATCTATCTATCTATCTATCCTATCCTACCTACCTATCTATGTATCTATCTATCTATCTGTCCTAGTGCCTTTTTATGTATCTAAATATATATATATGTCTATAATCAAATATAGATAGATAGATATGAGGACACCTAAAGGAGTTAAATTGTAGGAATAGACATATAACTAGAATATTGCTAAACAATGTGATAATTAATAAAAAGTTAATGAGTCGCAAGTAATAAGCGTGTACTCATATTACGTCCCTACAACAAAATATTTATCGAGATATTAACTACAAGTTTTTATATTGTTTTGGCTTACAATGTTTTATAGTATATCATCTGTATTCAGTAAATCTATTCCTGCTAAAAGAAAGCTATACATATTCCTTACACCTTATATTAAATATACATATAATTTAAAGGAAAATAACTTATTCAGTTCAAATAGATAATTTTAAAAGTACAATTAGCTTCTTTGATACATTAGGGAAAATTTTTCATTCTATTCTATTAAAGCTTCGTTTTTTATTCTTTCTTTCGTATTTTGACAGTGTAAAATGCCTGGAAACAAAGGCAAAACCATTTTATTTCATAATTCCTGGTTTCTTCTATAATAACGTTACATGTTTGGTATAATTCAACTATTTTGACTAGCAAGATCATCTTAATGCTATTCTTATAAAACTTCGCTGGTTAAGAACTCCGGACATGTATTGTACCTGTCAACACAGTCTGAATATGGAGTCTATCCTTTTATTCTATCAAAAGTAGTAAATTGCTTTTATTTAGCCTTTGATGCTGAAGGGATAAAACACATTATAAAGGACCTGACATTCACATTTCTGATATTCATTCATTTCTGCCATTAAGTCAAAATACATGAGTGAATTCACAAGTTTTCCATGTTCAATTCATTGTGTTAATCTACTTATATATATATATAAATCGATTGAAGGGTGGCATTTTAAGACAAACACCAGAGATATAGTGCTTAGGAAATGAATGTAATTAAAAGAAGATAGATTTATATTTAGATTGTTAGTAAAACGTACATATTCTCAATTATAAGTGTGCATTTAAAGCAAGAAGTTAATAACCAAATCATAAAAAAAGTACCTCTCTATTTACACAAGTATACACTGTTCTAAAAAAGTAAATTATCTGTCGATGAAGCAAATTCAACGCTGAACATCAATCGCGTAGAAAGAATAACTTCTTATTTTGCTTATACTTTTGTTCTTCGAAAAGTGTCTCATCCAGATATATATATATATATATATCCAAGTATTGTTGGAATAATATTCCTTGTTCAAAGAAACGCTATTTTTTTAAAAGTGCTCAATACAAAAGTAGAGCTAATACTATTATTTTTCATAAATTATAACAAGGATATGTTACAATATCACTACAAAAGTAGCTATTCTGTTTCGACACTTTTGTATCTTGTCAAGTGATGTGATAGTTCCAAAATTTAAGAACTATCGCATCACTTGAAAAGACACAAAAATGTCGAAACAAAATAGCTACTTTTGTAGTGTTATTGTAACATATCCATGCTATAATTTATATATATATATATATATATATATATATATATATATATATATCTGTATCTCTGTATCAGTAAATACATGTAATTATACACGCAGGTACAAACTAATTTTTAAATATTTCTTGTGTCAATAAAACAGTACTTAATATAATATATATGAAGTCTTAATCATATATTAATAAATATATATATATGATCATACGTATATAGCACTATTCTGATTTTATGCACCGTGCAATCATCAGGTGCATAAAATAAACTTTTCTGGATTTGAATTTGAATTTTAGTTCTCATGTTGTTTAAGCTCGCTATAAATTATAAAACTGGGGTACCATAGATAACTTATTAATAATATGCAAAATAAATATATGTGTGTATGTGTGTGTTTGTGTGAGTCTGTGTGTTCATGTTATACACTTGCGCAAACTTGGAAAATGTAGGAATCTATCTCTTACACGTCCTCAACTATGGGTATATTGCAGGACGGATTGGACAGTACAGATTTGGTTGACAAACAGTATAGGAGAAAGAAAACACAGAATTTAATTCACCTGCTCCGCTTTCGGTCCTAGCTCTTTAGGCAAAATCTAGAAAATGATAACTTCAACAAGAAATCAATCTTATATGTTTATCTAGAAGACAAGACCCACCCCCACTATCTAATTCCAGCCCACACAGAAAAAATAAATGGTTTTAGTACAAGTGTTCGAACGAACCCAAGAAAGACGGACACAGACCTGTCTGATTTCGGACCTTTCGACCATGGGTGTCTCACTAGTGGCATTTTAGTTGATAACAACGATATATTAGTTAGAAATTTGTTTTTTTTTTTATAAGTGACGATATTTGATTTAGTAAACTTAACAAAATTGAAAGAAAAACTTGAGGAAAAAGTATTAAAAAGCAAAGCAACTTAAAATTTTAATCCAAGTACTGATGTTGAGAAACATGTTGATTTTATAAAAAGCCGCTTGCATTTAACTTTCTAAAAAGAATGTCTAATAATAAAAAATAACTGAAATTTTGTTTGCAAATTTTTTGTTAATTCAAAAATAGAATAATCGTTTTAACGAACAGGCATGTCTCCTTAAATTTTTTCTAGCTTTTTTATTTCTATGATATTTCACTCGAAAATGCAATTATCACATAAAAGCCCTTCTCTATGTAACTTTTCCTTTCTTTTTCACGTTTTTGGCAAATGAAAAGAACACTCAGCGACATTAAATGTTCATTAAATAAATTAATGTGTGTGGCACAACAAAACTGTAGAAAAACCTTTTAGAAAAGTGTGTCGACATGTTATTCTTTTATAGTTGCTGTATTGGGTAGTATCATAAAGAGAAATATGTTTATAAAAATTTCCAAATATTTGAAAACAAACAGCAAGCTAAAATGTTTTAAACGATAAGCACTACCAAATGTATTTGAATGCGTATTTTAATACTCATTAAATAAAATTTTTAATTGCCTAAGCGTAACGAAAAATTCTGTAAGATTTTTTTTTCTAAAACAACTGACCAGTTATTTATAAGTATTATTTTATAGTAACTGAAATAATATTGTGATTACGAACACTGTTTTCTGAACAATATGTCTTGTAAAAGTAAGTTTCTAACGTGTTTTCAATTCTGTGGGTGTTTTTTTTGTAATAATAGCGATTCGAAGAAGTATATATGTTTTTATTATAAATAATTTATCGTTTTAGTTACCGTTAATGTTTAAATAATCACTTCTTTCTCTTTTATATAGCATGTCACTTCAGAACGTGGTGATCATGGCTCTCCACGATTACAGACGGCTTTTAAAATTTCAATAGAAGAATAGGAGAGTCTTCTCATCACATCGGTGGATATATTAGAATATCAAATGAACATAAACGCACAAATCTATGTGATAAACACACACAAAAGCACGCAAATATACTAATAACTATACATATTATCTTCCGTATGATATATATATATATATATATATATATATATATATATATATATATATATATATGGGGGGATGTAATTAATAGCTCTGTTATATTACATTGCATATTTTATAAAGAATTTTTCTATCTCTTAATAATATGATTTTGGAATGCATCTTGGCTATCAGTGGAATACCATGGCAAATTGAAATCTATAACACAGTTGCGTTTTGTTGAGTTTTCCTTGGATTCAAATTTTAAAATCTTCCTCTTAATTGACTCTGTACTGTCCAATGCTATAATGCTTCAAAAACAAAAAAAAGCAAAAGGAAAAAGTTTCAGTGAGTACTATCAAACATGGAAGCATGAAGCCACATACCCCTGAACTAGGCCGAATGTTACAATGACGGAAATATCGTGACTGCAAAGGTGAGATATAGTCCGAGTGTAAATAAGGCCAGATAATTCTCAAGTAATAAATAATAATAAAGTTATGGAAAAAACAAGTTAAATATTTAGAATCATTTTATCATTTAAATCATATAGATATTCTCATTAAGTAATTTATGTTTTCTGTACGATATTACACGTATGCATTTTTCATTGAATAAGACACATAACTATCAGCTTGTTACTTTAACTTTTGTTCGAGAAATAACACTCTAGGCTGTGTATCCAAAATAAAAGTTTGATATTGTCTAACATTGGATTAATCTATGAGGTTTACTGAAATATTGATTTCAGATGTCAGCTGCAGTGAATGGACTGACGCCTTTCCAACGACAAGGGAAATGAACAAAAGCCTATTTGCTAGGCTTTCTTAACTACAAAAATATCCGATATTTAACTGTAGTCCAACAATAGATCGCATAATTCACCACCGTCAACAATGTTTCCTGGAAATAAAGGGAATTTATACGTGTTCAGTTAAATTTCTCAAGGCAGTCGATATTATTTTCTGTCCTTTGATATCAAACGTTTCCGCACATTTGAACATTATATCTTTCCCTCGGGTACTTGTTGAAAATATGCACCATATGGGAATGGTATAAAACATCAAATAATGTCAAGATACACACACACGCACACAGATATATGTATATATATAAATATATATGAGATACAAAATAAAATAAATATTTGAGAACAACAAAATATGGATATCCATTTTGTTGTTTTCAAATATATATTTTATTTTATATCTCACATTGTCGGGATTTATTTAACATTTCCCTTAATATATATATATATATATATATATATATATATATATATTCCTTTAATATATATATATAGATTGTCTATATATATATATATATTGTCATCCGCAGATAGATCTGTTTCGCTGTATCACAGCTCATCGGTACGGTTAGACTCCGATTGCTTTTTAATCCAGGATTGAAACCCGACCGAATTGGCGTCAGTCGGCGATTCTCCATCTGGGCTATGGGCGTTCGGTGAAAGAAGGCAGACCTTTTAGCACATATATTATCATTATACGCGTCCAATAGCTACAGTGCTCTAATTTATTTTTCTGAATGAGCGATGCATGCACCCCAGAGTAGCTACTGTTTTTAAAGTCTACCATTCCTCCAGAGTGCTCAATCAGGATTCTCTCTGTCTCTTTATATATATATATATATATATATATATATATATATATATATATAGAAAGAGAGAGAGAGAGAGAGAGAGAGAGAGAGAAAGAAGGAAAGAGAGAATAAAATGCGTGAAAAGTCTTGAACGTTTTGTTTCAAGTGTATATTTATTGTTGTTATTATACATGTTATGATACATTAATTGTCCATATTTTTATTTGTGAAGCTACATTTGTTCCGAGTCTAAAGTTGAATCTCTTCAGACGAATAAAATTGTGGCTTTACGTATCAAGTTACTTTTGGTTTTGAGAGCCAATTTGTTTTTTAAAAATAAGTAAGTGGAAAAAACATAAATCAATGAAATAAAACAAAATAAGATAAAATAAATCTAATGTTGGCAGGTTGAATTATCTGTGGAATTTCAGTAATTTCTCTCGTTGAAACAAACCTTTATATATATATATATATATATATATATATATATATATATATATATATATGCAAATCAATGTTGGGATTCTAATTGTTACTATGCAAAACTCTGTTCTAATTTTTAATCACAGAAGCATTTAAATAGAAAACGGTTAGAATATTATTACATTTTAGTGTATTTTAAGGGTTGTTAGACATTTGTCGACTTTTTAAAACCGAAACATCTTTGAGTATTTCAGAATAATTATTCTTCTGTAGAAAAAATAGCTAAGAATGAAAAAGAATAAATCTCTCATCTACAGTCTGCTATTGATTAAATAGTTGAACTTGTATCCGAAACGAATTAAATAGATATTCATTAGCAAGAAAATAAATATTTTTCAAACCTTCTCTCAAATGAATAAATATAACCAACTCGACTGGTATCCAGCTCTCTGATTTCGTATTTTACCCCGCTATCCACTGCAAAAATTATACATAGCATATACTAGCAAGTGGGTTGATCTGTTAGTTTACAATCAAATTTTACATTGTAAAATTAAACACATATAATATGTATAGGAAAATACAGGAGAAACAAATGTTAGAAGAAATCAGCGCATATGCTAGGCTATAACGGCCGCTTGGAAACTTCTAATATAGATATAAATATTATAATTGTCCTATTTATAGAGAAAGAACGAAATAAATAAATTAAGAAAGAAAGAAAGGAGGAAGGAGAAATAACTGCGTAGAATTTTACAAAGCTTCTGCAACCAGAGAAATTTTTGTTCAGAGTGTCAAGTATACTAGCAAAGCTAAAGGAACAGCTGCACCATAGAAAGCAATAAGAACATTAGGCTTAAATAGGAAGATTTAACTGTAGGATTCTTCCATATGCATAGAAAATGAACAATTTGGAGAGTGATAGTTGAGCCATATTAATCGTAAATTCAATGCCTAGAATAACATTAAATACAAGGTTAACGTTAACTTAAAAGATGTAAAAATGCCACAAAATAGACCTTGTAACCGAGAGCGGAACAAGAAAAAATCTAACTCCCGTAGATTAAACAAAGCGTTCATTTTCCAATTCAATGAATGATGTCTGGATAGACTGACAGCTGAAAAAGATATGACGACGAAAGAATGAATATCTGTGAATATTAGTCAAGCTGTAAATAACGAAAACAGCCATTCGTACATTACAGTTATGAACGTCATGTGTTGGTGGGGATAAAGAGAAAAATCTCTATAAATATTCTAAAGAAAACTAATAATAACAGGCTGTCAATTATATATAATTACATATTGCTTAATATTGAAATATGCCGTTCATTATCGAAACTTACATTTTAAACAGCTATAGATACACTTTTTCAGTAATGTTTATCTTCAAGAAAAACTGATACGAACTAAGAATTAAGTCACCTAAATCAAGCAATTACAGACATTTTAATATCCAGGAAGAGTTTTAACGGAGGATGCAAAACCCGATAATGAAATATGAGGGCGCTTTCGGATAGCAGTTTATGTCTTTCAAAAGCTAAGCAAAGTATTAAGAAGGAGGAAAATATAGCTCGAATTAAAACAGAAAATTACTGAATAGATTTGTAATATCAGTCTTCCTACATGGCAGTGAGCTTGGACAATTTCATCATAGAGTAAGTAGAGACTTGAAGCAACAATTCTGTGGTTTGACAGAAGAACTCTGAGAAAACAAAGAACTGAACATTTGAGCATGTTTTAAGGAAAAATATAAAAAAATATGTTACTTGCAATTATAATCAGACAGAGACAGATGTTCTATGATAACTAATTAGAAAAAGGGTGTCAAAAAATGATACCCAAGGGATATATTTGAGATGTGAGTAACCTTCCATGGTTGGCATAATATAGATTAAGAGATATAGCCAAAGACCAAAATTGCTGAGAGCTATAAAGTACAGAAATTTCTATTAATTCTTTATACCATAGGTTCGGAAGGGATACCATACGATGACGAAGAAGAAGATAAATCTGAAACTTTATATTGTATCATTATTATATAAAACAGTGTTTGTAAAGCCATGTAAATATTCCCCATAAACATTTTCAATAAAAATATGATGTATTTCTTTATAAATTCGAAAGAATTTTCAAAAGAAATTACTTATAAACGCTAATTAAAATTAGTTACAGGATTTACATTATTCAGACTGTTGTCCTAATCTTTGTCGCCATTTGTACGACGTTTCGGCCGTTGTACGCTCCGGCCTTCTTTGGTAGGTTATTGGCTCACTTAGATTTTCGATTTTGTTTGCTCTACTTTCGCTTTGCTTGCTTTGTGCACTCGGCTTTCGTATTGAGCTCTTTATTGTTAAAGTTTTCGTCTTGGTTTTTTTTTTTTTCTCACGAATGCTTGACTTTTTGTTCAGGTATTTCGCTTGTTTCTTTTTTTCTTCCCCTTCTTTTCCCTGCGGGTTAGTTCCCAGTGGGTTTCAAGACGATCTCAATTGTAGTTTGATTATTGATAACCTTGACAGAATTAGTTCTGTTGTTATTGGTATTACAAGTATAATATATATATATATATATATATATATATATATATATATATATATATACAAAGCAGCAGTTTGTGGTAAGAAAATGTTTGAGTGTAACTTATTTCTTACTAATAGAATAAGGAGGGAATGTCTGTGGTTGGCTTCAATGTGAATGACATGCCGGGACTTAGTCTTGAAGGGTACGACTAATGAATGTAGTTCGTCGAAAAACTTTCCATGTAAATAGCGATAGAGCAGACGTTTCATCAGTGAGAAAGTGATTGTAGGATGTAAAATTCTTTGTTATCTACAAGAGTGTGGATAAAGTTTGGACTTCTATCGAGATTGAAAATTAAAGGTTGACCAGCTCCTAATTATATATCGCAGCGGCAATCTATTTTTGTTTCGATCTGAATCTTGTAAAGGACAGTATGTGGATTTAAGTACTTACTATAGTGGTACAGTCAACTCATTTTTCCAGCATATTCAGCTATGGATATTTTACACAACTTTACCTTGAGGTTTGAACTATATGTGTTGAAGGAAAGGACACCCGTTTATTGTGATCAGTAAAAATTCTGGGTCTGCACGATGATAATTGAACGTAACTAGTTTTGGTTTTTGTGGCATTAAATTCTTCACGGCTCTGAATTTCTAAGCGATCTTCTGCAAAATTGACAGCCATCAAGTACTAGAGAGCACAGGCTACAATATTGTTTAACTTATAATTTTGGTGTGGATTTGTGAATTTGTTTATTTAACAGATGATTTAATCAGAATAGAAGCTGGCATGATAATCCCATATTCAACTCCAATAAATGTAATCTCACCGGCCCAGATATATTATACCCTCACCTGATTAGCTGTGACTACTGGTATACCGATGAGTTTATCTAATGCCAGGATTCGTTTCATGTGTATTCAGAAAAGTTCCAGAGCTACGGATAAGTATATTTAAGAGTGCGGTCGCAGTGAATTCTCGATGGATTTCAGTTTAGGCGACTGCTGAGGTTAAAGATTATCTGGAATTAACCGAGTGTTCCTGGAAGAAGTTTCGTGTCAATGGCTGTAGATCGAGTAGTTTCGTTAACTTTTAAGGACAAACGGTCACCGTCGAGAAATATTAACTGTCATCAAATCGCGCAAATTATATGCAGTAGAGTGTGTTTATTTAATTCCAACATATTCAATCTCTCGTTTCCCTGAGAAATCTAATATCCGTCTTAGAGGCCGAATCCAATTCTACAAGGTGTTAACTCCACACACGAAATCGACAGTTTGTTTGCCGGAAGGACAGCAAAACCGGATTAATCTGATCAGATGTCCGGGTGTTAGACATACACGGTCCAGTGACAATATTCTCTAGGTCAGGAATAACTGATGAAGTGTTGTTAACAATGGCACAAATTATATATTTGTTCAAACACACTTCACCTGGCTGATGAGATTTTTCAATTGTATTGGGGAAACTATATAAACTTCTACGTTAATGTACTTTATATATATATATATATATATTTGTGTGTGTGTGTGTGTGTGTGTGTGTGTGTGTGTGGTGGGGGTGTATGGAAAGTTAGGATAAATACGACTAACAAGATACTGGGATTAAGCTTTTCATGTAATTTTTTTCTTGTGTTCGTACTGTTTTAGTTTCTGGCCAGAAATGTGTAACACTGTTCAAAGTTTCTGCATATCCGAGCGCTTTTGGCTGTTCTTTAAGCCATTATCAAGGATGATTTTTTAAAAACAGATTGTGTGTTATTTTATGAATCTGAATGATTTATCTTTAAAATATAGACAGCACATAATAGGTGTTTCATAGTTAATGACAACGAGTGTTGGTTTTTCCATTTTATTTTTAATGATTACATTATTTTAATCAATTTTATTTGAGGACGTGGCTTTTATATTCCTAGTTTCTACTATTACATTGCACTATTTTACATAATTGAGTTTTGTCCAGGTAGGTTTAATGTGAATTGTCCAGATTAGCATACATTTGTATGACTAATATTATTATTTACGAGTTTGGTTCAATCAGGGAAACTGGTTTTAAGAGATATTTGAACTTGTAAATAATGTTTGTTCTCTGTAATTTTGATTTTGAAAGTGTTTTGATATTGTTGATGATACCTTTAGCTGTATCAAGTTTATTTTACAAGATAATATAATTTTCTTGTTCTGGTCAATAGGAACTGTATTTCTTTCTGATATTTCTCAGAGAAAATTGCCTTGATACTTATGTAAAAGATAAGGAAGTAATGCTGCCCACCTCAAAAAACTATATTTGCTTTTTTATATTTTGTTACTTGTCTTTCAAAATATCTCTGAAAAACCTTAATAAAAGGGAAGGATCTTAGTTTAAGAAGCATTTCCTACATTTATTTGGTCATATATACCATATATATGTGAGATTCTGTGTAAAAAAATTGTGGGAAATATTTTGATGATAAACAGTTTTACCATTCATTAAATAAATGAATTTAACATTGAGTTCCCTTGAGTTTGTCTCTGTCGGAATTTATCTAGATAGTATACCATGTGTGCCACATTATATATATATATATATAATAATAATAATATATTATAATACCCTTTGTATTTAATACAGGTAAATTCCAAAAGAGACGAACTCAAGAGAACTCAATGTTAAATTCATTTATTTAATTTAACAGAGTAATATAATTTATAATTTATAATATTATATGAATAATACATATTTCAACGCTTTGATGCTATTATATACAACAGGAGGTAATCAAAAAAAAATTTGATTACCTCCTGTTGTGTCATTTGGTCTGACGAGGCGCTATAATAACATCAAAGCGCTGAAATATGTATTATCCATAGTAATAATCTAAAATCTTTTATTATATATATATATATATATATATATATATATATATATATATAATATGCCCTTATTATATATCTATGTGATCTATGTGGTTGAACATGGGATAAATTTGATTTCTAAATAGCAAACTACTTGCAATGCTATATATCACATTTGTGCTCACTGTCATCAACAATTATATTTTGAGCGTGATTGTTGTTTTCATATAAAGTCATATTTAAGATCATATATAAATTTGCCTGTCATATGGCAAGTATTTGAAGTATTTATTTATTAACTGACTTGTTTTTTTGCGCCTTATCAACTCTCCATGATTTAATGAATGCCAGAAAAAGATTTCGATTTTATAATCTTGTCTTTAGTCAATAATAATTTACTGACACAAATCATACTAATTATTTGGTGAAGAAGAGTTGGTTTAATAATTTTCACAAAAGAGCGTATGTGAATATATCGAATACGAGTTGTGATAGAACTCGGCTCTATGATTTATAATTTCAAACCGTTGTCTAATATATCAAACAAATTTACTGCACCTGGTGGGTTGTACAGGGGCCGGTTTATCACAGTGTTGTATTCCGTTTGAGGAGTAGCTGTTGAGACAAACATATATCCTTATTTAATTTCGAGAAAATTAAAAGCGAGTGCAAACAACTTTTATTATACAAGCGCTCAACACTTCCACTATCAACTTGATCAGAAATGTCTAATCTATCATGTGTAAACCACCACATTTTTATTTGAAGCTGGTTTCGAAAGAATGAAACCTGTAGGACATATCGAGCACTGGCGTTAAAGAATCATAAACAAAGTACTCTTCTAAATAACAGAAACCAATTCATTGAGTAATTTGACGACAGCAAATACTAATATCACTGCAGTGACAAAGATCATTTTTATAAAACTTGCTACTTGGTAGGTTCATACAGTGTTCACAAAATTTGGCTTAAATTGGTCTAGAGTAGATATTTATGTCTAACTACTGATTGATGCTTGAACATTAGAGAGAGAGAGAGAGAGAGAGAGAGAGAGAGAGAGAGAGAGAGAGAGAGAAAGAGAGAGAGAGAGGAAGAGAGAAAGAAATAGAGCATGAAAGGAATTTCCATGACCAATATCAGAAAATTCAATTAAAAAAATGATAAATAATTGTATAATTTCCAAGATGCTAATGTTATGCGAAGAAAACAAAGTGTTTGGGTGTGATTGGGCTGGTAAACAAATATAAATTTCTACCAAAGTATGCGGGTATAATGTCACTTCTACTGAGAATTAAAGGAAATAATAATGGGATATATATATATATCTGCAGACACATCTGTTTCGCCGATCATCAGTACGATTAGACATCCGATTGCTTTTAGCCAGGATTGAAACCCGGCCAAATTGACATCAGTCGGCGATTCTAACGCTGAGCTATGGGCGCTCGGTAGAAGGAAGCAGACTTATATCATGTAAACACACGCCAGTAGCTGAGATTGTTCACTTTCATTACTGAATGAACGAAGCGTAGATGATAAAGTAGCTACTGTTTTTTCAAAATCTACCTTTCTTCTATAGTGCTCAATCAGGGTGTGAGTGCGTAAATATATATATATATATATATATATATATATATATATATATAGAGAGAGAGAGAGATAAAGAGAGGGAGAGAAAAATAGAGAGATATGTGTGTGTGCGTGTGTTTGTCAGAGTGTGTAAGTGGTGGCAAAAAGTTCTCGTTCGCTGACGAAATATCATATCCTCATACCATCACTGAAATTAAAGCACTTCGAGCCTAGTCAGTACTCAGCTGCTCTAACGTGGAAATACACCCGTCTTGGACGTGCAGATAATGCAATGAACAAGTGTTACTTGGGTAGCTGAATTCAATTTCAAAAGAAGTTGCTTATATTCACTTACGCAAATAACCTTATAAACATTATGAATACCAACTAAATATTTTTTATTTCGGAAGAATTTTATCACTGAATTATTATTTAAAAATATTTCATGAAAAATATTATCTGGTTTTAAATAACCTGCACAGTCTTAATAAGCTATAGGAGACGATTTAATCAATCAATCGATTAAAAAATAATAGCATGAATTTTTGGATGTATTTTCATCTAGAAAGTTTTCAGTATTTGTTGACTTAATGGTTGTTTGTTTTCTTCACGTACGTGCATGTGTTATTACCTCATTATTTCTTTCCAGCCTCGTACAAACAATCTACACTATTTTTGTACTTCTATAGGTTCTGATCGGCAATTAACATGTAAGCAGTAATATACATGTTATTTATCTATTTCTAGAAAAAAATCATAGTGCATGTCTAAGTAGATAGATTTAAACACAACCTCTTTCGTTTCCGTTAATTGAATTTTCATATTTTCCCGAATATCTCGTTGCTGAAATTTGTTTCTGATTGGGTCTGACACATAAAAGAAAAGATAATAGACTAACTTTTGATGATTCTTTTTACACTTAAAAGATTGAATTTGTCATTTTCATAGTTTCCGGAGCTTCTTATTCTCTTTTTATAGCTTACTCCTTACGTTTTATTTTAAAGTTTACTATAATCAGCATTTTATAAATTACGCCTTTTATGGAATTAGTCTAATTTTCTCTCCCCTTTTATTCCCAATTTCCACGATTATTCTGTTTTCTTTCGACATCTGTCTAAAAAGTCTGATATGAGGTATTTTAAGTATTTACGCTATTTGGATATTATTCGAAATTGTTTGATTAGGTATATTATTACTTATGAAAAAGTTATTAAATTAGAGTCAAATCGTGAATATGATTATACAAACTGGGAAACATCTATCAAAACACTTCGCGCCTTGCGGGGGTGGAGAAATAACAGTAACAAAATATAATGCAGTTGTTCTCTCATAAAAACTTCGTTGCCTGCAAAATAATGGCCTTTGAGAATTCTAGAAATTCGGTTTTATATTTACTTTCTGCACAGGAAATACAGAGTGATTGATTAGTTTCTATGAATAAGATTTGTAGAGACACGTTTCGTCAAAGAAATGCCAAACACAAATGAAAAGAATATTGATTCATTCTCGACTTCTGGCGTTAAATCACCGATGCATTTTGAAAGCATTCTAGCATTAAATAATTGTAACTTTCATTATGTCTTAGAAAACATCTGTAATTATGATTCAAAGCTCCGGAAAACGCTACGTTCGTTTCAACCGCATTTTACACGTCTTTTCATGTGGTGGTATTCGGACTAAGGAATTGGTTTTTACTAAAGCTGCAACATTTTTACGTTGTAATTGGTGACGACAAAACCGCGGATAAATTTTTAATTGATCTGTATGAATATGTAGATTACACAGAGAAGAACACAATGCAAAATATAACTTATTCGAGCTAGTAGTTTATATAATGGTAAAACATTACAAGTTAGACTGTACGTATCGAGAAGTGTGTATTAGTATAATTTATTTTGAGATCACGGTATACTTTAATTCAACAGTTACCAAGTAGCGGAAAATTATCGGGAATTGTGTGGGTGTCAAAAACGGGGAACTTGATTATATTCTTTTATATACTTTTTAATCATTTCACCTTAAGATAGGCGGAAACGCTGCTAGTACACAGAGGAATACAGGGAATGAAAATGAGAAAAAGATCTGAGACTAGGGAGGATTGAGAAAAGAAGAAAAGATGAATGAGATTCAAGAAGATAGAATATGGCGATTAAAGTTTTACTTTTGATGATTGTATTTATCCGTGAAGAAAGTAAAAGTGGAGTTCCACCGGTGGGAAGTGCGAGAAAAGAAACTTTTGAACCAGAAGTTGTGTTTGCATTTAGCTATTTTAACAGTAACCGGCTGGGACCTAGATGCAAATCCATTGGCGTGATTAAAAAAATAAGAATCTCTTCAAAATATTTCCCATGAAAATAGTTATTTAAATAAGAGAGGTTTGAGTTTGAGCTTTGTTTAACGACATATCAATCTCTGTGGGTTATATTAATGCCAAGAAGTTCGGGTTTTAATATTGTCTTTTATTTTCAGTTATAGGGAGAATGTAGATTTAGTGAGATTTTAATGAAAATTTTGTTTTTATTCTTGTTTTTATTTTAGAAAACTGAAAATTTCTGTAGTTTTGTATTCAAAAATGTTTTGGTAAGAATATCTTTTCCTTCAAAAATTTGTTATGGCAAAATTTTTTCTCAGAAATGTATTGTCGGAAATATTTTTACTTCAAAGATGTATATTTTTCTAAAAAAATCTATTTTTTTTATATATTTCTATAAAAGTGTATCTTTATACTTTCATAATGTTTAACCCCAGTTTGTGGGTTAACTATTTTCCCATAGCTGGGACCCTAACAAGTGGTACCACTCTTGGTCAGGTTGGACCTGGGAACAAAAGCAATTAAGAATTGGTTCCATGCTCCTCACAACTTCCCAATGAGTGGACTTGCTTCCGGATCTAGTTTACTGTCGTGCCGAGGAACAAATTAAAAGACAGAATGCACGCCACATCGGTGAGAAAGGGAATGATGTCGATATACCAAGACAGGATAGATTCCATTTGAGATCTTTATTTGGATTTTGTCGTGAGCCCAATAGTGAATAGCAGGAAAATCAGACCTGATATGTCAGTAATAATCAAATGCACGAACGAATGATAGATCTTTATATGTGCTAGATGGACTGAGTCGAGATAAATCCAGTACAAAATGCTAGATTTCAGTGTATCCAACTTCATGTTTTTTTAATATTTTGTGAGAAGGAAAAAAGTTGTTGCTGTAACAAATCGACTATTGGAAGTTTTCACATTATTTTTCAATAACTGCCATATTAATTTTTCTCTTACTTATTTTCAAATGACGAGAAGTGTGCATACGGAGAATCTTGTTTTCTTGCTATATAAACCTAGTTATTACTTTTACTATATTCAGTGCTATATGAGTTGTTTGTTTGTTTGTTTGAGTTTTGTTTAACGGTATATCAACCTCTGTGGGTTATTCAATACGAAAAAGGTGGGGTTTTAAGTTATTTTTTTAATGTTCGGTTATAGTGAGAAAGTTGATTTAGTCAGATGTTAATGAAATTTTGATTTTATTTCTTTATTTAAGAAAACTGAAAATGGCTTCTAGTTTTGTATTCAAAAATGTTTTGTTGATATTTTTTACTTCAGAAATTTGTTATGGTAATAATTGTTTCTTCAAAAATGTATTGTTGCTAATAATTTTCCTTCAAAGATGTATACATTTCTATAAAAGTCTATTTTTATAATTTCATAGTATTTTCACACCAGTTTAAGTGTTAACTATTTACCCATAGCTGGGAACAACAGCAATTATAGGTAGCTAAATGCTATTCACAACCTCCAAATCAAAGGCCTTGGTGCCTGATACAGTTTACCTTCATGCCCAGGACCCCTATATGATTTGAGGTATATCAATATTTAAAACATCAGGTTAACATTAAATATTCTCGATGGGGTAATAAGAAAAATTATTTAGCAACAGCTATCTTGTTATGTATTGCGGCAGTATTTATATGAATTACCCATATGGCTGGAAATCCGCCTAAATTTTTCCTTTGTCTAAAATTTCCTATATTAAAATTACCATCAAGTGAAAAACCATAGGCACAAGTGTAATGTGGTAATTATATACTTGTATTTCCATTGCAATCAACAGTAAAAGAATTGTACCATAATCATTTTCAGCTAATTATGTTTCAGAAAATCAAGAGTTGTTCTAAATAAGACAATAATATTTTTATACTTCGTTAATTTTTACATGATTTCGCATATCACTTTTCACGAATGTTACCAGGGACGTGTCTATTTTGGAGGGAAAAATATAATTTCAATAAAGTTATTAAGTTTGATGAGATTCAAGTCAGGTTAATCCATTAACTATTTACCAAAGGCATTTGGTGAAGAAATGATAAATGTTTAGCGCGGCTACGTCTGAGACACAAACAAACAAATTCTTTAACCATATGATAACAAGTGACTTGAGTAAAAACATATATGAAAAGTAGAATATCTTCATCATCATCATTAGCGCAACTCAAGAAGGAAATGCGAGAAAATTCGGGGAAAATCGAACGTTTTTTAATGATTAAAAATTCTTTGTTTTTTTCTTTTCCCAAACAAAACGTGAGCCTAAAAATGAAAGGATTTAGTTTCCACACATTAAATCAAAATATCTTTGAAGTAATTATTTAGAAAATAACATGGCATTTAATAACACTTTTTAACATTTAATATGAATTTGAATATATTTTCCATTCCAGATATTTTCAGATTACATCGGCTTTGCTACATAATACAAATACTAAGTACGTTAATCAATGTAAATCATAAAAAATATAGATCCAGTAAATATTTGAGCATGCTAATGTTAAACAATATTAAAATATTTTAACTAAAACATCCATTCTATTTTACTTAAGATCGTTATATATATATATTATTTCTTTCACGCTCGTGGAGAGAGGAAAAATAGCAAGGCAGTGTCGGATTAGTTTATCAAAGAGACAATAACGAGCCAGCAAGATATCAATTTATTCTTTTACTACCAGTTATTAAACTTTATTACCAGTTATGAAAGACCTTGTCGCATGTTTGTTCATATATAGTGCTTTATTATTTTAATTTTTTTGAAAAGATTATGCCGACGGCTAGTGAATATATATATATCCTCTCCATTATAATAAAGACACTTGTATTTTTATATATATATATATATATATATATTCAAGTGTATTTATTATAATTATATATTATATATATATATATATTTAGTATATATATATATATATATATATATATATATATATATATATATATAATCAGAAAGAAAGGACAGTATAACTATCTCTACATACATATATATATATATATACAGAGACAGTGAAACAGGACAATATCTCTCTCTCTCAATATATGCATATATATATATATATTTTCATCCGCAGACAGATCTGTTTCGCTGTATCACAGCTCATCAGTACGGTTAGACTCCGATTGCTCCCTAACCCAGATTCGAAACTCGACCCAACTGTCGTCAGTCGGCGACTCTACCCCATGGGCCACGGGGTGTTCGGTGGACGGAGGCAGTCTTTTTTAGAGCATATCATATTACGCGCCCAGCAGTCAGAGTGCTCCAGTTCATTTTTAATGAATGAGGGATGCGTTCACACTAGAGTGGTTACTGTTTTTCAATGTCTAGCTTCAGGCCGGGATCGAGCAATTTGATGTTAGTCAGAGACGCTAACCCCTAAGCTAGAGGCGCATGGAATGTAAGTTTTACGTGTTTTATATAAGCGGTGTATACACACATCCAGTCACCGAAAGAACTCAATTTATTGCTGAAGTGTTATGCATAATTCAAAGAATTTGTAACTGATTTTTAAAAATTTTCCATTCCAGAAACCTTAATCGTAATGAGTGCATATATATATATATATATATGTATATATATATATATATATATATATATATATTGTCCTCTAAAATATTTTGCCGTCAATTTTTGATGGCAGAGGTGCATTCCTACTAAGTATATTCTTTAAGTCTAGAAGGGAATACAATATAAACTCTTCATATTCTTGTATGTCTTAATATGACTTCATTCACATATTGATATTTAAGCCGATATTAAAAGTTCGGCAGATTTTAATTCGAGTCTTTTTTCTATTTCAGAGATTCAGAATTTAGAAAACGACAGAAAGTTTGGAAGTATAATAAGAAAAATGGAATAAGGTAAATCGAAACTTTCAAAGCTTTTCTTTCTTTTATTGTAACGCTTCTATTAATATCTATTTCGATGTGACTTATACCAATAGAAATGAAAGGAAAGCAATTTCAGAAATTGAATATATTATTTACAACTGTCACATTCAGAACGGCGTAATGCGATTATGTCATTCTTGTGAAGAAAAAATACAAAAGATAAATATATTCCAATATATATATATATATATATATATATATATATATATATATACATATATATATATATATTTATCTTTTGTATTTATCTTTTGTATTTCTTATATATATATATATATATATATATATTGGAATATATTTATCTTTTGTGTTTCTTCTTCACAAGAATGACATAATCGCATATATATATATATATATATATATATTCGATAAAATTAACTGACTGTGCAATAGAGCAAGTTCAAAAGATAAAATAATGACATACTCAATGAAAATTCTTTTTCTATATACCGTGACCCGTTAGTTCATGCTTGATCATGACTTCCACAACTTCCTATCAATCGTGGCTCCTAGAAGCATCTCTTCTTTTCCCAAGCCTTCATTCTTGTCTTTGTTTTACTATTCATTTTTACAACATTGTCTTGTCGCCTATACTTAAATCCTTTGTCTTCGATATTTCTATGAAACTTAAGTTTTCCAAATCATCTTTTCTTCGTTATTTTTCATACACTCCCTCTTGTATTTGCTAATATTTCTGAGATGAGGTAATATTTACACTATTTATATTATTCGGAATATTGTCCTCAACATTGTTGCCATTTGTACGATGTTTCGGCTGTTATACGCTCTGGCCTTTTTCATGTGATATCAATTTCGAACCGAACTCTTTTATTCCTATCACTGGGACCTACAAACTCTGTTCTTTTCATAGTAGTGCCTCTTTTGGTAGTCATGAGTTATCTCCCTCTAACCCTGTAAGTTGCTTGTTCTTATTCTTAAGACTGGTATTAAACTCACAATATATTCGGTCAAGTCACATGAACTAACCAACGTCTATATATACTGGGCCATGTATTCTTAAGTACAAATTGCAACAAAGATGAGGACGATAGTCTGAATAATTAAAATAGTGTACTTTCTAGTGGCTTATGCACTTTGTCGTATCCAATTCCATGTTCACATATTAAATTTTTTATTCTCGTACTGACAACCATATGTTCTGTCTTCTTACAGCTGAGTTTTTTTTCTCGTTTTCAATTGCGTCTTTGTCTAGGATATCCTACAGTTTTCTTTATTAGCCATCAACGCAGTGCCGTTTTAAGAATTTAAGATTTTACCTCACCAACCTACGTTAATGAGACGTATTAGGTTCTTGTACCTAGGAATTGTTCTAAAAAAGGGGAGAAAAAGCTGACTAAAGTTTTGACAGAGAGAAAAATTTTGCTGGAAACAACGAAGCGAGTACTGGATTTTTAATTGTGGTTTGTGTTTAATATGGCATCAAATTCTGGACAATCTTTTCAAATACGAAAGAAAGACTCGAAGCAACCGAAATGTGGTTCTACATAAAGATTCTGATGATAGATGACCGAACATGTGAGAAACGACAAGGTTGTGAAGAGGATGGAAACGAGAAATCCTGATACGTGTCATTAAGAAAAGACAGCTAAAGTTTGTCGATTATGTAATGACGAAATGGGTGAGGCAAACAACAGAAAATAGGTTAAGGGCTTTAAAGGATAGGGAGATTTAGAAGGCCATCATCGCCTACGTCCTGAAGGGACACGGGACATAGAAGAAGAAGAAGAAGAAGAAGAAGACGGGTCTTATAGGATAGTCTTTAGGACTTGTCTCTGCACACAAATAACGATAGCTACAACTATTAACGCCCGTTGTAATGGCGTGGATATCGGCTCGGAACGAGACATCGGGGAGCCAGATGAACTCGTTGCATTCACGAACGATTAAACACCTTTCAGAAAGTTATTAACACATGCTTTTCCTCCAGCTATAGTTTACATAACAAAAGAAATTTGGTTCTATAGCTTTGGCTGGAAACCAATCTATCGCAGAAAGTAATGGCAACCTATTTCGGGTAAATCTTCTTGTCATTCGAGATATGATCGTCCCAGCTTGTATCACTTAAGTTACTGACCACTGTCACTATCATATTTTCGAGTTGTAGTTCTTTCACAGTGGCTACGTATTCATTTTGTCTTTCATTTTATTTCTATTTTATGCTGCAACATTCTGAAATAAATCTATCGCAGAAATGTCAGATAAATCTGCTTATTGAGAATAGATCAGGTAAGTCATCATGTATTTGGGAATGTTTTTAAAGATATTATGGGAATGCGTTGTGTTGTAATATATAACGGCACGGAATATGAAATCGGAGAGATGCGTTCTAATTCCAGTCGGGTTCATTTCATTCATATCCTTTTAAAAGATTTGAATATATTTCTGCTCCCACCCTACCTTTGTGTTTAATAGTAGGGCAGATTGACATCTATAGTCTTAGGTAGCAGCCAGTTTACCGGAGAAAGAAAGGTAACATATTGCTTGTTAAATCTTCTGAATTTTATGACATTAACTGAACCAAACATGATAGCCCTAACTTGCATTACATATAGCACACTAATCCTGATCTGGTGTTTTCGCTATAGTCTCTTTCCGACCGATGGAATGTTGCCTCTGTATAAATACTTTCGTGGCCACTGTTAGGTTGATAATTTCGCTGTGGTACCTGGAATTTTTTTTCATTTAAGCCAAGTATTAAACCAACGGATCTGCGTTGTGGTGCAGTGGATATCGGCTCGGAACGAGAAATCGGGGAGTCGAGTTCGAATTCCAGTTGAATTCATTGCATTCATTTACGCACAAATAGGAAAGGTATTAATCCGTCTCTTCCTTCCAGTTATGGGTTAAATAACAGAACAGATTGGGTTCTATAGCCTTGGTCGGCAACCAGTCTACCGCAGAAAGTAATGGCAACCTACTGCGGGATAATCTCCTGCCCAGTCAGTCATGTCTCTTTCGAGACATGATCGCCCAAGCGTGTTTCATGTAAGGCACTTAACTAACTGACTGATTAAATTGGAATGTAAATATCATCATTTGTACAGTTCACCTGAGTAGTCAGTCAAAGAAGTGCTATAATTGTTAGACGCTTGGAAAATTATGTCTCGAAACACTGACGAGCAGAAGATTATCCAGCAGTAGGTGCCATTATTTGTGCGGTAGACTGGTTACCAAACAAGTCTATAGAATACAAACTGTCCTGTTATTTAACCCATAACTGAAGAGAAGAAACTGATTAATTCCTTGCCAAAAATATTTGCGCTTATGTGAATGCAATAAATTCGATTGGAATTCGAACTCTGCTCCCCGATTTCTCGTTCCGAGCAGCTATCTACTGCACCACAATGCACATCTCACCTTAGCAGATGTAACAGTAAATTTTATGCTCACAGCTTCTTTTGACGCACTTCTTATTTCTCCCTTCCAGCTTCATGCTTTCTAGTCAATTTTAATTTGCAGAACTTTAAAAGCGATGCTAATTGCTATCTATTGTTCTGAATTATCAACTTTTATTCTCGCTCTTTAGTAATGTTTCTTCCATACCGTGAAAAGACTTGTGTCTTAGTGACTTTAAAGCTTTGTTTGGCGTGAATTGGATAAAAATAGAAGAAAAATAACTTTAGTATTTATTTAAACACGGTTCCCGATCTATGTACATATTGTTGGAACGGTCAGATCTTAGTCAGTTGCATAATTTTAAGTGGTGCATCTTGCCGACTTACCCATGATTATTTTAGTAACTTCTTTAAAGCAAAGTTATTGTATTTGCTTAGTATATGCAATTCACTACTCTGTTCTCTTTGGCTATTTTTGCCTGAAAAAAAATTGATACGATTATTTTGGATGAACATTAATTGGAATTCAACGTTCTCCGCTCTAAACTAAGTAAAATGTTGGTGCCCGCTCCGTTCTAACATTTATTTCCTGAATATTCTCTCGTCTAGTTACTCGTTAATCTGTTCGTTGTGTTCAAACATTTGTCATGTCTACCGTAGAGTAAGTCTGTTTTAAAGAGGTTTTGCGTATTATTATTATTATTATTATTATTATTATTATTATTATTATTATGATGTCATTTTTCAACATATTTCGATTTCTGCTTTGGTCTCACTACCAACCAAGTCTGCGGGGAGACCTAAGGCAGGTAGTAGCGTGTTGTTATGGCTCATTTAATGTTTTTCTATCTTCCCTATCATCCCTAGCATTACATAGATAAAGTTTTCCTTAGTGTGTGGGCTGTACTTAATAAGACAATTTTTTGTATATCTCTTAAGCTGGGGTTTCCAGGGATTCTTTCAATGTGTTGTTTTGTTCCATTTTTTATCATTCCAAGTGCACCTGCTATCACTGGCACAACTCTTGTTTTCAATTTCCACATTTTTTCTATTTCAATTTCCAGGTCTTTGTATTTTGACAGTTTTTCAAATTCCTTGATTGCTATGTTACGATCCGCTGGACAAGCCATATCAATTAATAGACAAGTTTTCTCCTTCTGGTTTTCAAAAATAATGTCTGGCCTGTTTGCTTCAATTTTTCTGTCTGTGTAGATGGTGTAATCCCATAGAATGGTTACATCTTCTATTTCTGTAACCGGTGCTGGGTGATGTTCATACCAGTGTTTGTTTACAGCTTTTCCATAATGTTTGCACATTGCCCAATGTAAATATTGCCCAACTCTATCGTGGCGATTTTTATATTCATTTGGGGCAAGCACAGAACAGCCTGAGATTAGGTGGTCTATTGTTTCTTGGTGTTTATCACAAAACCTGCATTTTGGATCCATATTATTATGCATAATATTTGCCTGAAAGTTTCTCGTGAAAAGATTTTGGTCTTGTGCTGCAAGAATAAAGCCTTCAGTTTCAGACTTTAATCCAGATGCACGTAACCATCGATAAGTATTAACTTTGTCAACATTGAATTTATTGGCACGTACTAGATATTGGCCATGCAGAGGTTTGTCTTGCCAGCGCGGTTTCATCTGTTCAAGAGCTTTATCTTTGGCTTTCATTTTCATATTTTTTGCCGCAATAGTTGGTTCTTGGCTTCTGTTTTGCTTTTCTACAGAATCTACTAACTGTAAATCTTGTTTGTATTTACTGCCTTCTTTTATTATTGAATATTTTTCTTTCTTTCTTCATGTTGCCTTACTAATTGTATCATCCAATCCTTTGTTGTTTCTATGTATGTTAGTAAGCCAATAGTTGTTGTCTTGTATGACAATTCCAGCTGAATAAGACCTCTTCCAACTTCTTTACGGGGTATGTATAGACGGTCTACATCAGCCTTTGGATGATGCATCTTATGCTTAGAAAGAAGCTTTCTTGTTTTAGCATCCATGTCGTTTAGAGTCCAGTTGAAGATGTTAAAGCTATATTGGACAACTGGGATTGCAAGGCTATTAATGGCCATGAATCTGTTCTGTGAATTTAATTCAGTTTTTAATATCATTCGTAGCCTTCTATAGTACTCTTTACGCACTATTTCTTTCATTTTTTATGGTGAATGTTTTCGCTCTCATTTACACCTAAGTATTTATAAGCTTCTTCTGGTTTCAATTCTTTTATTGTTACAGCAGGGTCTAGGCTAATTGAGGATGTTTCTTGTATTGATTCACGTAAAACTGTAGCTTTAGCACATTTATTCAAATTAAATTTCATTCCAATGTCTTCGCTGAAGCATTTTACAGTTTGCAGAAGACCTTCCAGCTCATTATCATTCTTAGCATATAACTTTAAGTCATCCATGTAAAATAGATGGCTTATTTTCTTTAGGCCTATTTTATAACCACATTCTGTCTTATTAAGTTGACTGGTTAGTGCTATTAATGATATGCAGAATAGTAATGGAGACAAAGAATCACCTTGAAATATACCTCTTTTGATGTTTATTTCATCAGACTTATAGGTTCCACTTATATGATTGAGGTAAAGGGTTGTTTTCCAAATAGACATGCACTGTTTGATGAAATTGATGATGACGGGCGATATCTTCTATATATTTAAAGTCTTTAAAATCCGGTAATGTGGCACACTATCGAATGCCTTTCGATAATCTATCCAGGCAGTACTAAGATTTTTCTTTGTACTGTAGCAGTTTTCCAGGATCATTTTGTTAATTAGCAATTGGTTTTTACAACCATAACAGCCACGTTTGCACCCTTTTTGTTCAAGCGGTATCGTGTCATTTCTTTCTAAGAATAAATATGTCTGTTTTGTTAAAATAGATGTTAATAGTTTATATGTTGTCGGAAGACATGTAATTGGTCTGTAGTTTTTCGGGTTGTTTGTGTCACCATTCTCGGGTAGAAGAAATGTAATTCCTTTGGTCATCCATGCAGGAATTTTAGTGGGCTCGTCAACCATTTCTTGAAGTTCTTTGGCTAGTTTTTTATGTGCTGCATTTAAATAATATAGCCAAAAGTTAGGAATTTTATCTATACCTGGGAATTTCCAATTGTGTGCTTTTTTTAGTGCAAATTTAACATCATCTTCTGTAATTCCAGACCATGTCTGTTCGGGTTTATTTTTCATTCGTTCCATCTCTTGCGTAATCTAATGTACTTCCTTGCTAAGTTCTTTAGGGCAAGCCCATATCTTTTCCCAGAACTGTGTGACTTCTTCCATTCTGGGGGGTACTGTCACTTCAATTCTTTTTTTACCTATTTCCCTGTAAAATCTCTTTGTATCAGTCTGAAAAATCTTGTTTTGTCTGTAAAATCTTGCTCTTTTTTCATAGCGTCTTATTCTTTCAACCTTCAGTTGGATTTTTTGCTTTATTTTTTCGTTATTTGATAAGACTTAATTTTCATTCCTGATGTTATATTTTCTTTCGGCTCTTCTGCTTTTCCTAGTTATTACATTTATTCCTCTACTCAGTTCATCCAGTACTGATAGTTCACTTCTAAATTGTTCGATTTCTTTTTCTATTTTTCTTTTCCAAGGTGGATCTTCACGACTGCGAGCCTGCCTTGTTTTTATTTTGATATTCAATTTTTTTGTTGATGCTGTTGCTGATGCATATATTACTTCGTTAAGATTTGTATGAGGGTCTTCATTCAGTATTGATTTCAGTGCTGCATTGTAGAGTTTAATAGTTCGGAGGTTATGTTTTGTTGGTTGTAATTTTGGTAGCTGTTCACGTTCCTCCATTGTAATATTTTGTATTTGACTTAGATGGTTTTTTATTTCTATCTTGGCTTCCTGTATATTGTTCTTATTTTCCGTCAAATAATTATCTTCGATGTGTTCTGAACTCGTTTTATTTTTGTCTTTTAACTGACTCAGATCACACCTTTCCAGCACTTTTAAACTTTCAGCATTATCTTCACAGTGATTTGCGTGTTTCACGGTTTCTACATTATGACCTGTGGCTTGTTTGATGTTATTACTTCTTATTTCTGATTCCGGTTGCTTTTCATATTTTGTTGATTCGTCTCTTCTTGTTACAATTCTTTTAATTTCATCAATTTCAGCCTCTGTCAGTCGGTTATTACGAATAATGTACCTACGTACATTGGCTAATTTATTTTCGTCAATATACTTTCTATTTGCTTGACCAACTTTTTCACGCCAAATGTCATGTTTGGCGAGTCATTTTTTTGAGGTTTGAGTAACGCTTCATGAAATGCAGTCATAACGACTTTGTACTCCTCACGAGACCATTTTATTTTTTCTTTCCTTAAATATACGGTTGTAGATCTAGCTGGTGAATTTTCAGGACCATCATCAGGATTATCCTGGTTGTGGGGACCTGAAGATTCATTCTTTGTGTAGGAGTTTGTTCCTATGGCAGATTTTTCGACCTCAGGTAGGTTCCCTCCTGAAGGACGGGCTCCCTGTTTATCCACTGGAAGAGCCATACTGGACTTTTTATTTCTATTTGTATTTTTCATGTTTTTCCCACGAGTGACGCACGGGTCCAAAAGTCCACCCAAAGTTGCCCGGCACGTTGGGTAACGGTCTTTTACAAACAGGGTCCCGGAGCCTGTAGGGGATCGTTTGTGACCTCATAACGCAGTAGCCATTCACTCCTCGGCACGATTAACACCTTGAGTTGCGGGTTGTTGTTCGGAGTTTTCCTTCTCCTAAATGGGCTGACAAGCAACATCTGACATAGACGCGATTGGAATTCAAGGAGAAAGACGCTGGTTAAAAAAAAAAAAAAGAAAAATCTTTGGCGTAGCAACGGCTCAACGAAACAACACATCAACACTAGAGTATTTTGTTAAAAAAAAAAAAAAAAATGATTTACGAAATATCGACAGCTAAAGGAAATATAATACGGATGATGTTATTTAGGTTCGTTTAAAGAGAAAACAGATAAATTAATTAAAATAAAACAGAATTTCATAAAAAAAAAAAAATTCGATAACATCTGAAGAAAAAAATCCTGTTTATATTAAAACAGAATTTCATACTGAGAAAAGGAAAAATTCAAATAGAGAGACGCTGGTTGAAAAAAATCAAACATACTTGGACGTAACGGTCGTTCAACGGAAAAAAATGTAATAATTTGTTCGTCCACTTTATCATTTATTTTTTCAATAAAGTCGTTGGTCAAAAATAGGGTTATCAGAATAAGATAAATTAAATAAGTAAATTAAATCAATAAATAAATAAAAATAACTATATCAATAAATACGTAGACTTTCTATAAAATAATACCGTATAAATTGTTTTTCATCGGATTTAATTTATTTTCTTGTTTTGTTTTGTTTTTAAGAAAATTATAATAGTTAAAAAAAAAAAATTACGAAATATCGACAGCTAAAGGAAATATAACACGGATGATTTTATTTAGGTTCATTTAAAGAACAAACAGATAAATTAAAATAAAACAGAATTTCATAAAAAAAAAAAATTTCGATAATATCTAAAGAAAAAATCCTGTTTATATTAAAACAGAATTTCATATTGAGAAAAAGAAAAATTCAAAGAGAGAGACGCTGGTTGAAAAAACAAACAAACTTGGACGTAACGGCCGTTCAACGGAAAAAAAAACATCACTGCACTGAGAGAGTATTGTTAAATTAAAAAAACAATTGTTGCTACTATTATTTTTATTATTATTATTATTATTATTATTATTATTATTATTATTTCACTACACTGTTCACGTTAGCTATAATTTGTTGACTCGTACATTATATCAAGTAACTGATTTTTTCTTAATTATTCTACACGTTTTACAGTATTCAGTTTCAGTCATTTATGTGATTAGCATTTTCCACTTTCAAAGCCACTTTTCTAAATTCTAGTCATCTCTTCCCACCAGTTTGATAACAACAGTTTTTCACACATTAAAAAATTCCACATATTTTATCTTTTTATATATTCAGGCCTAATCTGGATTCCACTACATGAAATGATTTCTTTTATGTACTAATACAACATTAACGTCTTCTAATCTGCATATGTATCCATTTAAATCTATATGTACCAGAAAAATTTTGGATTTTGATTCCCTCTGAAAGATACCCAGCACATAATGATCAAAACGTAGCCAATTTTACATTATCACTTTATAACTGTTCCTTGATATTCATGACTTTTCTTCTACATTTTCTGGGAAAATTGGCTATATTTTCTAATATGTACCAATGCCTTTTATTTTATTTGCACAGTAAACTTTTGCTGTTTTTTTGGTTGGTTTGCATTCCGTTAAAATATATATATATAATTAGCTTATCTTCATTATTATCATTGTTTGACCATCATCAAAAGTGAGTGACGATAGACTACAAATATAGGAAATTATTTTGAAATACAGTCTAACAAGAATATAACATACACATGCATCTCAGCAAAATGAGCGCTATTTGTTGAGTGATTTTGATAAAAGCGCGTAATTTAGCGGGTGATTCAGGTTGGTTATCCATGCCAACTCATACGGTTGAACATTGACGATGTTACTCAGTACCGGTATATGACTCAAAAAACCCTCCCGAAAACTCGAATTTATTGTTTTATTATCATTATTATTATTAAAAATAATAATAATAATAATAATAATAATAATAATAATAATAATAATATTGGTAATTATACTGGTGGTGGTATCATTAATATTATTATGCGTAGTTGTAGTAGTAGTGATAGTGATCGCAATGTTAATATTCTTATTAATATTCTTTTTTCTTCTTGTTCTTCTGATCAATGATACTAATATTATAATTTTTCTTTTTAGAATTTGTTGCATACAATTTTTTCTGTGTTTTAACCAGAGAACTAAAGTCATAAACGGCTTCTTAACATTTTCCACTGATCATACTTGTAAAAATAAATCAACTAACATCACACCCATTTTAGATGAAGTTCCTAGTAATTTGTGACCTGTACTTATGAGTAGAATAGTTTTACTTCTTTAAGGCATGGTATACCAGGGTTCTCTTCAGTGCGTTTATCGGTGTCTTTTCAATCAATTCGAGGCCTCCAAACACAACTGGAATTATTGATGTTCTCAAGATCTACATTTTGAGATATTCGCTTTAAGATCCTTTTAATTTGATAGCTTTTTGAAGATCTTCAAATATACAAATTCTTCTTCGTCATAATCATCTTCTTCTTTTTCTTCTTCTTCCTCTTCTTTTTCTTCTTCTTCTTCTTATTATTATTATTTTCTTACCCTTTCTGTTTTGTACAATCTATTATGGTATCATAAACTGATACTGCAGTTTGGCAAGATTGAAAATATATAGATTTTCATTTTACAAAATCTGACGTAATATGATATGTAACAAATACAGTGCATACATTTTCTTCGCATTGATAATTATGTCCTGAATAGTTGTGCATATCCACAAAATGCATTTTATTATCTCTTGTAAATGAAAAGGATTTGTTTTCTTTTAATCTATTTAACCTGTTCGGTTAATCATTTCTGAGCTAACTAGAATTCTTGCCAGAATTCGTCATTTGCGGCCACAATTTCAAACATATAAGATACGCAGGTGACACAGAAAGCAAACAAACAGAGAAAGCAAAATAAATGATCTACATAAGGTTGCAGACGGAATCAATGAAAGAAGACTGAGCATTAATTTCAAGAAGACTGAGTGCATGTTCATCAGCAAAGAAGACGCCATAATGCTATTTACAGGTCGAGAAAAAAACAGGTAAATATATTGATACCTGAGAAGTGTTCTGTCAGAGGATGGAAAGTGCGACACTGAGATCCGAAGACGCATTGACATGTCCAATGACGCATTTCAAAAGCCATAAACCGGCCAATGTTGACTTAGTTTTATAAATCCCAAAAAATGAAATTTTTTTCTGTGTCATGCCGAGTGATACTTTTTTTTAAAAATGTTCTGATAAAATTAAAACATTTGTAATTTGCGGCCTAATGAAACGATAACAAAATAACCTGATATATATACATATAATATTTGTTTAGATGCTAAAATATATTTTTCATAAACTAATAAAATTTAAGTAACTTTTCTACATGATTTGTAGTAAAATATATATAACTTGCCATGGGATGCAAAAATAATTGAATGGATAGTCAATTATGTATTGAAGACTTGAGTGTTTTCATTTGGATTCTTTACACAATTTCTATGCGTTTCGTTTCTCCTTAAAGTCTAGTTGGTCCTGCACAAGATCTCTCTTCTGTAATCAAATAATATTTGTGGCTGCCTGATATATTGATTCTAAGAAGTAAGATACTGAAGCCAAGTATGTCGCCAAGAAACTAAGAGTTCATCACAAACACACAATTATACACCCCACACAGGTGTGTGTGTGTGTGTGTGTGTGTGTGTGTGTGTGTGTGTGTGTGTGTGAGCCTGGAAAATCTACGATCAAACGACTGGTATATGTTAATCTATTTCATGATAAAATATTTATCACTTGATTCTCCACGTCCTTTAACTACATCCAAATTTACTCTATTTATAAATCGATCGTCTGACTTTATTTTATCGTAACTCAATCTCTTGTCTCTAATGGCAGATATACATTTATCAGAGACTAATATAATTGCAAGTATACCTTATCAAAGTTGCAGAATTATAACATTAATTTGATTCGGCAATCATAACTATGTCATTTTCTGGGAACCTATTTATATTATATGCAAACCTATAAAATGTATTGCTGATATTTTTACCATGAAAATGTATTCTATACTTTCATTTGTTTTTTACCCCAGCTTCGCAGTTATATATTCACCCATATTTGAAGGACTAACAGTTACTAAGATCCCAGATCAAGGTGAACCCGAGAACAAAAACAATTAAAAGATGGTTCCCAAGATCCTCAAGCATCTAATCTCTCAATCAGTGGCCTTGCTGTTTCATGTAGTTTATCATTATAGCCAGAACTACGAAATTATAAAATAAAATATTGAGATATCAGTTTTCATCTGAAATTAATCATAAATAAATTTTGATCGTAATATCTTTTTTTATTCCTGATAAATAAATATTGGTTTAGATAATTGCAATAAGATGTTTTTTATTGAATGGATACGAGCAAATGTTTTGGTTTCAATCACTTTAATTTAATTTTAATATTTGCGATTCCATGCAAGGAAAACTTTAGCATTCATTGACCGAACTTCTTGTATTTCATTTGGTTTAAACTGGTGAAATATTCTCTTAATTTTTTAAAATTTTTCTCGTGTTCTGTAGCAGTTATCGCTCTTTCTAGTATTGAAGGGTATTTCTTCCTGAATTTTCTTTTAAAGGGTGTTTTGATTTTAACTTAATTCTAACAATATTTTTTTTAATTTTAGTTAAATGTGGTATCTATTTTCTGTCGAGACTTCTACAAGTTGTTTTCAAGTGATGTGGTTTCTATTATTTGGTACCGTTCTTTGTGATTCTATGGCACTAGACCACAATGTTCAACAAAGTGTGAACTTTGCCAAGACACTGAGTCTTTAGTCGCTAAATGCCCTTCTTCACCATCTTGCAGCACGCATCTGACAATTTATGACATCCATATTAATGAGTCGATCGGAGGAGACTATTGAAAAGTGATTCGAGTTTTCAGGTTACCATTAAGTTTTTGTAGAGAACTAGCACAGCGTATTATATGTTTAATTTCTTTTTTCTTATACGCAATTTGTAACAGCTGGTTCATAAGCCGTGATACCTGACGGATTTAGCATTTGTTGTTTTCATCTCTTGAGAAACTCAAAATGTATCTTATACAACAATCAGGCATGTACACATCATGTTGAGGCAATGATTCTTTTGAAAATAATTATTATACACACTGATATCATCGATTAGTTTAAAAAATATAATCCAAACAAATATATATTTAATAATGATCGGAGATGAATTATTAAGAATGGCTTGTGTTTTTATTGATTTCTTTTATATAACAAATTCTGCTAATTGCTTAAGTGTCAAGAATTGGTAAAGGTATATGTTTGACGAATTTTAACTTGTATCAGTCAAAAAGCCGAAATATTTACGAAGACAAAATAGAAGAAATGATTTAGATGTTCTCCTGTCGCGATATTTATATTATCTTTCATATTCCATACTAAATTTATCATTATCATTTACGTGTCTTTTACTTTCAGGAAATGGGCTATCATTGCTCTCCAGAATTGCCCCTCTCTTCTAGCTCTTAGCAACTTAGAAACGCGTATGTGTTTGTCCTAGCCCTCTGATCAAACCCTCTTGTTCCACGTAGTCACCGAAGAAGCGAGTAAAAATATGTTGTATATTTTTATTTATATATACGTGTTCCTGTTCGTCATTTTGCATGTGAAGAAGATAATCAATTTTGTCTCCAGTTTTTTTCCGTCGAAGTGGGTATACAGTACATAGAAGGTTATACAACACATCGAGTCTACAGATGCATCTACTGCTGGGAAGTTTGGGTCACTGTGTCAGGCCAGGAAGCACTTTTTTTACCCTTCCTTGTCCCTGCTCTAACATCAGAGATGATATACGTTGCTCAATTTTCTCTCTAATTATGTGTCCCTCATTCAGTCTTTCGAATATTCAGATTGTTCAAACGTTCCTCCTCATAATGTATCCCAGAAAATGATTATGTTTCTTTCTGTTTTATGCACGAGTCGCTTTATAGTTGCCATTTTGTTTAGAAATTTTATAGTTTCTAACGAGATACGTCCGTGGTAAACTAATCATTCATTTGCAGAGCATCATCTACCTTTTTATGTAAGTTAACCCGTAGAAAAATGTATTTTTCATAGCAGTTGTCATGCAGTTGCTATAATTAAATTTTTCTTTGCTTTAAAATTTTCCTTAATATCTAGGATAGCTAATTTTAAAAAGAGTGCATATTTATATGTGCAGTCAAATATAAACAGTTGAGATTTTCGGGAAAAATAATTTGAAGGAAGGATTTGGAAAATATAACAATGGTAGAACATATTGAAAAGTATGCTAACAAAGGAAGCAACGAGTAATATATATATATATATATATATATATATATAGGTTTCAAAACCTTTGTTATGGCAAACGTGCAAGGGTTCCTGAACTTACAAAGGATAAGATTACTTGAATAGTAAAATTGTACTAAGTCATTAAATGACATGGCATACAATGAACTAATAGTTATTGGAGTAAGAATGATAGCTTAAGCAAATTTCTCAGACTGTTTTGTCACAACTATGATATCTTGACATGTTCATCTTTCGACAAATGAAAATAGATGGACGTTGATATGAAAACATAAACCATGATGAAAAAAACCACTAACAAATCAGTTTTCTATACGATAATCTAAGGTGAAAAATGAATTATAGCAAAACCATGCCATATTTCTTATTTAGCACAATTCCTTTATTTTATAATGTACACTTTTGAGCGCGTATTATTTAAGAAAAAAAAACGAAATGTGCAAAAGGATGCAAAATGTTACTTTATTACCCAAAATGTTTTATATTTGAGGACACAAAAACGACGATATTACAGATTCGAATTAAAGATAATAAATGATACTGCAAAAATACTTTTTACAAGAAATCGTCTGGAAATGAAAAGTTTCTGCGTGTGTGCTCATGAGGAAAGGTGAATTTTATGCCTCACATATTGATGTCGGCTCAGCGACTTTTATAGCTGCATACGTCCATATAAAGGATCGAACATCTCGATTTAAACAAATGATATTGAAAATGCTCCATTCTGAGTTTGCCTTCTTTCGAGTACCTTTCCCCCATCGAAATGCCTCCGTTTCTTTTTTTCATTTTAGCAATCGTTGTAAATCACGTTGCTAACATGTGCAAAGTATCTCACATTCCATGACCATATCAATCGCCCTCATGCTACGTTTGCAGGAGTCATTGACGCGAAGGTGAGGTCGACCATCTTCTGTTGCCTATAAAGAAGGACCTTCGTAATCTATCCACTGATAGACTCTTCCATCCTGTGCTTGCCGTCATGGTGAGGCAAAGTATGAGTGTCTTCTCCTGAGTACAGACCTAGGCAGGAATGTGGTATTAATCAAAAATTATTACACAGATCTTTTAGAAAATGTTGAACACAAAGAACCACTATAAAATATCTGTAAATATTATTTATTTATGCTATGTTATTTTGAAATATTTTTCAATTGTCGACTTTAATATCATCCACATTATGAAATTATTCCTACCGTACACTTCTCAGGAAAATATTCTACGGAATACATTATTGATAATATGAAATGGTAAGGTACTTAAACATTGCTTTCATAATCCTGACTGTGACTATAAACTACATGCCGTAGCAAGGCATATTATGAGAAGATTGGAGACTTTGTGGAGCATGGAATCAATTTATAATTTCTGTTGTTCCAAGTTAAATCCGGATCCGAGATCGTAGCAGCTTTTAATGGTCCCAGCTATGCAAAAACGGGGAATCTACAAGCAAAAGCAACTGATGAATGTATAAAAAATTATTTTTATGTTAAAAAAATCCAATGATAGATATAGAAAACAACCAGAAATAGCTATTTATAGAATAAGAATGATTAATATATATTTTTTCTAGTTGTAGGTATGCAGATGCGTTCAAAATATTTAGATTTTAGTATTAAATAACCGATAAATCTTTTAAAAAAATCAAACGAAATCAACCAAACAAGCAACACGAAGAACATTTTCATGACATTAGTAAATATAAAATCCCACAATTTCTTAAACTATATTCTAAAATATAATTAAAAAACATAAAACACACATATTACGTCTTCCAATATTTATGTCTACATAAAACTGCACGCAATTGTGAAATCGGAATAACGAATATCATATATTTATTACTTCAAAGTTTCGAAGACATTTAAATATCGGCATAAAATAACTTTAAGAAGTTGATATACTGATAAAACAAACAACCAAAAAAAAAACAAATCATCAAACATTTATATAAAATTCTGAATTCATAAAATTTTAGATATTTTAAAATTATTTAAAAAGCAACAATGCAATATCACAAGTGGTTCCTTCAAAATCTCATTGATGAAATCTCTTGAAAATTAAGAACTGTTCTAACATGGTTGTGACGAGTGCAGCAAAATATCCATTTTTGTCTTTTTTCTTCTCTCAGTTCAAAATGCTGAGAGACATAGGTAAAATAAACGAATTTCTAGAAATTAATTGCAAAATACGAAATGTGGTTTTGTGTTTTTGTATTAAGTTATATCAACTTCAATAGTCTATTTAATGCCGACATGATTTTTTTACAAAAGAATCCCATGAATTGGATGTGTATACTTTGTAAAAGTCAGTTTGTAGATTAGTTTTCACGGGCTTATTTTTGCGAAGAGAGTCATATATATTGATGACAGATATACATTTTTCTTAAAATGTACAGCTGGCAATGTTCTATTTTGCGTCTTATTTTTTAATATATTTTGGTTTTAAATTTTCCTTAAAAAATGTACAGTTGGTAATATTTAAAAAAACTATTGCTGGTAAAATATTTTTTCAAAATCTTATTGCTGGCAATAATGTGTTTTTTTTTTTCAAATATTTATTGGTGATAATATATTTTTCTTGAAAAATATGTTGCTGGGAATATATTTATATTTAAAAATGTATTACTGGTAATAGTTTTTTTTTAATATTGCAGATAATATATTCTGCTGTAAAAAATATTGCTGGAATTTTTAATATAAATGGCTATATTTATACTTTTATAGTGTATGAGATAATTTGGTGGGGTTAAAGAATTTTCCATAACTGAGACCCTAACAAGTGCTAACACGCCAGGACAGGTTGGACTTGGGATCAAAAGTAATTAAGAGTTGTTGCCACGCACTTCAAAATCTTCCGATCATAAGATTGCTCCTGGATGGGGCTTATTGCTATACACATGACCTGGAAAATATGGGATTTATGTAACTTTACTAAGTCGTCACTTGAGAATTATATATTTCGACCAACCCTTATATTTGCATTGAAATTGAATACTGAGTAGATTTATAAGAAGACTACAAACTAGAAATTAATTTATATATTTAACAGTTAAGCATATGTTGTAATTATACTTACAAATGTAATTATGTGACACTTTCATTTAATTATTTCGTTGCCGAGTGTTTAAAGAGTGACAAATCAGATGGTAGTTTCTGCTTTTAAATGTAGTACATAGGATCGAATCGGGCCGGAGGGCACATTTTGCTTTATAAATATTTCTGGCTTGTCCAAATAAGTAAATTAAATAAATGTTATTTAAAATAAAACAGAGTGTCATTAGAAATTGCATTCATACGAAACTTCGTGCATATGTGCTATCGTGAAAATCTGAAAAAGTAAGATTATTTTAAATGCAAATAGGACCGCTCTTGATTGTGAAGTTTTAGTGTCGGAGCGGATAAGACACACCGGAACAACCTGTGTTTTTCACCTGTAATAGAGAACCCAGGTTACGAATCCAGTTAGATGACCCATTTTTGAAAAATACATTACCGCAATTCTAGAAAGCTTAGGACCAAATCACGTTGAAACAGCAGTTCCCGTACGATGACAGAAGTCACATCCACGTCCATTTTTTTTCAATATCTAAATGAGTGAAATAACAGATCCTTTAAGCTTGTACGTGGGGTTGGTGTAGCGGATAATGTCTTTGAATTTATAATTGGCGAGCAAGGCATCAAAAATTTATGAATTCACAGCTATGGATTAATTAGGAAGACATGTATCCGTAAATCAATATTAAAATTGTTAATTGTTAACGGAGAGCAAAGCATGAAAGATTTATGATTTCACAGTTATAGATTAATTAGTAAGACATGTATCCGTAAATAATTATTAAAATCACACCCTGAGTTTTATAATCTAAAATGAATTTCTTCCTTTAAATAACCTGCAAATGCTTGGTAAATACTGGGAAACGAATAGAGCAATCAATCAATTTTGTGTATCAAGCATTAGAGGAATTAAATGTTTGAAATAAAAAAAATGTGTCTACGCAATATACGTATCTGCTAAAAAGTATCGTTTGTTACAATTGTGGTTTTATTTCGTGTGTAACAATATAGAAAGACAATTATACTTCAAGCCGCATGTCTTCTAATGGGGGATTTACACCTGATAATGAATTTTCTGTCTGGTCTGAGTTGTAAACTACAATATGCACAATCTATGATATTAAGCACTTTCACACAATGTAAGTGGTTATTACTAAAGGAAATATATTACACCGTTAGATATTTACTTTTAAACAGGGCTCAATACGAAATTAGAGTGTAGATATATTTATTATTATTATTATTATTATTATTATTATTATTATTATTATTATTATGTCATTTTTCATCATATTTTTATTTCTGCTTTGGTCTCTCTACCAACCAAGTCTGCGGGGAGACCTAAGGCAGGTCATAGCGTGTGGTTATGGCTCTATTTCATGTTTTTCTATCTTCCCTATCATCCCTAGCATTACATACATAAAGTTTTCCTTAGTGTATGGGCTGTACTTAATAAGACAATTTTTTGTACATCTCTTAAGCTGGGGTTTCCAGGGATTCTTTCAATGTGTTGTTTTGTTCCATTTTTTATCATTCCAAGAGCACCTACTATCACTGGCATAATTCTTGTTTTCAATTTCCACAGTTTTTCTATTTCAATTTCCAGGTCTTTATATTTTGACAGTTTTTCAAATTACTTGATTGCTTTGTTACGATCCGCTGGACAAACCATGTCAATTAAGAGACAAGTTTTCTTCTAGTTTTTAACAATAATGTCTGGCCTGTTTGCTTCAATTTTTCTGTCTGTGTAGATGGTGCAATCCCATAGAATAGTTACATCTTCTTTTATGTAACCGGTGCTGGGTGATGTTCGTACCAGTGTTTGTTTACAGATTTTCCATAATGTTTGCACATTGTCCAATGTAAATATTGCCCAACTCTATCGTGGCGATTTTCATATTCGTTTGGGGCAAGCACATAACAGCCTGAGAATAGGTGGTCTGTTGTTTCTTGGTGTTTATCACAAAACCTGCATTTTGGATCCATATTATTATGCATAATATTTGCCTGAATGTTTCTAGTGAAAAGACTTTGGTCCTGTGCTGCAAGAATAAACCCTTCAGTTTCAGACTTTAATCCAGATGCACGTAACCATCGATGAGTATTAACTTTGTCAACATTGGATTTATTGGCACGTTCTGGATATTGGCCATGCAGAGGTTTGTCTAGCCAGCGCTGTTTCATCTGTTCAAGAGCTTTATCTTTGGCTTTCATTTTCATATTTTTTGCCGAAATAGTTGGTTCTTGGCTTCTGTTTTGCTTTTCTACAGAATCTACTAACTGTAAATCTTGTTTGTATTGATTGCCTTCTTTTATTATTGAATATTTTTTCTTTCTTTCTTCATGCTGCCTTACTAATTGTATCATCCAATCTTTTGTTGTTTCTGTGTAGCTTAGTAAGCCAATAGTTGTTGTCTTATATGACAATTCCAGCTGTATACTTTATACTGTATACTTCTTTACGGGATATGTATAGACGGTCTACATCAGCCTTTGGATGATGCATCTTATGCTTAGAAAGAAGCTTTCTTGTTTTAGAATCCATTCGCCTGATGTCGTTTAGAGTCCAGTTTAAGATGTTGAAGCTATATTGGACAACTGGGATTGCAAGGTTATTAATGGCCATAACTCTGTTCTGTGAATTTAATTCAGTTTTTAAATATCATTCGTAGCCTTCTATAGTACTCTTTACGCACTATTTCTTTCATTTTTTATGGTGAATGTTTTCTCTCTCATTTACACCTAGGTATTTATAAGCTTCTTCTGGTTTCAATTCTTTTATTGTTACAGCAGGGTCTAGGCTAATTGAGGATGTTTCTTGTATTGATCCACGTAAACTGTAGCTTTAGCACTATTCAAATTAAATTTCATTCCAATGTCTTCGCTGAAGCATTTTACAGTTTGCAGAAGACCTTCCAGCTCATTATCATTCTTAGCATATAACTTTAAGTCATCCATGTAAAATAGTTGGCTTATTTTCTTTTGGCCTATTTTATAACCACATTCTGTCTTATTAAGTTGACTGGTTAGTGCTATTAATGATATGCAGAATAGTAAGTGAGATAAAGAATCACCTTGAAATATACCTCTTTTGATGTTTATTTCATCAGACTTATAGGTTCCATTTATATGATTGAGGTAAAGGGTTGTTTTCCAAATAGACATGCACTGTTGGATGAAATTGAGGATGACGGGCGATATCTTGTATATATTTAAAGTCTTTAAAATCCAGTAATGTGACACACTATCGAATGCCTTTCGATAATCTATCCAGGCAGTACTAAGATTTTTCTTTGTACTGTAGCAGTTTTCCAGGATCATTTTGTTAATAAACAATTGGTCTTTACATCCATAGCAGCCACGTTTGCACCCTTTTTGTTCAAGCGGTATCATGTCATTCCTTTCTATGAATAAATATGTCTGTTTTTTTAAAATAGATGTTAATAGTTTATATGTTGTCGGAAGACATGTAATTGGTCTGTAGTTTTTCGGGTTGATTTTGTCACCATTCTTGGGCAGAAGAAATGTAATTCTTTGGTCATTCATGCAGGAATTTTAGTGGGATCGTCAACCATTTCTTGAAGTTCTTTGGCTAGTTTTTTATCTGCTGTAGTTAAATAATATAGCCAAAAGTTAGGAATTTTATCTATACCTGGGAATTTCCAATTGTGTGATTTTTTTAGTGCAAATTTAACATCCTTTTCTGTAATTCTTTTCAGGAATTTTAGTGTGGTCGTCAACTATTTCTTGAAGTTCTTTGGCTAGTTTTTTATGTGTAGTATTTAAATATATAGCAAAATTTTGGAATTTTATCTATACCTAGGAATTTCCAATTGTGTGCTTTTTTTAGTGCAAATTTAACATCCTCCCTCTTCTGTAATTCCAGCCCATGTCTGTTCTGGTTCATTTTTCATTCGTTTTTTGTCTTGTCCAATCCAATCTACCTCCTTGCTATGTTCTTTAGAGCAAGCCCATATCTTTTCCCAGAACTGTGTAACTTCTTCCATTCTGGGGGTGGGGGCTGTCACTTCAATTGTTTTTTACCTATTTCTCTGTAAAATCTCTTTGCATCGGTTTGAAAAATCTTGTTTTGTCTGTAAAATCTTGATCTTTTCTAATAGCGTCTTATTCTTTGAGCCTTCAGTTCGATTTTTTGCTTTATTTTTTCCTTAATTGAGAGGACTTCATTTTCATTTCTAATGTTTTATTTTCTTTCGACTCTTCTGCTTTTCCTAGTTCTTACATTTATCCCACTACTCAGTTCATCCAGTACTGATAGTTCACTTCTAAGTTCAATTTCTTTTTCTATTTTTATTTTCCAAGGTGGATCTTCATGTCTGCGAGACTGCCTTGTTTTTAATTTGATGTTCAATTTTTTTGTTGCTACTATTGCTGATGCATATATTGCTTCATTGAAATTTGTATGAGTGTCTTCATCCAAGATTAATTTGTGTGCTGCATTGTAGAGTTTAATAGTTTGGAGGTTTTGTTGGTTGTAATTTTGGGAGCTGTTCTCGTTCCTCCATTGCAATATTTTGTATTTGACTTATATGGTTCTTGATTTCTTCCTTGGCTTCTTGTATACTGTTCTTATTTTCCGTCAAATAATTATGTTCGATGTGTTCTGAACTCGTTTTATTTTCGTCTTTTAACTGACTCAGATCACACCTTTCCAGCACTTTTAAACCTACAGCATTATCTTCACAGTGATTTGTGTGTATCACGATTTCTACATTATGTCCTGTGGCTTGTTTGATGTTATTACTTTTTATTTCTGATTTTGATTCCGGTTCATTTTTCATATTTTGTTGATTCGCCTCTTCTGGATACAATTCTTTTAATTTCATTAATTTCAGCCTCTGTCAATCGGTTATTACGAATAATGTACCTTCGTACATTGGCTAATTTATTTTCGTCAATATACTTTCTATTTGCCTGACCAACTTTTTCACGCCAAATATCATTTGTTTGGCGAGTCATGTTTTTTTGAGGTTTGAGTAACGCTTCATGAAATGCAGTCATAACGACTTTGTACTCCTCACGAGACCATTTTATTTTTTCTTTCTTTAAATATACGGTTGTAGATCTAGCTGGAGAATTTTCAGGACCATCATTAGGATTATCCTGGTTGTGGGGACCTGAAGATTCATTCTTTGTGTAGGAGTTTGTTCCTATGGCAGATTTTTCCACCTCATGTAGGTTTCCTCCTGAAGGACGGGCTCACTGTTTATCCACTGGAAGAGCCATACTGGACTTTTTATTTATATTTGTATTTCTCATGATTTTCCCACGAGTGACGCACGGGTCCAAAAGTCCACCCAAAGTTGCCCGGCACGTTGGGTAACGGTCTTTTACAAACAGGGTCCTGAAGCCTGTAGGGGATCGTTTGTGACCTCCTAACGCAGTAGCCATTCACTCCTCGGCACGATTAACACCTTGAGTTGCGGGTTGTTGTTCGGAGTTTTCCTTCTCCTAAATGGGCTGCCAAGCGACAGCTGACATCGACGCGATTGGAATTCAAAGAGAAAGACGCTGGTTAAAAAAAACCCAAAAAACTTTGGCATAACAACGGCTCAACGAAACAAAACATCACTACTAGAGTATTTTGTTAGAGAAAGAAAAAAAATTAATGGAAAAAAGTTGACATTCTTTTAAGTTTATTAGCGCTGTGAGATTTAAAATAAAAAATGTAATAATTTGTTCGTCCACTTTATATTCATTTATTTTTTCAATAAAATCGTTGGTCAGAAAATAGGGTTATCATAGGAGCGTGAGAAGTATATCGTAAACCTTTATTATATTCGGCAGATCATTGATTAGATAAATATAATTTTATTACAAATTAAATAAAACATCAAAGCAAAATTCTCAAATATAGATGATCAGCAAAAAAAAAAGAACAAAAAATATCAAATACAATGTCGAAGAAGTGAAAATAAAATCAATGAAGTAATTTAAATAACTGGGAAGCGTTCTGAGAGAAAATGCAATGTGCGACACTGACACATTGGCATGTCTAATGACGCCTTTTAAAAAACTAACTAATCTACAGAGACTCATGAAAATCTCGTTGAAAACAAAGAAAAGCGTGCTGAACTGCGATATTATATTTTTGTTTCTGTATGACAGAAATTCTTGGACGATAAATGAAATGCTCTGGGTAGCAGAAATCTGGTTTTACAGAATAAGGCTGAAGATAACCTGGACCATGTACGTTAGCAATGAGGAGGTGTTGGAGAGGATGCAAACGAACAAAAATCTCATGATTAAAACCAGGAAGAAAGAGCTGATATGTTTGTGACACTTATTGAGGAAAGAGGGCATGGACAAGCTAATACTCACAGAACGGACAAAAGGAAAGTTAAGGCAAATGGATAGCAGAGAGGGGCTTAAGAGAGATACAAAGTCGAAAGTTATTAAGAATGGTAAGAGGCAGGTTAAATGGAAGTCTATCACCACCTACGTCCTGAAGTGACACGGCAAATGAAGAAAGAATAACTAGTAAATTGATATCAGTTAAAATTTAAAGTGCCATACTTATTCAAATTGACCTTATCTAATCTATATCCTGAAACGGACATACCGAACAGGATAAGTACATATTGGACAATAGCAAAAATAACAAACAAAAAATCTTCGTCCCCTAAACAGCGAGAAAGACTAACGGATACTAATCCTGTAATTCAAGAGTGTTGGAGTAGCAACTGGCGCAGATAAAAGTAAATACCAACACGCAATCATTAATCCAGTGTACATGTTTGGCTCGCCGGAAGAGAGCCTTTGTCCAATTTGCTTATAATAAACGCACTATAGATCCAGACTTGTGACAAGATACGCACGTACTTAATAGTTAGCAATCGGACACCGAACAATTGTATTAAATATCGACCTTCTTTCTATCAATCATCCGGTTTTTATGCGCTCGATGTGACTCTCTGCAGATAATCTTACTAGACATCCATTAATAAGCACACGCCAAGTTCGCCTTACTCTGCACTTCACAGATATCAAAAGCTTGCGTTCAGATTGTCATCTTCATGACTAATTTATTTGAGTAAGCTTCTTTTTTTTTACTAAAGCCGTAAATAATAAAATATATATTTTCTTCACTTAGTCAAAGAAACGTCTTCTCTGTGTGTTCACCCGAAAAATATAAATAATGTATCAGTCAGTCAGTTAAGTGCCATCCGTGATACACGCTTGGGCGATCATGTATCTTTCGAGACATGACTGACTGGGCAGAAGATTATCCCGAAGTAGGTTGTCATTGCTTTCTGCGGTAGACTGGTTGCCGAGCAAGGCTATAGAACCCAATCTGTCCTGCTATTTAACCCATAACTGGAAGGAAGAGACGGATTAAAACCTTTCCTAAGAGTATATGCGCCTAAGTGAATACAATGGATTCAGCAGGAATTCGAACTCGGCTCCCCGGCTTCTCGTTCCGGGCCGATATCCACTGTACCACAACGCACATAAAGACGACGATTAATGAAAACGATTTTACAAACAGGAACATTTGATCAAATCTATAGTATTTACTTTGATTAGCAAAGAAGTATATATTGGAAACCTGCAAAAATTGACTTCGAGTTGCAAACTAAATATTAACATGAATATATTTTGTCAGTTTTTTGGGCGAAATTTAATCGAAATTATGTTTACATTTTATGCCTTCCAAAATATAAGAAAGTAATATAAAAATGAAAAATGATGACAGAAACAGAGAGCAGTAACTGAATGTAATTTTCAAATCAATCTTACTACATAAAAGTGAATGCTGGAAATTTGACTCAGAGATGAAGAGGAAGCTTGAGGCAACAGAGGTTCCATTAATGAAACATGAGGACGCTTTTATTTTATGTTTGTATTTTTAATATCATTTCAACATACGAAAAGCAATAAAGCCCCTTACATGCAGGTGGTCACTGAGTGTGAAATATACAAGAAAAATATTAAGCAACGGAAACAATAGAAGAAAAAGAAGTATCCTAGGTCCTACACTCTTTCTGATCTACATTAATGATCTCCCCGATACCATAATATCCCAAGTAGGTTTGAACGCTGATGACACCACAGTTTATTCTCGCCTCCACCAAAAATCTGGTGTGGGCGGCAAAGCTAACCTTGCAGCCGAGCTTTGAAAGGACCTCCAATCCGTAGTGGACTGGGGTAAGAAATGGCTCGTAAATTTTAATTCTTCTCAAACGAAGCTACTATCAATTAACCATCATAGACAACCGCACCTACCTCCCATTAGCATGGACCAGGCTTGCCTCCCAGAGAGTAAAACACTGCGCCTCCTTGGTCTCACAATTTCAGCGGACCTCTAGTGGAATGACTATATCGAATCCATTGCTAAATCCGCTGCTATGAAAGTCGGTTTTCTGTGCAGGGCCCGCAGGTTTTTTCCGTCTGAATCTATCCTGCACATTTATAAATCTGCCATCCGCCCGTGCATTGAATAGTGTTCCCATATTTGGTCGGGTGCCCCTGCTATACTCCTTGGGCTTCTCGACAAGGTACAGCGGAGGGTCTGTAATGTGATCGATACTGACTTGGCAAACTGCCTGCAGTCTCTCTCTCACCGGCGCGACGTCGCTTCCCTGTGTCTCTTTTATAAATACTTCCATGGCTTCTGCTCCAATAAACTTAGATCACTGGCCGTTTTGGATTCATAGTGTGAATGGAATATAACACTTCAATATATTAAGAATTCTTTAGCGTAGTTCATACATATAAGATTAATAAAATAAGATTTTCGTTATAATTGCAAAACGTTTTTAGAAAAACATCAGTAAGACAATATATTTATAGATGAAAAGGACAACATTGAGAAAATCACCGAAACTACCGGCCATAATAGTGAGTTTTTAAAAAATTATGTGTTTCAATACTATATTTATTATTTATTGCTAAGTGAAAAACTATGAATGAAAATAGAATGGATCTTTTGATAATATAGCACAATAACATGTGCATCAAATGAATTTATCAATATTTGATAATTACTTATATTGCTGTTTCATCAATGAAAGAATGAAAAGAAATTAGGGCAATTCGGACAAGTTCTTCTTTGCTTCATTGCTTTGTAAAATTTTGCATATATATATATATATATATATATATATATATATATATATATATATATATATATATATATAACATAGCACACTGAGTATACAATCCAGGTAAATTCCAAAAGAGACGAACGCAAGAGTGTTAAATTCAGTTATTTAATTTAACAGAATAATATAATTTATAAAAGTTTTTAGATTACTACAATGGGTACTACATATTTCACCGCATTATCGCGGCTCGTCCGATAAAACTTGTACAACAGCTGGTCCTCAAAATATCCCCCCAAATATTTTCTTTTCTTTTATTTTATTTTACATAGACCCTCCCATGTCCATATTAGAATATAAATTTGTAACGGTTATTTACGAAATTTTCTCGCCCATTGGAAAAGAACTCCTACCAAAAAAAAAAAAAAAAAGAAGAAAAGCAAGGATAAAAAAAGATAGACGATTGATTGAGGTAAAGAATAAAAAAAAAGAGAAAAAAAAAGAAAAAAATGGGTAAACTGAAATACTGAATGGAAAGCAAAAATAGAAAAAGAAATTACCAAAAGATATAATAAAAGGAAATACACACTCACGAGAAGTAAATGTTGATACCATTTATCATAATATCGTCTCAAGCTACATATCTTTAGCTTGCAGACCAATCTACTCATGCCACTATACCCTCAAGTGACCAAGAACCATATCACCACCATCTTGTCACCGTCTTCGGCCATCCGCCACGTTCAAAATGGACATGTCTCTATGTTTGATTCTCTTTGTTTAATTCTACTTTGTCAATAACTTATATGTTTACTCTTTGATGTGAGCCAAAAGCTCAGACCGGAAAAAAGATCAACAATTACTATGATTTCTTGTTGGCTTTTAACGATAGTACTATCAAGCTAATCAGACGATACGAAATGATCCTGCATAAAATAGACAAAACTCGTCTATATTATTTAACGAAACCTGCATCAATATCTCTATCTATCTATCTATCTATCTATCTATCTATCTATCTATCTATATATATATATATATATATATATATATTTAACGACCTTTTTCATAATAGAGTGTATATATATATAATCTTTATTATTCGATGACATATTTATTGAAAAATATAAAATAATAAGGCAAAATTAAAGAGCAACTACGCGGGAACGTCTTTCATAACTGGTAGTATATTTTAATAACTGAACAGTAAGGAGAATGAAGTGGACCAACACTGTCTCGCTATTGTCTCTTTCTCCATGAGCGTGACTGAGTACACACCCACACACACACCAACACACATACACGCACACATATATTTATTTGAATATATATATATATATATATATATATATATATATATATATATATATATATACTCAAATAAATACAGAACAACACTTATTATAATAGAGAGGATTCATGTATTTCTCCCATGCCGATGAAGAATTCGTAACAAAGTTTATAATATACGTGTTTTACTGTATTTCTATTGCGAATTCTTACAACATTTTGCTCAGGAAAATTGCATTTTTCTCCAAGAGACTTAAACAAATGCACTTTATTCATTATATTTTATATAATTATCTTTCTTAAAGTGTTCATTTTTAAAAATGTTTTCAGCTGAATACACAATGTATTTCTCTTTTATACAAACTCCAAATCCTATCAAAGCTATAAAAATGGTATAAATGGATCTTTGTGGACATATCCGCTCTCGTAGATATCCTTTATGAATTGCGTAATGTATTAATATTAGGAAATTATTTAATTATCTTAAACCCTAAAAAGGAATAGCATTATCTCCCGCTATTCTGTTCATATAAATCTATGCTATTTATTACGTTACTTTAGATTTTGTTATGCCAAATCTTTCCATTATTTAAGTCAGCATTTCTTCTATTTTGGTGAAGTGTTCTATTATATTATCATTCCTTCAGTAGCAGAAGATTTCTTCCATTATTATTGTTTTCTCTTAAGAGAAAGCCTTGGCGTAATCATCTTTTCTGTCATAAGATATATTTGGTCCTGTTATGTAAAGCCTTTGCGACCGTTCACTTCATGTTCTCCGAATATTTCCCATTTTGGCTATTTCTCTTTTAGCTTACTTTCATTTATAAGTAATGCATTTGTTTAACCTTATATACTTGGCGCCATTTCTTAACATTATACGCTGTCCATTGTTCACTGAGACAAGAATTTTACTTCTTTTTATCTATTTTGTTATTTGTTTATTTATTTACTGTGTTTCTTTTCTCGAGAAGAATTCGCTTGTCACGCGCATAAGTGTTTTCTTTACTGTTTCTGGTTTGAATAACGACGTCCCAAAATTTTACAAGGTAACCAAAAAAGTTCTGTCCATTTTTTGATTAGTTATTGAATGAATATATACGAAATGTATTTGGCAATAGTTTTCAAATTCGGACAGGCGGAAGTAAGAACATCAGATCATATGAAATACACGTGCTCTGTGCTCGGCCATCAGTTAAAAGCCTGTGAGAAGGATGGAAGTGTCTAGAGATCTCGTTCGGGCAGTTTTCTTTACGACTTTAAAGTGGGATTATCAGCAGCTGCATCAAGTCGCTGCATATGTCAACCGTTTGGGGATGGTGCTGTAGATGAAGGTACGGCAAGGCGTTGGTTTTGAAAATTTAATTCGGGAGATTTGTCTCCCTATGTTGAGTCTCGCAGTGGATGACAACAGATATTGAATGGCGTAGTCCTGAAGGCGGCCATTGAAGAGGACATTAGGCTAACGTGTGCTGAACTTGCAAGACAGTTCAACGTTTCCGATGAAACAGCTAGTCTTTACCTGCACCGCCCAAATAAGACGTACAAACTGAGCAACTGGGTTCTGCAAAAGCTGTTGCAGGTCCACAAATGACAACATTTGGCAGCCTGAGTATCGCTGCTTTCTTACTATCGTACCGCATCCTTATTCAATTGAGTACTTACCAGTGATGAAACTGTGTTCTATATGAAACTCCCACGCGCTCCAGATATTGGTTGTCTCCTCAGGATGCTGTCCCTCACATCGCAAGACCGACTATGCACCCAGGCAAGATTATGCTTTTTTCTGGTGGATAGTTCGTCAAGTGATTCATTATGAACTGCTACCAACGGGCCAAACGGTCACTGGTGACCTATACTCGCAGCAATTGAAACATGTGCAACAGGCATTGCGCCAGAAGGAGCCAGCACTAGAGAATCGCAAAGGTGTGCTTTTCCTCCCTGAAAACGCCAGGCCGCTTGCCGTGCGAGTGGTCAGGGATACCATACTGCAACTTGGGTGGGAGACTTTGTGTCATACATCTTATTCACCTGAACTTGCGCCATCCGATGACCACCTTTTCCACTCCCTGGATAATCATCTTCGTGTGAAATCCTTCACCAAGAAGCAAACTTGCACAAAGCCCTCAGGGATCTCTTTGCGTCACCCCCTCACTAGTTCTAACACAAGGGCATTGAACAGCTGGAGACACGGCAGAAGGTGCTGGATGCCAATTGCGATTACTTCGAAGACTAAATATAAATTACACATATTGTCAAGCGTTTTCTTTTTTCCTTTAAAAACGGATAGGACTTTTTTGGTCAACTGGTATAATTACTCTTCACTGTGATTGTAATTTCTTTGCTTTTCTTGTACATTCCGAGTTAATAGATTATTTCTTATTGTAGCTTGGTTATTATACTTTATAATGTTAAAATTTGTTTGCGAATAACTGGTTAGCAATCAAACTTCCAGTTAGCAATTCATTACAAATTTGCGAGAAAATCTATTTCTAGCAATAATTTTAATATTATAGTCAGTCAATCTGTGGTATTTGCTATTGCTATTTCCCAAGACACAAGTTTTTTTGGTCTTCTTCAGACCAACTGTTGGTTAATTATTTGCTCTACTGCTTTGTAGTAATTTCCGCCGTTTACTTTCTATGACACAACACAGGATTCACAAAGAATCCTTTTCCCCAATATTGAGTTTAATTTACTCCATATTGATATATTCGTGGTTAGCTCTGAGTTGTAAAAATTTCCCGTGTCTCAAGAAGCTTACCATTTTTTCTCAGATCCGCTTTAAGTGGGGTGTATATATAATTATGCTTTTTATATTCAATGTTTTTGCATTCTCCTTATCCAATATGCCTCTGAGTTTAAATTATCAGTACGCTCAAACTCTTTGTACATTTATCTAATATAAATCCGATTCCACTTTCATTCTTCTCTTTTTTAATTAGTGATTCACTTTGCAATATAGTATTAATGGAATATAATTTCCCTATATTAATCAGTGATTAGTTGCGTAATCATTATATTTATAAATTATATACTCCTCTGACTACCACGGATTACGAACCTAAACTGAGTTTTTCAACCGCGGTTTGAAGGAAGCGAAACACTTGATTTGGTTCATTTGCTGATTTGGTTTATCGACTTATCAATCGCTATGGGTAAGTTAATGCAGAAATCTAAACATTTTGAACACAATTATATGACTTCAACTAAATATAATTTGAACGCTATTTTATGCCTTGAAGAACTTATTGTTGGCTATTTTAGTAAAAGAAACCGTTTGTAATTCTACTGTAAAATTTATATCTGGTAATTTTGTTAGAAATATTGTTGAATATATGTTTATATAAAAACGTTCTGTGAACTTACAGAAAACAGCAATTAAAAGGTAGAGAACGACTTGAATAAAACATTTGTGACAGTAGAGTTGATAATCATGTACAGCTATAATAATTATGGGCGTCAATAATGAAATAAAAGAAAACCTCAGAATACCAACTGACGATTTAAATAAAATAACCTTGGCTATTATTGTTCTAGAACCACGCAATTAAGAAATTATCTTCAACCTAAATACAATTAACGCTAGATAAAGAAGTAATGATACTTCATTTACAGTTATACGATAGGTTAATGAATGTACTTTTCAGAATATTGATATCAAATTGCTAACTATCTTAGTTCACTGAAATTATACTATAATTTGATAATTAGAAAATTATTTGCCGAAATTCTATCATTTATTTATTTAATTTCCATGCTTGAAAATATGATATTAAATAATATGAATATCTCCTCCAAACAAACATTATATCAATCATAAGTTAAACAAAAATGGATAGGGGATTTATTCATTGAATTTTTAAAAAATTATTAATACCCAATTTACAAACAGGCCTGTATTCAACATTGTCAACGACGGAATCAGATAAATACTTGAAAATTTAATTATATTGTTAAACGGCAGATGTTTTATACTTAAAGAAACAGAACGAAGAGAAACATGACTGACAAAGAAAAATAATACATAATTCTTCTTTAAAATGTATTTCGGACCGACTATTGAAGTCGATGTTGAAGTCAGATCTATGATAAAATTATGAAAATTGATTTCCTCGGTAAACATTTCCAATCTGAAGAGTTTCGTAACATTTCGCTGCCCTTCCCAAACTGCAATTACGCATACAGACCATTCATTTTAACTCTAAAATAGGTAATAGTTATTAATTAATTTTAATAATCTGGTAATTATTCATATTTTTGAAAATAATAACTCACTCATTGAATGAACTGATAATTTTAGCTACGGTTGTTTATATACACTTGCTAAATGTATATGAATTAAATAAATTCCCATTTTACACGCATATAGAGATAGACAGTGTTTGTGCGATGTGTAAGTTGTCACCATTTTAAACAGGGTGTCCATAAAGTTTGTGTGTACTTTAAATAATCTATAACTTTACTTGTATTTGCGATAGAAATAATTTGTGAAAAAGAATTAGAAAGAAGTAAAGGTTTTATTGAAATTTTATTTAAGTTTCCACATGTTCTCAATCATTAACAATACAAAGGGTAATACAAGTTTGCAGTTCCGGAAAACCTTTGCCAACTGATTTACAGTAATCTCTGAAATTACATTACTTATTTTCGCTTTAAATCTTTTAATGAAATAACTTTGATTGCATACACAATTGTTTTTACGTGTCTCTATAAAAAGCTAATGGAGTTAAATCTGTTGAATGTAGAGGCTAACAAAATGGTTCACCACTTCCAATCCATATGTTTACTTATCTAAAAATTGTTGCAAATTTTGTGGTGAAGAATTATTTAATAAATGTACTTAAAACGAGGTACAATAAAATTTATTATATTTTCCCAAATTATTTCTATCACAAATAGAAAGAAAGTTATAATTTTGAAAAGAATGTACACGGACTTTATGAATACTCTTTGATTTAACTTCCGCAAATGCGTTTTGTTTTTAAATTTGTCGACTGCCAAGTATAATAGAGTCTGTTGTGCGTCATCTGTCAGAAAAAAAGAGGACCATGACTTGATTCAGTTCGCCAGAAATTGGGGAACGGCATGCTGTGCTGCTTAGCATTCGCGCTAGCAGCTAGAATACAAACATTTCAAAATTTGGGTATTAATCTAAGGAATGCAGATGATTAAAAAAGTTGGATAATATATCTAGTGAACATCATGGATTCTGGTATGATTACGCGACATTATGCTTCCATTCATCTTCTCACGGTTCTATAGACTAAACACGGATGCCCACATCAAGTACCTTGAAGAGGTAGTGCTACGGTAGGTCAAGGGGGTGGTTGTTCAGAAACCCTATAACTAGTAACAATATTCTGCACCATGTTACACAAAATGAAGAAGCAATCAAAGATGTCAGACAGTTTATACGTGCATATCACTACTAACATCTGGACATATAACTCCACAGACTGCAACACATTGATTATTTTGTGCAGGGCGAAGTTGAGCGAGAGACCAAAAAATCTTTTTGTAACAATAAAGAAGAACTGAAAGCAAGAATATTTGCAGCATCACGAAATTAAACAAGAAACAGTTCTGAAGAGACGGAGGAAATGTCGAAGTCGACTGGAAGCCGTTGTTGAAACCAATGACGATTTACATTTGTATTTCAAGATATGTTTGTGTAATTTTGAAAAATATATTTATTAAAATGAGATATCAGTGTCATTTCTTTTAGAAATTTAGAGGAATATTCACATAAGTAGAAGAATTTATTCAAGAGCAGCCCTCAGCCTCAGTACTTTCCTGATAAATTTACACACATACAAACAAATTCACACACAAGTTTATTTTTTATAGACAAATATATTTTAATTAGGTGAATTTTCTAATATTTACCTGATAAATACACACACGCACGCATTCAACTATGGCTGAAAAATATAGCAGGCTGCTGCAATTTAAAAGATTTTTCCAATGCTTAACTGAGGCAAGAAATGGTTTGTAAATTTTAAAGCCTGCAAGACAACATTTCTCTTATCCACCATAGAGAGACTTTCCTGTCCGCCATCTTCATGGTTGATGCTAGTCTGATGGAAATCAACACACAACGCCTCCTTGGCCTCACTTTTTCACCCGACTTGAAGAGGAATGACTACATCGAATCTATAGCTACATATACTGATGGGAAATCTGGCTAACTGTGTCAGTCCAGATAGTCTTTCTCATCAAAATCCAACTTGAATATTTTTAAATCTACCGTTCGTCCATGCATTGAATATGGTGTCATATTTGATCAGGTGCCCCTGCTATTCATCTAGATGTTTCTAGTAAAATCCCGGGAAGGATCAGCAGTTTAATCGATCCTAAGTTGGCATTTCGATTTCGATTTCATTCTTATTCGCACCGACGTAACGTGGTTTCCCTCAGCTGTTTCTGCAGATATTTTCATGGCAACTGCCCTGAAAACACTATTTCCCTTATGTCCCGACCCCATGAATTTAAGCGTGCTATTAGATTAGTAACCAGTTTGCACTTTTTACTATTGAAATAGGTAAATGTAACCACCACTTCTACTCTAACAGTTTCATTCTCGCACTTCCAAACTTTGGAACAGACTTCCGTTTACTTCTTTCCATGATTGCTACAATCACCAAAATTGTAAGTGTAAAATCAAATCCCATCTTCTATAATCTTGAAGCTCATTCATTCTGTATTCTTTCCTCAATATCACCTGTAACCACTCTTTTATCTCGCTGCAATCCTTTGCGTATTCGTGGCTGTCTCGTCTTGCTTGTGATGAAATGATTAAAAACTGTAATTATTATAGCATCTTATTTAAGAACAGTCCTGATTTCTTACCCGGAAAATACACGCACACACCCACCAACACACACACACACACACACACACACACACACACACACACACACACACACACACATGTATATTGAATAATATATAATTTTATAATTTTATTTAACAGCAGCCCAAATATTTTAAGACATACTAACAGACATACACACACACACATATATATATGTATATTGAATAATATATAATTTTATAATTTTATTTAACAGCAGCCCAAATATTTAAAGACATACTAACAGACATACACACACACACATATATATATGTATATTGAATAAGTATATAATTTTATAATTTTATTTAAAAGCAGCCCAAATATCAAATATTTAAAGACACTCTAACAGACAGACAGACAGACAGACACACACACACACACACACACACACATATATATATATATATATATATATATAGGAGGTAACATATGAGGAGTCTTCATTATTTACCAGAATATGGCAGCAATATTCAATCCACCATTTTTTTACTCCTGTCCACCATAGATTGGAGGTCCTTTGAAAGCTCGACAGCGAGGTTTCTCTGTCAGGCGAGGTAGATTTTTGATCGAGACGAGAGTAAACCGTAGTGTCGTCAGCATATGTGCCCACTTGGGATCTTATTACATCAGGAAGATCGTTAATATAGATAAGGAAAAGCATAGGACCTAGAATAAAGATTGAGTGACACCGGCATTCATATGATAGTATTTGGAGGCTTGTCCAACCAATACTACCCTCATTGTAGTGTTGAAAGGACTGGATTAGGTCAAACAATTGCTCATTTATACCATAGACCTGCAGCTTGCAAAGAAGGCCAGCATGCCAGACTCTGTCAAACGCTTTGGAGATGTCAATGGCAACAGTTCGGGCTTCGCTGCTTTTGTTCAAGGTCTGGCGTATATGTTCAATGATGTTCGTGAGCATATCAGCAGTAGACCTGATAAAGCGGAAGACATACTGTTTGTCCGAGAAGAGTCCGTGAGATGTTGTAACACCTCGGCATTGGTGATGGCTTCGAACACTTTGCCAAAGATCGGTAGGAGGCTGATAGGGAGATAATTATCTGAGTCACAGTGTTTTCCACTATTTTTATATATAGGAACCACGGAAGAGGATTTCCAGCAGGCAGGAGAGCAGGAAGCAGAAAGGCACTATTTATAGAATTTAGAGAGAACAGAGGAGAGTTCAGGAGCACATTTCCTTAGGTCAATGATGGGTATTCCGTCGACACCGCTCGCCTTATGGGGGTCAAGCTTAGAAATTATTTTGGAGACCACCGAGGGAATAATTAATGTCAGTCATTTGGGCCTGAGAATTCGAGGACAGATATTCCAGATGAGTCCAGTGTCGAGTTAGTGAAGAATCTGCGAGCGAAGCACTCAGCCTTGTCTGTTGAAGAGATGAGGATCATAACAACTTTGATTAGAGGGGGGATTGAGGGTTTACTGTTGTTCAGCACGTTTTTACAGAGCCCTCAGTAGTCTTTGGAGCCGAACTTACGGGATGCTATGTGCTGCTTTATTCTGACTGCAAACATCAGATTATCTCCTTTAAGTACTTTCTTGCATTCATTGCAAGCCGAGCCAAAAAGTCGCCTTTTATCGTCTGACGCGTGACTCCGGTAAACCCGAAAGTATTGATTTCGGTGGGCGATGGCAGCTGAGCAGGCAGGGAAGAACCAAGGGGATGAGTGGGGTTTAAGTCTCAACTTTCTGGTAGGAGTGAGAGCATCGATGCCAATCTTAACACAAGAGGAGACCCCAGCCGCACAGTCTTCAGCAGGAAGGCTAAATACTTTATTCCAAGGGACGTACTGAGGAAATACCGGAACGAATCCCAATCAGCTGTTTGGTAGCAGTAAGATGCTCTGCTGGTTCTTGGGTGAGGTGGAGGCGGAATAACTTATATCCAAAGTCTTTGCTATTTATTAATTTTCTTCCATTCCTAAGACGAATTGATGTATTTTTCTCCTCTTATACTAAAATTTCATATATGATTTATCAATCCAATATCATATGAAATCGATTCTTTTGGGGAAATAATTTCACAATTTTTTATCAAGAAATGTGATTTTACAGGTGAATGCTGAGAATGCCATCGACTGTGCCTGGATGCCTTGTTGCAATGGATATCGGGACGGAATGAGAAATTAGACAGCCGAGGTAGTATTTCAGTTGTATTCGTTGCATTCACTTATATACAAATACATTGGGGAAAGGTACGAATCGATTACTTCTCCTTCCAGTTCTAAGTTGAATATATATATACGTACACACACACATACATGTGTATATATATGTGTGCATATGTATGTGTGTGCCTGTGCGTGTGTGTGAATGTACGGTGTGGTATGGTGACTATTTTCCGTCCAAAAAATGTAAAGTAACAGAAAACAGAATGGGCACTATTCTGAAAGGTGAGTCGCACTCTGACATAGTGTAATAGATCAATTACTACTCAATAGTAAGTTCAATTCTCACTGATGTAGCAATACTTG